>JAFEKC020000029.1:0-11160 GCA_018257855.2 Cladonia borealis | reverse complement strand
CCGATGAGTTACTAGCACCACCGCCACGACCACGTCCACGCCCACACCACCACCGGCGAAAGGATTGATAAACATCAATTCCCCAGGTATACAAAGTTCAGATACAACTACACGTGTCAAACATGTAAATATACTCATTAAACTAAAATATATAATTGATGTATAATTTATATATATCGGTAAAACATTAATATCGTAATAATTTAAATAATATATCGGCTAATAAAACCTGTAAAGAATATTATTATAAAACTAAATATAAACTTTTTAGTGCAAATATTACCCCATATTTGTTTTTATAAAAGTTCATAATTTGTTGGGTTTACGTGGAGGCAATCCACTTTTGTACAGGCAGACTTACGAAAGCATGAGGTTTGGGTGGGTTACTTAATGCTCACTCTAAGGAATCAAATGATCTCTAATGCTAATAGCTTGAAATGCATCGGTATAATAGCCAGGCATATGTCAAACATAACCTGATACAGCTTTACCTATTGTCAATTGTATATATAATATGTTTAAGAAAATTAAAGTTGCTGTCACACTTATTATAGAACCAAAACTAGATATCATGTTTCAACCTGCGAAAGCATCAGCATAATCACTTATTCTTCTAGGCATACCCTGCAAACCTAGAAAGTGTTGAGGGAAAAACGTAACATTAACCCCTATAAATAAGACTCAAAAATGTACTTTACCCCATGATCTGTTATAGTCAACACCTAGTATTTGGGTATTCAAAATATCAGGCACTATATAGTGCAAAAACAGCACCATTGATAATACGTAGTGGAAATGCTCTTGGTAATTTTTTCATTTACTACTTAATCTGTTTAATTCTCTTGTTCAGCTAAAGCATTTAAAATCTTTTTTGTTATGGAAAGTTCTCCATAATTTTTCGAACCAACACCTAATCCCTGAGCAGTTTTAAAACCTTGGAGATACTGGGAATTAAGATTTGCTTGCGCCAAATCTCTACCAGAGTATGCATAATCTAAGCTAGTATAGCTACAGGTTTTTTTATTCGCTGCTCATAATTCATAAAGAACTTTTGCAAAGTTTTTATTAAAAGGTTGGTTACCATGTTGGTAATTTCACCCCGCTAAAGTCTGGGGATAATTATCCACCAATACACCAGTTACTTTTTTAACAGTGCCTTGAGATAAAAAACCTACATTAACATAACCACCTGTTACCCTATGTAAGCCAGGTCCAAGATCGCGAAGTTTTGCCGGTTGCAATAAAGGAGTCCTAGCTATAGCCCTCTATCCATTTCGCTAGTAAATGATTCTGCATACACGACTTCTGTATAATGTCATACTACTACTAAATAAATGAGAGTAGTTAACAATATGATACGCATTGTACTTAGTTCTGAAAAATTTTAAATGCTTTAATTATCACAATAAATGCAATAATTATCACAAGCGATAAAATAATTAACAGTCTAAACGTAAAAATTAGCATTCTAAGATAATAACATTATCTTGTATTGGACTGTATCATTACCAGTAATGCTAAACTATTTATTGTTGTAAATTAGATATGAAAGTAACTTTATATCATAAAGGATTTTCATATTTAATTCAATTAATAACAAAATCTGAGTATATTTTATGTTCTATACTATTTATAGGTGATGTTTTGTATTTTCTAATCTCTATAAAAGGTTTAATTTTTTAACTCTATAAAACTTCATATCACAATATAATCTATTATGCATGAAATAGTCATATATAAATAGCATAGCATTAACATTTTGAAATTTAAAAGCGATAGATAAAAATGTTTAGAACTCTTGCATATTAGAAGATTTACTACGTTTTTATTATGTAGGGTTTTACATTTGGGTATAGTATTATTGAAATTTAATTTGAGCTGTACTCATTATATTTAAACTCTAAGTTGCATTCTATTCTGTTAGCAGAATAATTAAATACTACACTACCATCAGTATCAACTAAGCCTGAAAAAATAAGGGTCATATAAGGCTATATTATAATCAGGCTCTATATAACCAATATTAGACAAAACACACGCCTGTTTAAACGAGGGGACTTTTAATCTAATAAGACCATTAACACCATTTAAATATAATTCATAGATTCTTTAGTAGACACTATAAATATAGAATAAGGTTTGTTTTTGTCAGATCTAATTCTACCCATATGTAAATAATTTTGGATACGTGTTAATATTCTAATATCTCTGTTATGTAATTTAATTCTAATTTGTTTAACAACTTTTTTACCATTGCTAGGTGATTTTCTAATATCAAAATTACCGTCTCCATCTAATACCCCCGCAAATCAATTTCAAAATTTATAATCTTTAGTATCTGGCAATTGACGTACAGTCTCTGAGAATCCTTTACAGTTTTCTGCTGATTGTATGTTTTATACCCTTTATTGATAATTTTGTACTGTTATTTTCACTACTTAAAAGTATATTATACCTACTGTGGTCTAGTTTGTAAAGACAAAACGTATTAATAAATAGTAAACAATACATAAAAAACATAGTTTCCAGCATATAGTCAATTTCAAAATAATATTTAAAAAAAGATATATTATCCAGGCCCATATTAGCTACTACGTAATACGTATCATGGAATGCAATATCAAGTGAAGCGTTAGCTAAAACAACACCGCTCAGTCCTCCTACTGTGAACATAAATACGAATCCTAAGGCAAATAACATAAAAGGTGTTAATATAAAAGATCCTCCGTAACATGTAGCTAACCAACTGAATATTTTAATTCCAGTTGGTACCGCTATAATTAAAGTAGCAGCTGTGAAATACGCTCTTGTCATTGAATTTTGGACAGTATCTTAGTCAGTCCTTTTACAGATTGACTTCTTGCGTACTTGTCTCTGAGGATCCTTTAGTTGCAATACTTTTTATCTTAGTTATACCTCTTACTTGCAAGTGTAGACCATTAGTTATCATAATGTACACTTTTCTGAATTTCAGATAGTTTACATATTTACCTGCAAACACTTTATATATATCAAAATAATTAATTAGAACCTGTGCAGTTTTAAACCCTGTACTTTTGTAGCACCATATGCCGGTGTTATATTGAGAAAGATTACCCATTTTAACTGTATCATAGAGAAGTTTTAAAGGTACAACGTCATTTTGTTTTAAAGAAAACTCTAATCTTACACTAAAACCCGTTTTATGTGTTTTACTTTTTATAACGCTGATATGAAAGCAACCATCAGCCTGGGTAAAGCCCGCCAATCAATGGTTATCTAATGACAAACAATTTAAGGGTGGCAATATGGTATAATTAAAATCTACATCATAATTGTGTTTAAGTAATTGTTCATATTTAAGTCTACTTACAAATTTACCATTAATTAAAGATAGGATGTATGATAAACCTTTTGCATTTTTACAAAGATATCTAACTGCTTTTTTGTTTTTAATTTTGTAAACATTACCATAACCTATTCGTTTTTTGATATAGTAAGCTAGTGCTACATCATTTTCAGCAAAAATGATGTATAACTGCTTTTTACCAAATCAACCGTCCCCTTCTATTAAGCCAGTTAAAAAATAACCAAACTCAGTATCAGTAAGGTAAGATTTATGTTTAGATACATGTTCAGAAATAGAAGAAAGTTTAGTATAACTATTATAAGTATTTTTAGTGTCAGCCGTAGCACTTGCACTAAAACCAAAGTTTCCTGCTGATTGTCCTGGTAGTTTATTATACTCTAAGCAGATTTTACCTAACGTAATTAATACGAGTGGACCACTTAGACAGGAGTTTCCAGCATACAGCAAGATTTTTACCGTGAACACAATTTTATCCACGTCTAGACCAACACTATACATGTGGTGTGATCAGACAACAAAACCTAGAACACCTATGGACATCATGGCATATACCATACCAAGATAACCAAATACGCTCTTATTTGAGCTGGCTGAGATTGTAGTACTAATTACTCCAAAACCTGGTATTATTAATATGTAGACCTCTGGATGACCAAAAAATCAGAAAAGGTGTTGATACAAGATAGGATCACCACCACCAGCTACTTCAAAAAAAGATGTATTGAAGTTTCTGTCCGTTAATATCATAGTAATACCACCGGCTAGCACAGGTAAAGATAACAGAAGTAATACAGCTGTTATAGCAACAGCTCACCCAAATAGTGCTAACTTATGTAATCTAATACCAGGGCATCTCATGTTAAGAATAGTAGATATGAAATTCATAGCCCCTAATAAGCTGCTTATTCCAGATAAATGTAAGGCAAATATAACGAAATCTACACTAGGTCCACTATGGCTTTGTATTCCTGATAGGGGTGGATAAAGAGTTCAGCCTGTACCTGCTCCATTCTCTATACCATTAGCAAATAAAAATAAGACTATACTTGGTATTAATAGCCAAAAACTAATATTGTTTAACCTAGGAAATGCCATATCGACACCCCCTATTAACAATGGCATTAAAAAATTACCAAATCCTCCTATCATAGCTGGCATGACCATAAAAAATATCATAACAAGAGCATGAGCAGTTATTATACTATTATATAATTGATTGTCTGCTATAAATTGAACTCCAGGTGCAGATAGCTCTAATCTAATTAACACAGAAAAAGCTGTACCTATTAAACCTGAAAGTAGAGCAAAAATAAGATATAAAGTTCCAATATCTTTTGCATTTGATGATCAAAATCATCTTTCTGATTTTAATGATATAAGACTACGCCTAGTGATCAGGTAATTTTCTTTATTTTCTGGTCCACATATTGCATTTTCTTCAGTATAGATATTCAGTAACTGCATCTTTTGTTTTGATTCAGTGGTACAATCCATAGGAATAGGCAACAGATATGAAAAGGACTACATAAACCAAGCATTATATTTAATGCTTATATGAAATATTGTTATTATTTCAATATTTTTTTAATTTTTATGGTTGCTTAGCTTATAATACTTCTAGCATGCTTACAAATCTAAGCCTTGATAAAAAACTAAATAAAAAGTTTCTAGCCTAATAGTTATAAATGTGTTTGTTGGCTTAATTAAACCATTCTATTGTAAATTAATTTTACCTTACTAATAGCAATAATAACAATTAACCATTTTCATACATATTAATTATTTTATTTTTTGCTATTATCTAGTTTTATACTTATAATTAAATTTTGTACTATTAACAATAAAAAGTATATAGCAATAATATAAAATATGTCACTCATTTATTATAACTTAATGTAATAATAATCTAATACTATGTACTCCTTAGTTATTGATTTTAACGATTTAACGGATATGGTATAACAAAACTATGTAATTATAGTTTTTATTAATCTCTTTTGCTAATACCCCGTTATACTTCGTACACATGAAAAAAGATACATATATGTAGTACTGGATATATTGCTTAGTATTTATAATATAGCATAGTAAACGTAATTATACATAAGGGATAGGTGATTTGAACACCTAACCTTTCGTGTGTAAAACGATCGCTCTACCATTGAGCTAATCCCTTTTTTATTTTTATTACTGTTTATTTTATTTTTATTACTGTTTATTTTATTGAAAGTAATCAAAAAGATCACACAATGTATGCACTTTATAATTTTCTAGCGTTTTTTTATAAATTTATTATAAATGAATATTAGGCAATAATATATATATGGGTCTTTTAGCTCGCTTCCTAGCTGTATTCCTACTTCATTCAACAAAGTTATCGGAAACGTATTACATCTTTTTAACTCTACCTGTTTTCTATCTAGCAGTTACTTTATAAAAAAATTCATGACCTTTAGATGATATATCTTGATCATAAATAGTAGAACCATGTGAATCAAATTGTCTATAACAATGTTTATAAATCAATCTTTTTAGATGACCACAAATAGTTTTCTGTGAAGGAATAAACTTATCTTGATATTTAAAATGATCCCTGCACAATAAGAATTTATTAAAACATCTTCCATAAAAACACATATTGCAATATTCTTTAATATAGTATGAGCTAGATGAAATTAATTTTTTAGTGATAAATTTGTTTAATCCGAGATCATTTGTATTAATTTTGCAATAATAACAGAAAAGTTAAGACTTTTTACAAAAAAGATAATGCTATGTACATAGCTAATAGATAATAGAAACTTATATTAATTCAAACCAAAGGTTATTGTAAGTAGAACAAACATTATTAACAATAATAAACCAATGTCTATACTAGATATATAAGGTACTAATATATATATAATTAAACCAACTAATATATATAAGGCATAAGAGGTAATAATACCAGTATTTAAACTGCTTAGCCCTTTACTTAATTTGAGTAGTCCTTTTTCTAAGCCATATGGTCCCAATAATTCTACTGACCCCTTATCTAAAACTTTAGTGGTTTGTCCTCCCAAATTAAGTATAAAACGAGTAATATATATGTTATAAAAAAGCTCGATCATAAAGCGTTGATTAAAAAAAACTAAAAGTGTTGTAACCTAGTCTAGTAAACTTAAACTTAATAAGTAAACTAAAGAGGTATTCAGATAATATTAATGATACTATACTTAATATAACCGTTAATAATAAGGGCAATAGTTTGAAAAAATTAGGAACAGCAAATTCAGTTTCTAACATAATTTCATGCAATGGATGTATAAATAAACTGTTGTCTGCATAGAAATTAGAAGCTAATCCTATAAATATATCCTTAGTTATATAACCAAAAAATATAGAAAAAATTGCCAATATAATTAAGGGTAAGCTCATAAACATATCACCTTCATGTGCTTTTTTATAATTAGCTAAAGGCCCATTAGGATTAGTTATAAATGTTAGATATAAAACTTTAACTGAATATAAGGTAGTAAACATAGCACCAATAGTTGCTATAAAATACACAGCAATACTAGAAAATTGAAATTGTCCATATGCAGACTCAAGTATAAAATCTTTAGAATAAAAACCAGTCATAAAAGGAAAAGCCACTAAACTAAGAGAAGCTATTAGCATAACTGAATAAGTTAAAGGTAAAAATCCTATTAAACCACCATACTTCCTAAAGTCTTGATTATCAGTTACAGCATGTATTACAGCACCTGCTCCTAAAAACAAGAGTCCTTTATAAAAGGCATGGTTAACTAAGTGAAACAGAGCAACATTATATGAAGACAGGCCTACTGCTATAACCATCATGCCTAATTGACTCATAGTAGAGTAAGCTATAACCTTTTTTATATCTTGTTGGAATAAACCTATTAGAGAACTAAACACAGTAGTAATGCTACCTATTCATAAACAAAGTATTAACACTGTTGAACTATACTCTATTAGAGGAGATGCTCGCATTAATAAATACACACCAGCTGTAACCATTGTAGCGGCATGAATCAATGCAGAAACAGGTGTAGGACCTTCCATGGCAAGAGGTAACCAAACATGAAGCCCAATTTGTGAACTTTTAGCCATAGCCCCTATTAATAAACATATACCAATAATAGTAACAATATTTTCACTTATATTAGCGGCTAATGAAAATACGGCAGAGTAATCCAAGTTACCAAATGTTCATATAATAGTAAACATACCTAAGGTTAATAAACAATCACCGACTCTGTTAGTTAGAAAAGCAGACATGGAACTTTGGTTAGCTGCTATCCTAGTAAATCAAAAACTTACTAAAAGATAGGAACAAACTCCAACACCCTCTCATCCTACAAACATAAGTAAAAAATTGTTAGCTGTTACAAGTATAATCATCATGAAAGTAAATAAACTTAAATAACTAAAAAATCTTTGGTTATGCATTTAAGCCAAATTTGTCTTACTATTGATTTATTGCATAAGATATTAACAGTGGTTATTTATCTTTAAAACTTCTACCTGTGTTCATACCAGATTTTATATTTCTAATTGAATCTATACCTTTAACCGTAAAATGTAAACGATTAATCATTAAATTATGTATTTTACACCAATCAAGATAATCATAGAGTTTTATACCTAAAATAGGGTATTTATTAAAAAATGGAACTATAATATTAGTGATATCGGCAAAGTCTACTATTGTTAAACTCACAGCGGATTTACCGCCATATTTATATATCTTTCCCGATCCAAAATATTCAACTATCTTTTCCATTAATTTAAAATCCCTATCATGTTGAGAAACTCTAAATCTCAATTGTACTCGATAACCTAATTTACTATTGGTTGATGGTATACGAACGTCAAAGTTTCCTTCAGCGCTAACAAAACCTGAAATTCAATTAGGTCTATAATTATGTTATTATTATCGATAAGAGGTTTTTCAACAGGAATATGTCCATCAAACTCTGATTTTAACATGTCAGATAAACCTAAATTCATGGATGCTTTTATATTCACTATTTCATTTAAACCTTCAACAGTAAGATGAGCTTTATTATTGACAAGTTTTACCGCTTGTTTAAACAACATAAAATCTACATTTTTTTTACTTAATAGCGGATATTCTTCTAAAATGAATAATAAGTTTACTTAAACCTTTGTTTGAATCTATTGAATAATTAACCATTTCACGATCTCGAGCTAAATGTATAGAACCTATATCTACACCACCTAAATATTGTTGTAATTTATATAATAAGTTAAGATCTTTTGTGTGTAGGCCTATTTGAAATTTCAATTGAACACGTCAACCTAATTTACGTGTTTTATTTTTATCTACTATTATACTAAACGAACCCTCACCGTCTATTAAACCAGATCAAACGCCAGGATTTACAATAGTAGAATCATAAACAGAATTATAGGTAGAAAATTTTTTTAAATCGAATAGCTTAGACAGGGTTTTGACATGGGAATTTCAACCTTGTCTCTGGTTGAAACTGAGTATTACACCTCTATTCCTTTCGGAACCCCTTAGAGTACACCTTAAATTAACCAAGCTGGGCTCAATTAATCAACTGCCGTCTACTCGTTGCTCTTTTACAGCTATACTGTTTAGTATAGTTGACTTAGATCCGCGATTGTCCATTTCGTTTTCACTCATCTTAAGACTTATTACCGTACCTGAGTAATTACTTCAGCCACTCATACATTTTCATTTAGAGCTTGGTACCTTAAGCTTTAGGAGTTCCCCGGAGTTTGACAATTTACCCCCATAGACACGTTTTCCCCTAACGTGACCCCGAGGGTCATGACTCATATAACCTATGGAATATATATGAACTAAAGAAGAAACAATTAATACAGGTATTAGCATAGAAACTGTTAAAGAGTCAAAGCTAAAACCTCATAATACATCAAGTGATTCTGAATCAACTCATTTAAATAATATGATAGAAACAGGTATATTATTTAAACCTACCTCAAAAAAACTTACTAAGGCTAGCAATGTTGTTACTATTACACACATACATGTAATTAAATGTGCTCCGCTAACCCCAACTTTTCTACCAAAAAAACCGGAAACTATTGAACCTAATAAAGGTAAGATAATTATGACTAAATACATTATTTATGTTCTATTGCTATGCTTCCTCTTAATCTGTAAAAAGCTACTAATATACCCAGGCCTATTGCTGACTCTGCTCCGGCTATTGCTATTACATATATAGCATATGTTTGTCCTAATATATCATCAAAGCAAGTGAGCTTACCAATATTAAAAATGTAATAGCTAAAAGCATTATTTCTATGGATATAAGCATTAAAATTATATTTTTTCTATTTAAAACAAAACCTAATATACCTATTAAAAATAATATTAGTGATAAATTCATTATTATATAGTATTACAAAGAAAAATGTAAGTTTATAAGTAAACACTTGTTTTACAAGCATTACTTAGGTGCTTTTTTTTATAGCTAGGAAATGCACATAGGTGTACATAGACAGAGCATCATTTTATTTTGTTTAAATAAAACCAAAATATTATACTTCGTAATGTTTCATTGCGAAATAAGGCATGCAAAGCACGCTTGTAACACCAGAAGATATACAAGCCAATATTTCCGATACTACCTGTAAGGTTACGTACTAATGATTGTAGGGCACTGTATAGTTATGTGTGACCAATCTTTGCCGTGGAGGGGTCCTTAGTTATAGGCATAACATGACCATGTCAATTTGGGTTACAATCTCCAGGCAAACATGGGTCTGTCTCGCCACAATTTGATTGACAAAACCTGTAGCAACACAAGCTGGACGAGACGGCGCAACAGTATGAGCAACAAGAGCATGAGCAGGCTTAGTAGATCGATGGATCGAAGGGTAGCAGAGTGGAAATCGATCTATAAGTGGAACAGGTTGAAATCGATCTACAGGTGGAACAATTGGAGATCGATCTCCTAGTCCATGGTCTACAAGTCCAAGCTCTCACTAGGCTTTCCCATTTCCAATCTCTCGGAACTTTAACTAGCCTTCCCATTTCCAATCTATCCGTACTCTAACTAGCCTTCCCCATTTCCAATCTATTCGTACTCTAAATAGGCTCTCCCTCTCACCAGGCTCTACCACATCAAGTTTCCCCACACCTTTCACCAGGCTCTGCTACACCAAGTTCCCCTCATCTATCGCCGGGTTCTGCCACTCCAGATTCCCCTCATCTCTCACCACGCTCTACTATTACAGCCTCTCCCTGACTAGGTTATCCTCACGCTTCACCAGACTATATCCATTATACGCCAGATTATCCCCACGATCCGACAGTCTAGACTCACCCATGCAAGTCAAGTCCAAAGTCTGTAAGGCCCAAGCCATGATATACAAACCCAAGTCCATGGTATGCAATAGCCAACCCATCAATCAAATGGGTGCGTAGCAGCAAATTCATCCTCTAAATGAACTGCATATACATTTTCCAAATAAACTGCAAAGACATCTTTCAAATAAATTGCCTGAACAGCATAATTATGAGCATAACAAAAACCTAGTTGACCACGACCTATAAAATAAGGCCGACTCAACTAGAAACTCTTAAAATTTAATTTTTTTTGCTCTTTCTATACACTGATAAAAAGCCCGGTTAGCATAAAAGTAATGCAACCGTTTTGTAATCGGTAGAAGTAAGTGCGATACTTACACTGGGCTATCTTTTTTTCTATTTTCATTTATAAACACAATATTGACAAGGTATTGCGTTCTAATTCCGTGTATGCAATGGTAAGAGCCATATATTA
>JAFEKC020000028.1:0-71071 GCA_018257855.2 Cladonia borealis | reverse complement strand
TATGTTGGAGAAATGAATGCACGGCTAGAGGGAAGCAGAAGGGCTGACATTGATGGTAGGCATACAATATGGCCTCAACTCCAGGGAGCGAGCATAGTGATATAGCCTCCAGAATCAAGGGCATTGTTTTCTTCGCAACGCCTCACCGGGGAGTCTCCAGTGCTTCTCTACTCAAGAATGTTCTGCGAATAACTCAACTCACAGCAGCACCAGCAAAGTACATAAGTGATCTGGAACCTGATTCCGCGCTCATTGATCACATCAACGAGACCTTCAGGAATAACAGCAAAGATCTCGAGCTTGTATCATTCTATGAGACCCATTCCACGCCAATGGGTCCACTCAATAAGGCCAGTCTCTGTCGGAAAAATTATTGGTCGGGACTGATATTTGTCTAGTTCATGGTCAGCAAAGAGTCAGCCACAATGGGGTTGCCACGTGAATATCGTGCGGCAGTGGCAGCTAGTCACTGCAATATCTGCTGGTTCCGAAATCAATATGAAGCCAATTACCTGCTGGTCTCTAGGACACTGGGCTTCGTTGTCAAGACCGTTTTTGAACAAGCTTACTCATGAGCAGCCGCAGAAAGGTCACAACAAGTTACAGACGAGAATCCCATTTCCTCAGAACGGAGACTTTCTTGGACATGAATCGAGCTTAGCTCTTGCAGAGGATGAGTTTGCCAAGGGAAGAAGAACTGGATACGCACCTATCGTTGCTTTTCATGGGTTTCCAGGGGTAGGCAAGACGCAGTTGGCATTGGAGTTCGCCTACCGACATGCCCAGAAGTGGTCGATATTCTGGGTCAGAGCAGATAATCAGGAGATTCTTGTCCAGGACTTTCAGAAGCTTGCAGAGACCTTAGGTATAAAAACTTCGCCGGACAACATTGTGTCGGCAGTGAGGCAATGGTTCAAAGATGAGGCTGGTCCTGACTGGATGATGGTTTTCGACAACGCTGACGACATCTCCTTTATTCCTAACTTTCTGCCGATAGGAACCAATGGTGGAATCCTCATCTCAAGTCGGGATCCCAGGCTGGGTGAGAGCATTGCCACACGTTCCATCGAGGTCGAAGTCCTCGCCCACGAAGAGGGCATTCAGCTACTACAAAGGAGAGCACAAGTAGCAGCATCAGATGACGTGGGAGCTTTAGTCAGTCTTTTGGGTGAGCTTCCTCTGGCCATTGAACAAGCTGCGGCCTACATACGAGAGCGGCACGTATCAATCACGCAATTCATCAAGCTGTTTGAGTCGCGCAAAGCAAAGAGCAGAATTCTTTCGCGTAAGATTACTGCAACTCGCTACACAAATACCAACTCAGTCTACGGCACGATAAGCATAGCAATTGAGAAACTCGAGGAGGTATGCCCTCTTGCCGTCAATCTCATCAAAATCGTCTCCTTTCTAGATGCTCAAGATCTTCCACTCGACCTTCTCAGTGGCGCGCTCAGCCTCGACGCTGATCCTGAGGAATTAAGTGGACTAGATGACTTGGATTTACTCGATGCCTTGGAGGCCTTGGAGACGTCGGCGATTATCATCCGGAAAAAACATAAAGCCAGTGTCTGGCTCCACGTACTTGTGCAAGCTATTGTGTTAGAGAAGCTTGAAATTGGCGGGAATTACCAACATTGGCTTCACAAAGCGTTGACGCACATGACAATGAAATTTGCCGAAGGAAGAAGAGAGGGAACATGGAGAGAGATACAGCCACATGCGCTGAAACTCCTGTCCTCCTCTGAAGGATACTCTTTTCCCCCAGAGAATTTCGATCAAGTCTTCAACATGTTCTACATGATCCTCTGGGACATGATGTTCATGTCGCGGCGAGAGTCTTCGATCATACAGCTTGCAACTTCATTGTCCGAGAGATTGCTCACGGCGTACGGCCCTCATGACGTACGGACCATTCGCTACTTGCGTTTTATGGGTCACTGGCACTATGCTAATGGTAGTGTTCTCGAAGCAGAAGCTGTATGTAAGAAGGCTCTGGAGAATCCCAATGGCTGGGAGTCGGCCAATGACAAAACCCTAGAAGAAGTGGCAAGGACTTATAGAATGCTATCAACAGTCTACTCACGGGATGGACAACCCTTCGAAAAGGTAGTCAAGTCAAAAGAAGTTGCTCAACAAGCGCTAGCAATTGAAGAAGGCGTGCAATTTCCTCGGCCGCTTGAAGTAGCTTTCACTCGGGAAACGTTGGGCCACGCATGCAGGCAACTGGGTCATGTCGACGAGGCAGTCAACCATTTTGGTCCCGCATTCGCTGACATCAAAGCTAGCATCGGCCTGCAGACGACTACAGGCATCAAGAGTCTGCACAATCTCGGTGGCCATCAGCGACTAGCAGGTCACACAAAAGCGGCAGAAGAATCCCTTCAAAAGGCCCTAGCCTGCGTGGACGAGGCTTTCGGCTTCGAGCATTACACTAAGGGGAAGATCCTTGATTCCCTGGGGGAAGTGTACTTTGACCTCCATGATTATCCAAAAAGCATAGATTGCTACAGGGAAGCTCTGGCGTTACAGCTCAGAATCAAGGGTAGTATATTACACCCTGAGGTAGCCAAGAGTGTGTTCAATTTGGGTATTGTGTATCGCGCCATGGGCACGTATGACCTCGCATTGGTGGAAATGAAGCGCGCTGTGGCGGCAAGAGAGAGGGAATTCGGCATCGAGCATGTGAGGACCGGAGAAGCATTGATGGTTGTTGCCATGGTGTACGAGGAAATGGGTGATAAAGAGAAAGCGACAGAGATATGGGAGAAGCTGAAACGGTGGCATGGGGAGGGAAAGTTCACCTGGCAAACGGAGGTGAGCTTGTGTTATAACTTCAGTATCAATTGGTCCGCAGAGGAATATCTACTTTATAGTACCAAGGTTGAAAGTCTAACTGATTAAGACTCTATTGTACTATAACTATACTTTTTTTATTATCACTTAGCTACTTTACTAGTATTTCTTATTTCTATATATTTATAATATCTTCATATTTTTTATTACTATTTCCATACATTTATTATATAAAGTATATAATGATTATTCCCCATGAATTATAATGATCATTAAGGGAAGGAAGCTAGGCGTAGACGTAAAAGCATACGATGCTTACTAAGATATCGTGTCTGCCCGTTGACGAGGTTTGACCGAGCCTTGCCGAACAATGTGTCCCGTCTCGAACTGCCGATCATCTCACTGCTTCGTAAATACTCGGTAGCCTCTAAGCGCTGAACTCAGTGAATGGGGGAGGTCCAAATGGCGCATAGTATGGTGCACATCACCATCGCGTATTATCGGTCATCCTCGCTTGAGCTGTCCAGCTTTGTCTTAAAGAACCCCAGGTCTTCCCTGTGTTCGGACTTGTCCCAGACCTGTCTGCAAATATCTTCCTTATTATCGCAAGCATCACATCAGCCGTCATGCTTTCAAGTATGAAGACCTCTTTTGGCCTCTCATTAACTCTCTTGTTGTTGGAGTCTGTATTGACCTCTCCAATTGGCTCTGAAGCATTAGCCAGTAACCCCTCAATGTCGACTCTAGATGTTCACATTGTTGTTTCCAAAGAAGTTTCCACTGGACAAATACGAAATGAACACTACAGTTGGATCCAGGAGGTGCAAGCTCAGAAAGGACTATTCCCCTTTTCGCTTAACAATCACCAAAAGGATCGACTAGGAAGCAAATTGGTTTTGCAGAGTGGCAGTCTTGGTTATGCCGGAAATATTAATGCGGAGGCCGCTGAGGAGATCAGTAAACATCCGCATGTGAGTTGGTGACTCGGTAGTTCCAACAATATCTCTCACTATCTGTTACCCTGCAGCTGTCAATGAGACGTTGGGCCCTATGTGCAGTTCATTGACTGACTTTACTCCATGAGCAGATTGCATATGTAGAAAAGAACGCAGCCACGGATTTGCTCGACCAAAAAGGAGAAATACATTCTTCGAGTACTATAACACAGTCTGGTGCACCTTGGGGACTAGCCAGAATCTCACATGTATCAAAATTAAACCTCCGCACTTTCAATAAGTACAATTTCGAAGAATCTGCTGGGGATGGAGTTAATGTGTATGTCCTTGGCACGGGCATATTCACCGATCATGTCGATTTCGAAGGTCGAGCAAGCTGGGGGATAAACACAGTCAGTGGGACCGCCGAAGAAGATACAGATGGACAGGGGACACACTCTGCAGCTGTTGTTGCTGGGAGAAAACACGGTGTCGCAAAGAAAGCGAATGTTATTGCAGTGAAAATCGCGAAAGACAGCACCGGAAGCTCCCAAACTGCTTTCCTAGATGGTTTGAGTTGGGTCATCGAAAGACATAAGCAGAACACCGCAGGTTCTGAGAAAGGCACGACTCAAGCGAGCATTAAAGGTAGCGTTGCTCTTCTGAGCATGGGAATTGCGCAACAAGACGGTAGCACGGATAACTTGAAATCAGCACTCGATGCAGCTATTGAAGCGGGCGTCCATGTTGTTGCTCTCGCTGGGGGTAATGGAACAGACTCTTGCAACAATTTTGCGATGCCATCAAGCTCCATCACCGTTGGCGCTTCAACCCTAGCAGACGAATTTGCCACTTTCTCAAACTACGGTGGCTGTGTGGACTTGATTGCGCCGGGGGTTCACATTGGGTCCGCATGGATTGGAAGCCAATTCGCCGTCAACACCAGGACGAGCGCTGAAGCAGCTGCTGCGCATGTTGCAGGAATATTGGCCTACTTTCTCTCCTTGTCGCCTGAACAATACCCGGGCTTTGATCCTACGGGAATAAGTCCCAGCGAGCTCAAGAAGTACATCGTCAGTCGTGCAAATCGAGACAAATTAGCGGGTGTGCCAGAAGGGACCCCAAAATGTGAGTGCCGAGTCCTTGGTTGTTATTGTCAGTACTAGCTGATGTTCTTCTAGCTGCTCGCTTACATGGAGCCAACTGAAGACCCATAGTCAAGTTGGAATATAGACAGAATTGCGCCATAAATTGGCTTAGGCAGTGAAAGTCGATATACGGGTATGGCAGACTTGCTCTAGGGGTGACTTGATAAGATCCTCGTATTAGTGCTTATAATCTTGTAAACAGCCAATATTTGGGGTTTGTATCTTCATACTCTCAACTAGTTCACACTTTTTACCGTGCGTCTTAGACTTCGCACAGAGGAGTATCCGAATATCCTCAAATTCAATGGGCCCACCACTAGGAGTCTGAGCTATCCATCTTAGTGCTTCGGAAAGATGGACCAGTGCCGTTCTTGCAAAGAACTATGTATACTATACAGAGTAGCAATATCTCTATTGCGCAGATAGAAAGGCCCAGCATTGTTTCGATTTCTACAGCGGTATAGAAATCCGGTATGCATGATTTCATGCAATATTCTCTCCTTTCAAGGTATCTGCAAGATGAACTATATGACCTTTCCGTTTTTGGGTTCTAATAACGATATTACTTCAAGAAGATGTTACACTCAGCCCTACCATGCCCTCAGACGACCCTCAATTTCTAATGAACGATAATTGACAAAAGCCACAATACAATGTTTTCGATGGTTGATTTGAGCCACGATGAGAGGAGCGTGTTGTCTTTTCACCAACAAAATACACAAGGAAGATGCTAGGTCTCTTCCGTAACGCCCAGGAATGCATCCATGCTGGCGTCTGATCATTGTCGCCGATCTACCAGACATTTCCCCAAGGTGGCGCAATCTGGAACCTGTATTATCAAGCGAGAGTGAATTATACGTCTTCCGAACCAAATTTCTTATAGGCATTGACTGATTCGCCCAACATATTCGCAAATACGTATGCCTGACCTACAACAGCAAACGACACTGTCTGCCGTAGCGGCCGTAGGATGATAGGCATTCCAGATCCGTAAAGTAGGGTAACCTGATCTCCGCGCTGAACGACCTGTGGGGCGGTTCCTATGTGGCCGAGTTCTGTAACAAAGCATCGACGATTACGCATCCAGCGCACTGGTGCTTCATGATAGGCCCTGGCAGCGTTGGCTTCTGAATTGCCTTCGTGTCCGTCAAATGAAAAAGCTGTGCTCTTGCCCGCCAAATGCCTGCCGAGGGCGCGGTAGCCCTCCATACTTTGCTCTCGACGCATGGGTTTCATCCGGTGATCCAATGAAGCCACAAGTGTATGCTCCACTTGACCCGGCATAACAAACATCCCAGCTGCCAGTCTTTGGACAGATTCGAGTAAGGAAGGCAACCTGTCGCCAGCGTAGAGATCGTTATGTGAAAAGGCTTCAGTAACATCTGAAACGTTGGCCAGAGTAAAGCCGTCGACGGTCAAGCTCTCCAGACTGCCAATTCCCGAAGGCTTTACCACTGCCTCATACTCTTGAGACGCTCGAAACTTGTTATAATTCAGTGGAAAATGGTCAACGTGGAGATTCTGCTTGCGATGCCATTTCGGCACCCAAGTCGGTAAGGGATCATGCTCGAGCTCATCTGTTGTTCGATGGCAGATATAGAGCAGAGGATCAAGTCGTCTCAACTCTTCTATGGCGAGTTTTGCCGCATTGCATAAGACATAACTGAGAGTTTGTCCATAATTTGGGACGAGCCTCTGTGGAAGCATCTGATGTTGCAACAAAATTCGCTGGTACATGCCCACGAGTCCGTCTAATTGATGCATGAGCATGTTCCATGAAGTGTACATGAGATAACCATGGGCCACCCATTCTTTTGCAGGTCTGAAGATCTTGCATGGCTCGAACGTGTTGCACACAGAGTAGCCTTTCCTGCGCGATACGAGCAGGCTGACTTACAGACGTGGTCCTCGCCACGCGAGGTGTCATACTGCTCAAGTGTGTTTAACATCCATAACAGATTGTTCTCAGTCCGAAAGGGCTCCTCATATAGTTCGTCAGTGTATGAAGCAAGGTGTACCGCGCGCGCCAAATCAGTATGTCCAGAAAGCGCGCTTTGTGATGACTTGCTCTGGCTGTAGAGCCACAGTGCAACCCTCTGTATGAGGCATAGTGGAATTGTGTACGAGCCCCAATGGCAGATACTCCGCGACGCCAGAGCCGCTTCTTGAACAACCCTGTGAAGCCAAGGTCGTTCTATCAGCTGAGAAACAGACACTGCGCGCACGTAGTGAGGACGACACACCAGAGTCTTGAGAACCAAGGTAGATCAATAAACCTCGCAAATTGTTCTGCGTTGAAATGCACAGCCGAGGGAGGTCTGTACGTATCGAACCAACCAGGCCACACAGTCTCTTTGAAGTTAAGGAAATTGTCAGTTTCTCGACGTGCTTCTTCGTACAGTGCATGGACTGATTCAAAGATCTCTTTAGCACTTCCTTTGTCCTCGCCGAGCCAAATCAAGCCTGAAGCTGTGCTGGAGTATATGTCGCACATCAGCTGCACCTGGTAGTTGCGGTCGTCCATGTTTGTTTGATCGATACATATACTATCGATCCACACTGTGCGTTGCCACTGAGGATCTCGCATGCGTCTCAAGACAATCTCTGTGCTCAACGGGACGTCAAGCTTATGGTCGTTCACGTAGACAGTACCACGCAAGGCAGCATTGCCCCAGACATAGGAGATTGTTTCATATTTCGGTAATGGCTTCTCCAAAAGGCTCATTGTCTGCATTGTACATCGTATGTCATCCTGGTCAAAGCCTGGTCCAATCACAATAAGCCGAGTCTCTTTCTTGGCCTGGTCAAGCTCTTGGTATAGCAGTGACCGTGGCATTGTCCTCCTGCTAGCAGCTGTTGCACTTGCAGAACAAAGTTTGGCCAACGAATCCGCGCTGGCACAGATCAAACACGTCTACTAACGCTTCGTCCAAAGAGCCCGCTTTTGTCGTAGGCGTGGAGGGTGAGGCTTCGCAAGATTGAGCTCAAGTGATGTTTAAACTTGCATAAAAGCTGGACCTCGCGCGGTGTCAGCATGTAGCTCCAAGATTGTTTTCAACCAGTATCACAGACTGTGATCTCGTCCGTCACATTCTCATGGTGTCAATAGCATTGTGAGACATGCCAGGAGCAAAGGTGCAGCCTTTCCTGGGGTGGAACCCTACTTGCTCCAGTTTAGCAGGGGGTTAGTGCTCGATAGTATCGTCGCCGGTGGCCGCTAGCAGCGCCGCCGGCGGATGCTAGGGCAAGGGGGATCGGCGCAGCATTATTAGCAGGGGGCATCACCCATTTCGACTCCTCATTCCTTTTCGTCTCCACCGCTTTCCTACTGCACCTGCTCAGCAGCTCAACAACTTTTTAAGCCATCTGCTTGCCCCACCCACCCACCCACGCCTGTATATAGCTTATACATAGCCAGCGGTCTTACCCCAGGTATCCTGTCGCTCAGACGGATAGGGTCTCGGCGATAGGCCTCCGCTCCCTATCGCGGCCATTGGCAGCAGCGCCAGCTTGGCCGTCCACTGCAGCGGGGTGGGGACCCTAGAGCTGAGTTCTTCGGCCAACCAATAAAGATATTGATATCTTCATCTTGCAGCTTCATTTTGCAGCTTTTCGTCTCACCAGAAGAGCACTAACGCTACTCCTACTAAGCAAGCCGGCTTCGAAGCTACCAAGTAGGCTACTACATCGACCGATCAGTGACATACCAATTACTCTGTATGCAGAGCCACGTTTTCACATAATTGGCTAGTGTCCACCACTCAGGGTCTTGAGATTGGTGGGGTGGGCGAGGGTTAGCCAATTATGAGATGGAGGAAAAATTAGCGTGGACCATGGCTTGCCTGGATTAGGCAGGAATCATATCTCCAGGTTCTCTACCCTACCTAGTCTTTGCGCCAGACCGACCTGACAATGGACAGTTCCCAAGTTGTATATCTGACAGTCCCTAAAATTAAGCGAGCTCTCTATAGATCCTTCCGAGTTTCCTTTCCTTCTTGCCCACGAAGAAAAAGACACAAAGTGACTTCACCACGGGAAAGCGGGTTCAGCGACAGCACAGGTGAGGAAACAGCAGCTCAGTCCTAACAGTACGGACCGCTATGGATTCTCCCTATGTGCCACTCATGATCGACGACCCTCCTTTGACGATAGGAAAGAGAAAAGGGCGCGAGACGAACCCTGGTAGTACATTCGTCCTCGCTCTTACGTTGGCGTCAAGTCTCAGCAGCCTGCTGTCTGGATCTACGTGGCTCATCTTGACACTACTGTGTCAGAAGGTATGGGTGTAAGATGGTTGATTGGTAAGGAAGGAAGCTCTGCAAGCGAGATCTCATTCGGGTGCCAAGGCTCGCTTGGCTCGCTAAGCGATGCCCTAGCCCCTAGATTTTAATATTCCCACTTAAGCTATAGAGTTACTAATTAATTTATTATATATTAAAGAAAATAGAAGTTCTTATTAAAATAAATTCTTACTAGAATATTATATAGCTTAATATTAAGTAAGTAATATAAATAAAGTTTTTATTAATAGTAATTATTAATTTCCTTTTAAAAATAATAAGATATATTTATTATAATTTTAAATACTAATAATAATACTTAAATATATTATAAGAAAGAGATTTAATAACTTAAGTTTATTAATAATTATATTTATTATAAAATAATATTTAAACTTAATTTATTACTAGTTATATATATACTTCTAAGTTTTAAAGAAATATATTAATAATATATATATATATATATATAGATAAGTACTTTATTTTACTATAATTAATAGAGTTCTTAATTAATATTATAGTAATTAATATTATAATATATATAATATCTATTCTAGTTATTTAAATTATTATAAGTATATAGTTAAGATATTAACTTCTATACTATAGTTAAATATAAAAATACCTTTAATACTTAAAGTATTACTAGAATAATCTATAAAGTATATAGAAAAGATATATTATTTACTACTATAATTACTTAGTAAATTATATATTTTCTTATATTTTCTTTACGTACCTTTATATAAGCTTTAAAATTTTTAGATATTTAATTATTCTTTTTACTTAATTATCTTACTTATTTTACTATTTACTTAATTATTCTATAATATTATTATCTATAATATAATTTAATACTCTTTATATATATTTACTTCTATAATAATTAAAGTTATAATTTATATAGTTATATATCTTATAATAATATTATTATTATTACCTTATTTTTATTACTATAATCTATAAATCTTTTAATATCTTATTAAGACTTAATCCCTTTCCTTATTTATATATAATATTAGTATATATACACTCCTTCTTAAGTTAACTATAAGGCTAATATATTATAGGTAGTAAATAATAGAATAGAATATTAACTCTAAGTTTAAATAATACTACTACTTATAATTAACCTAAGTATTATATTTACTATTAGTTAACTAAGAGAGTTTCTAATAAATATCTTTTAAGATAATACTTAACTTATTAATAATTATTAATAAGTAACTATAAATAATATATCTTTTATAAAAGTAAGTAGTTAATATCTTAAAAAGCTTAATTATATATATTTAACTTTCTAAGTTAATTACTTTTACCTTACTTCCTAAAATTAATTAGATAATATACTTCTTAGTATATTAATAAAAGGTATTAATAAGACTATAATAATATAATATATATATCTTATTATATCTTCTTATCTTAAGAATATTATACTATCTTTTAAATTAATAGGTTATAATATAATAGAAAATACTATTAAAGAGAGCTAGAACTAAGTACTCTTAATTAAGTTTTAATACTTTATTAATAACTTTAACTATATTACTTATATTATACCTAAAATAATCTAAAGTAAATATATCTCTTATAATTAACTAAAGGGTTATTATTTTAAAAGTAAAATTTTATAATAATTATCCTATAACTATATTAATTAACCCTAAGGGTAAAAACTTTAGATTAGATCTTTAGGGCTTCTACTTAAAATTATCTATTCTTAGTCTCTAAAACCTAACCTAGAATTATACTTAAAGTAGATTTTTAGAGCTTACTTATTTAATTTAATAATTATTATTATTATAATTATATTATTATATAATAATAATTATATCTTTATAATTATATCCTTATTATATAGTAATAGTTATATTACTATTATATAGTAATAATTAGATAAGTAAAAATTTTAATAATTAAGTTATATAATAGAATATTCTTAGTAATAAATTATAGCTAATTATTTAGATAAACCTTAAAGTTATCTAATACTATATAGATTATTAAGAGGTAATTTACTATAAATAAACTAATAGCTCTTAACTTACTAAGATAGTATTTATACTTTTTTAATATTTTAGCCCTAGTTATCTTTTAAAATAACTTCTCTATAATCTTTAATTATATTTTAGAGGAGATAGTAATAATAATATATATATTTAATCTATATATCTTATAATTCTAAGCTTAATTTAAGATCTTTATTATAGTTTAAAATTATTACTATAGACTTAAAAATAAAATTAAGAAAAAAGACTTTAAGGTAAGAGTTAAAATAACTAATTTCTTTAGAATAGAAGTAGTTATCTTTACCTTTATAATACCTATTACCTCTAATAAAAGTATTAGAATTATAAAGTAAATTTAAGTTTCTTTAATATTCTTATTTACTAGGTTAAGATTATAAATAAGATCTACTTTAATACTAAGGAGATTATTAAGACTTAAAGGGCCTACTAAGGTCTTTTTAAGGTTAAAAGTATAAATATTAATATTCTTTTAATATTCCTTATTAAGAGTCCTTTAATAAGAATAGTTATATTTATTATCTTTTAATCTATCTAGTTTTTTTCTCTTAAATAAAGATTACTTATTTTTTTATAATAACTACCTTAAAAATATTATATATAGTTTTAAGTTAGTATATATTAAAAAAGATATTATCCTTATTATTATAATCTAACTAAGTATTAAATATATTTATTAACTTTTAAGAAATTAATTCTATAGATTTATAAGATTATTAAGAGCTTAGTATATTTTTATTTAAAAATTCTCTTAAAATTAATTACTTATATTAATAATAGTATTAGAAGTTAAGTATTTATATAATATTCTTATTTAGTTCTTTCTTTAGTTATTATTAATAAATTATATTATTTTTTAATAACTTAACTTCTTTAATAAATTATTTAATTATTATAATAAGAAGTAAGTAATTAATAACTTAACTTATAGGATAGCTTATATTAGCTAATATAATATTATAAGTTTAAGTTTAATAGCCTAAACTTTTAAAAGAAATAGGAGGGTAATAATTCTTTAACTAAGTATAAAGAATTATAATACTTATTACTAAAATAAAGACTTCCTTTAAAATATATTACTTAGTAGATAAATTAATCTTATTAAAGTAATTAAGTTAGTATTCTAAAATAATATAGTAAAGAGATAGTTTTAAAATAATTAGTAAGTTTAAATTATTTAGTAAGACTTTATTATTAGAATTACTTAGTAATATTAAGATAAAGTTAATAATCTAAGCTTATTAAAATATATATTATTTCTAAATAAATAATAATTAATAAATAATAAGCGTTATTTAAGTACTAAAATAACTATATATAAATAATTAAATAAGTATTTTATAATAGTAGTAAAGTTAGTAAGGAAAATAATAAGATAGAAATAGATTTTTAGTAAAAGATACTTTCTCTTTATAAATTATTTACTTAGTTTTAATTAACTAAAAGTTACTCTTTTTATCCTTACTAAGTAAGGTAATACTAAAGTCTTATAAACTCTTACTAAGCTAGATAATAATTAAATATAAATATATAATTTTATCTCTTAATATATTATAACCTTATAATATCTTAATAAAAAGACTTTATAGATTATAGATTATTAAGAAGTAATAATAAGATTTATTATAAAATATTAAATATAATATAATAAAAGTATCTTTAATTATAATAAATAATATAGTAGAATTATAATATAGGTCTATTATGTATTACTAGTATTATATAGTAGAATTACTAAGAATTACTTAAAAATATAAAGTAGTAGTAATAGGTATTAAATTATATTAGAGAACTAATTACTAAAGATTCTATTACTATAAGATATATACCCTTTAAGCTTATTAAGATAAGGTAGGGTAATATAATATATTCTATTTATTTATATTAGTATAGTATTAATATAATACCTATATTAGTTTACTATTAATATTAAGTTATCTTAATAATTATTAGTTATTATAGTTATTCTCTTTCTTAGATATTAATCTACTAGTATAGAGCTTCTACTATATATAGTTATACTATTAATATAGTTTTAGAAGGAGATATTCTTATTAATATAAAGCTTATTAAAAACCTTTAAAATCTAGTAGGAAAAGAAAGGAAAAGAGTCTTTTATTTAAGAACTTATTTTAATATTATCTATTATATAATCCTATTATATAATACGCTTATAGGTTATAAATTATTTATTATTATAATAATAACTATATTAAAGATAGATTATTATATAATAACTATATAATATATTTATAATAGATATATTATTAATATTAATTTTATCTTATTTTTCTTTTTTTAGAAATAAATATATTTTATAAGTACTTTTTATATTAAAGTATTATATTATTTTAAGCTAATATTAATAATTCTAAAATCTTTTATTAGTAATAAGTACTTTATTATTCTATATATTACTTATTAGTAATAATTAGTAGTAGATTTACTATATATAAACTACCTTTAAACTTATAAATTTTATATTTATAATACTACGCCACCTTATTAATAGTATAAATAAGTATATTATAGAATATAAGAATATTAAGAGATAAGTTATTATTATAATCTATAGTTATAACTTACTAATATTTTAGATCTCTCTTCTCTTTATTAAGAAGGTAGTAATATTAATTATTAAATTAATTAATCTTTTTATATTACTTAGAGTAGCTTTATATATTAAAAGCCTTTATAAAAAGATTACTTAATAATATAAAGATAAGTCTCTTACTCTAGGAATATAAAAGGGGTAGATTACTTAATAACTAATATTATTATAAAGAAGAATAAAGGTATTAATAAATAATATTCTTATTCTATATTATTACGCTAACTTATTATAGAAGGTAAACTAAATTATTTTTATATTTTTTATTTTTAATATCTATCTTTACTCTTTTTATTCTACTTATATATTTATATTATACTTATTACTAACTTTCTATAGAGAAAAATAAAGGAGGGAGAGAAAGAGAATAAGAAGAAAGAAGAGAAAAAAAAAAGAAGATACTTCTAAATATATTATTATATTATATATATACTACTTATAGTCTAATACTAATATAATTAGAATTTAGAGATTAAGCCTTAGAAAAGATAGAGGAGATAAGAAAAAAAAAAAGAAAAAAAGAAAAAAGAAAAGAAAAAGAAGAGAGAGAAATAAAAAAAAAAGGATAAAAAGGAGAAAGAGAGATACTATAACCTTAGTAATAAGCTATTTCTATATAATTACTATATATACTAACTACTTACGCATAGGCCTAATTATATTTTATTTTTTTCTAATATTTAGTATTTTAGTATTTAAAGTTTAGTATTAATAATATTTATATTTTAAAGTTATTTTTTTAATAATAAGAGTTTTTTATCTATAGTATTAAATACTATTATAATTATAACTTACTAATTACTTATTATATATATAATACTAATATATTAACTATAATATTATATATTTTTTATATATTTTTTTAATATTACTAATTCTTCTATCCTTTATTAATATTAATAATCTATAGTAGGTATATAATACTTATATTTTAGTATATTTATACTATTCTCTTATCTCTATAATACTATTATATTTATAGCTACTTATTATTCTAAATTTCTATAATTATCCTTTTATCCTAATTAGGTATAATAATAATATAGTTTTATTATATTAATTAACTTATAAAATAGCTTAATATATTATATAATCTAAGTTAATTTTTTTTAACTTCTATTATTACTATATCTACTTATTATAAGCACGCTTTAATATTAGTATAATATTAAGTTTTACTTCTAATATCTATTAGTTATAAATATTATTCTACCTAGTCTACTTAATCTTATATTAAATATCTTTCTTATTTTATATTTTATTAATAATTTCTTCTATCTCCTATTATTTCTTATTATTAATAAGTTTAGAGGGCTATATAAATTTCGCTAACTTTACGCCCTTATATAATTAGTAGGGCTTAAGTATTATAAATTTAATAATTTATAGGTAATATTAAGTAATATATTTATATTTTAATCTTATTCTTTATCTTAAATAGACTAATAAATTAATAAGATAACTTCTTATTAAGTTACTTTTATTTTAAGATTTCTAATTAATAATATTACTAATTTATCTACTTTATATTCTTTTAATAGGTAGTTTTTATTATAGTACTTTATTTATACTTTAATAATATATTACTAGTATATTTCTATTTTATTTTAGTAGCTTTATAATTACTTTATATATTCTTTTACTATAGATATCTCTCTCTTTAAAGAGCTATCCCTAGCTTCCTAATAAATTTTAGGGTTATAACTATATATTATAAAAAAATAGTGAGTAGTTAATACTATTATAATAGTTATTACTATATATAAATTTAATAATTAATAATAATTTAACTTAATTAGTTTATTCTAAATTTATAAATATTTATAAGAAGTATTTTAATATTTAGTTTTATTTTTTTTATCTAACTATCTATTTATAGATAAAAGATAGTATTTATATAATACTTAATCTTAATATAATAATAAATATTTAACTAGAAAATATAATAATAAATATAATATTTTAATTACTTACTACTTCTACTAATATACTAAACTTATAGAATATTTTAAAGAAGAAAAGTTCTATTAATTTTTTAATTATAATTATTTTCTTAGTAATAAGATAATAAGTTATTTTTATAAATCTATTAATTATTATTAGAATAAAATTATAGATAATATTATTATATTTACTTAAAGATAATCTTATTATAAAATCTATAATTAACTTTTACTATAGCCCTTTTAATAAGAGTAGGGATTATAATTCTTTATAAAGATAATATTAAGGAATCTTTATTCTTTAATAAATATTATAAGTCTTAATATAGCTTTATATTTACTTTATAATATTAACCTAATAATATTTATATTATAAGAGCTCTAATATTTTTATAATATTAAAATATTCTATTAAGGGATTATTATAGTACTTATTAATTAGCTCTTATTATAGAGTACTATCTTTTAGTATATATAGTTACTCTTTATATCTAAGGAGATCTTTTTTATTAAAAGATTAATCTATATAAGTTATATAATACTATGTTATAATAATATCTTCGCCTTTTTAGAATTTTATAATCTATTTATTAAGATCTTATAATTTATAAATAACTTATTTTAGTAGTCTTTAAGACTTCTTATAAAGATTTTTAGAATACTTTTTTATAATCTTTCTTAATATTATTACTTAAATACCTATAACTATAAAAGTTATTTATAATATACTATTATTAGTATATATATATAGCTTAAACTTCTCCTCTAATTATAGTAATAGCTTGTTTTATAAGGTTAGTAAAAGAGTTATATTATAAAAAGAGATATCTTTATAATTAGATTACCTTAATAAAGAATTAATAAGGTTAATTTTCTTTATATAATATATTATCTTAAAATTATATACTATAAGCTTAAGAGTCTAGCGCGCTTATTATAGTATTAGCTCTTTTAACTTTATAAACTTTTCTAAATTATTATAATCTATTAATATTTTAATTAAGTATAAGCTTTTTTCTAGATAATAGTACTATTACTTAAAAATATCTATTATTACTAATAATTCTTAATTATATATTTTATAATTTTACTCTACTAATATTATTTTATATAATTAAAAGACTATAAGTTATTAATAATCTATATTATTAAGTTAAAATAAAATACCTATAATTATAAAGATTAATATATTAGTCTTAACTTTAATTTTCTATACTAGGTTAAAATATTATAATAATAATACTTTTATAAACTTTTAATATAACTATTAGAATATTTATTCTATATTATTTAGTTATTTAAATAGTTTTATTTTCCTATTTTCCTTACTATCTTTTTAAAGATTAATAAGAGATATAGTAATAATAAAGTAATAATAAATAAAATAGTAATAGAAGTTTATAAATTCTAAAAAAACTTAGATTTCTTAATAAGTTTTTAATCTTAGCTATTTTTTAATAGTAGTAACCTTATATAGATTTATCTTTATACCTATAATTAATATAATAAATCCTAAGAATTTAATTTTAATAGTATTAAATATATACTTCTTTAAGTTTATATATAATTAGTATTATTAGAGTTATTATAGTACTTATTTAATATACTATTAATAATCTACTAGCTCTTCTAAAAAGACTAGTATATTATCTAAATATTATATATATATTATATCTATTAACCTAGCTAAGATCTAATTAATATATACTTATAAAAAAATAGTAGGGGTATTTATAAGTCTAAATAGTATAATAAGATATTTAAAGTAATTATAATATATATAGAATACTATTTTCTATTTATTATTACGCTTAATATAAATATAATAATATATATTTTTTAAGTCTAACTTTAAGAATCTTTTAATACTATATAAGTAGTTTAATATCTTAGTAATAAGAGATAATAGATATCTATTTTTTATAGTTATTATATTTAATCCTTAAAAATCTATATAAAGATATAACTCTCTATCCTTCTTTAATATAAAAAGAATAGGTACTTTTATAGATAAAATAGAATATCTTATCTATCCCTTTACTAAAGTAGTATTAAAGTAGTAATATAGTTTTACTAGCTCTACCCTTAATAAGTTATAAAAAGGACTATATAATAGCTCCCTATTATTTAACTTAATAATATAATTTTTTTACTTTTACTTAGATAAGATCTTTATCTTTTTATTTAAAAAAATATCCTTAAACTCTTTTAATTAATAAGAAATACTTATTATACTAGACTTATTAATCTAAGGTTACTTTACTATTATAATATAAGTATAAACTATAGTAAATATCTCTTATTTCTATTATAGAATTTATATAAACTTAGCTAGCTTATTAATCTATAGCTATTTAGTATTAACTTAGTACTATTATTAATATACTAGTATATTAATTATAATACCTAACTTATAAAGTATAGGTATTCTAATAATTAAATTAGAACCCTTTTAGTTTATAATATAGAATAAGGAGCTATACTTCTTTTCTTAGCTTTAGTTATTAATAGCCTTATAACTTAATTAATATATTTTATAATAATAAGTATCTTACCTACTTAATTATATTAATATTAGTAAGACTATATATTCTAACTATAAATTATATTATATTATAAATTATTAAGTAACTAGGTTAATCTTAGCTCTAAGATTAATTAGTTTTTTAAAGGAATAAAATATATTCTAAGCTATTACCTAGCTCTTAAAAAATAGAGGATTAAGAGCTTCTATTAATTTTTTTTCTTTTTACCTTATTATTACTCTAATAATAAGGTTTTAATATTTTTTAATTATACTAAATTAATTAAGATAAAATTTAGATTATTCTTTTATAAGTAATCTTTCTTTTAATACCCCTTTCCTCTATATATAAAATAGGTATTAGCCTTATTTTCTAAATTATTTATAGGGTTTATAGTAGATTTAGGCTCCTAGTAATTTTTATTTTTATTTTTATTTTTATCTTTCTTAAAGTACTTTAATTATAGCTTTTTATTACTATTATTAAGGTATTTAAGATATACTCTTCTAAGGATTTACTTTTATAGATAGGCTTAATAAATCCTTATTAAAATTATTTAAAGATTCTCTTTTATATAATTATAAAAGCTAAGATATTTTCTTATATAAATAATATATTATTAGTATTTAGGATTTTTTTATATCTAGGTATAGTTTATTAAGGAATATACTTATCTTAAAGATCTTTAATAAAAGCTTTAAATAGATTTCTAACTCTTCTAAGTAAGTTTTAAAGATAGATATTTTTTATTTTTTATTTTACTTTATACTATTCTAATATTTATATATAAGGAGTTTATAGTTTATTAGATTTACTACTAAATCTAATAGGAAATTATAGAAATATTTAAAGGTATATTTATTAATATCTTTTAGCTTAAACTAACTTTACTACTATAATAATATATTACCTTTAAGTAATTATATATAGTAGAGAATCTTATTCTTATTAATAGTAAAATATTTATAACTTAAAAAAAACTTAATCTTAATATTAGTAAACTAGTAGATATATTCCCCTTCTAATACTCTATAATATAGATATATTTTTTAAGGTAAATTATTTTTAATATTAATATAAATATATTACTTAAGCTATTAAATAAAGTTTCTTTCCTTAAAGATTTACTTAGTTTATTTATATAGCTCCTACTTAGCCTATTATTAGGATCTTTTAGTATTTCCTTAATAATCTACTTAGTTATAGTAGTTTAAAGCTCTTTTACTTATAACTCTAGCTATTAAATCCTTTATTATTATATATTTATATTAATAATTAATTCTAATAAGTCTACTTATAGTTTATTTATAAGCTCTTATATACTTTTATAAATAAAACTTTATATAGATACTATCTTACTCTACTTTAAGCCTTTAATCTTAAAGGTTAAAGTAATTAGAATTATAATATAGGCCTATTATATACTATTAATACTATATAATAGAATTACTAAGGATTACTTAAAGATATAAAGTAGTAGTAGTAGGTATTAAATAATATTAAAGAATTAATTACTAAAAATCCTATTACTATAAAGTATACGCCCTTTAAGCTTAATAAGATAAGGTAGAGTAATATAATATATTCTACTTATTTACGCTAGCGTAGTATTAATATAATATTTATATTAACTTATTATTAATACTAAGCTATTCTAATAACTACTAGTTATTATAAGTTTTAATAAAATAAATTATTATTTAATAGTTATATAAAGATAACTATAATACTTAATAAAGTTATTAAGTTAATAGTTAATTATTACTATTAAAATACTAGGATTTTTATAAATAGTAAAAGATATAGATTTCTTTTCTATAAAATATACCCTAAGTATAATTCTTTTAGTAGAAGGAAGGTTTACTAACTAACTACTAAGCTACTTATTCTACTAAACTATAATATAAAGATAGTATAAGAAGTATTTTAAATAAAATAATTAGATTAGAAAAGATTTTAAAAGAAGTAAATCTCTAAAAAATTTAAATAAAGAGATTAGTTATAAGAGTATTACTTAAAAGAGTTATTTAAATTAATATATAATTTTCACTACTTATAATATTTATTTATAAAGAAAAAATTCTTATCTTTTTTATATTATAAAAATTTAGAATTTAGCTTTTATATATCTAGTAATTAATTATTATAAAAAGTTAAAAGTACTTAATATAAGACTATAGAATATAAAATTAGTCTAGAGAAAAAGGGTAGTTATATATATAAATTTAAAGATACTAGATATAAGTAAGAGTATTTAGAGAGACTACTTTATATTAAGTAAATAATCTCTTAAGACTTATTATTTTATAATAATCTATTTAATAAGATCTATAAAAAAAATCTAAAATAAGAATAAAGCTATAGTTATTTAAGATATTAATTTATTAATTATCTCTTTTACTTAGATATTAACTATATATAATACTACGTACCTTAATTATCTATATAAATATATTAATAAAGACTAGAATAGTATAATATCTTTTTATAATACTTATCTATAACCTAACTACTTTATAGGGTTTAAGTATTTATAAAGGAATACTAACTTAGAAAACTTAAACCTTTTATAGATAAGATTAGGTCTAAGATATCCACTTATTTTATAGTTATAATATAGATATATTTTCCCTTACTTATTTATAAGATTAAGTATAGTATAGTAATACTAGATATTATTAATTAATAAAATACTTATAGTATAATTATTATTATTAAATAGAGTTATAAAATATAAAAATAAGCTTAACTAAGAAATCCTCGTCTTTTCTATTTTATATAATTATATATAGTAAGAATCTATAACTATTATACTATTATTATAGGAAATAAGACTACTTTTTATTATTACTCTATCTATAAATTTAACTTTATAGCCTTAGATAATAAGGATAAATAAATAGCCTATAAATTTATAAAGAATATCTATAATATTTAGATATTAATTTAATATAAAAGGATTTAGTACTTAATTATTAATAAGTTATTATTTAATATAGATTTTAACCTTTTATAATTAACTTCTTTTTTATAATTAAACTATTAAAGTTTTTAGCTATTTAATATTAAATTTATATAAATATTAAAGAAAACTAATAGTTAATTTAATATAACTAGTTTATAAGAAGTTATACTAATTATCTTCTTTACTTAAATAATTAAGTAAGTATTTAAGAAGCTAAGGAATAAGAGTAAGTTAATAGTACTAAAATATAGAAAGAAGACCTAGTATTTTTAAGTAGTATAATAACTTATATAATATAATAATTAAATATAATAAAGTTTAGGTATTCTTAAGTATATATATTCTTCTTAAACTATAACTATATTTTTAATAAATCTTTTTAAAAGATTATAAAGCTTTATTTATATAATAAAATAAATAGATAATATAAGCTTTAATAGTTTTTAGCTTATTTTATAAGAGCTTAGCTAATATTTTAATAAGGCGTTATTATAAATTTAAAGGATTCTTAGTAAATTAATTAATTATTAGAAGTTAACTCTTTAATTAAAAATTAGAAAATATTAATATATATAGATAGTATTATTACTATTATTAAGGAAAACTCTATAATAATCTTATATTATTAAATATAAAAGTTAAGGTAATATTTTAAGAGATTATTTAATATAAAGCTCTACTAAGGTTTACCTAATTATTTAGACGTTATTACCTTTAACTTAGCCTAAGTTTATAATATAAAGATATAAACTACTTTTACTTTAATACTAGCTTCTCTTATTAACTTATTATTAGTATAGTTTATAGTAGTAATAATTAGTTTATTTAACTTAACTAAACCTATTAATAATATTTATTCTACCTTATTAAGGGATAGCTCTTAATATTTAAACTATTTATACTCTTTACTTCTATCTCTTCTTATACTATATACTTTTATTTTATATTATCTCTCTTATTCTATATAGAAAGCTTTTTTAATATATAGATTACTACTTATATTAAAAGGTTTACTTTACTTTATAATATTATTAAATATCTTATAAATAAAAGAATAAGCTAAGTTATTTTAATCTATTCTATATAATTATAAAGCTTTAATATTTAGCTTAGTACTTATATTTATACTCTCTCTTTAATCTTTTATATATATAACTTAAGTATCTTATATCTATTAAGCTTAAGAGTAGATAAGCTCTTACTCTAGAATATTTATACTAATATATATATTCTATAGCTAATATATACTAATATTAGTAACTCTCTTTCCTTTTTTACCTTTTAATAAAAGATCTTATATCTAAGTAAATTATATATTAATAACCTACTTTAGTAACTTTTTAAGAATTACTAATATATATATCCTAGTAATCTTTATCTTAATATATTAACTTATAACTTCTTATTTACCTCTAATTATTATAGCTATCTTAAAGACTTTTCTTCTTATTAAATTTCTATATATAGTAGTATATTTAAAGGCCTAGGGCTTATATCTTAAAAGGGTTAAATAATATTAGTTAATAAGATTATATATAATTAATTAGAAGCTCTAAGAGAAGGCTATATAATTAGTATAACTCTAAGGTTTATATTAATAATTTATTTACTAATATTATTTAGTTTAATAAGAATATTATCTTAGATTCTAAAAAAATAATTAAAACTAATTTTAAAATAATAAATTCTTTAATTTATATAATACTTATTAAGAAATATAGCGTTATAGAAATTATTAAAAATTTTAGTAATTCTATAATAAACGTAGTAATAGATTTAATATAAAGAACTAGATTTATTATTATTATTAGAAAGTCTAGTAAGAATTATAAATTTTTTAGAAATTTTTTACTATAATACTTCTATTAATATAATTCTTAAGATAAGTATATAATTAACTAATACCTTACTTAATTAAAGAGAGAACTTAATTTTTATACTTAGTTTAAGAGATTAATTTAATTTAATATTAATAAATAGTAATAATATTCTAAATAATAAATAAATTATCTATAATTTTAGAGAACTAGCTTTATATTAATAAAGAAAACTAAAAAGATTTATAATCTTAAGGTTTAAAATTAATTAAAAAAGCTAGTTTATTAATAGTACTAGAATTATAATATTATCTTTTTCTAATAAATCTTATTCTACTTTATATAAGTAACTATATATTAAGGATAGATAAGTTATATATAATTAAAGGTTAACTTATAATCTAAATAGAGGTATTTATAATCTCTAGAATTATATCTTAATACTTATAAGTAAATCCCTAATAAGCTACTTTTAAATAAATTAATATACTTACTTTATAATAAATCCTACTTTATTATAACTTAGTAATTAAGTTATTAGGAATAGAATAATTTAGTATACTTATATTAATAGTAACCTTTAAATACTAATATTTCTAACTTAGAGTTATTAAAGAATTAATTAAATTAACTTTATAAAGTTCTCTAGTTATTTCTATTAAATCTATTAGATATAAGATTATCTTTTACTATCTTTATAATTCTAGAATAAGGACTTTTAGTAATATAATAGCTAGCTTTAAGATAATTATATATAAGATATATAAAAAAAATACTTCTAGTTCTATACTAAAGAAGATATTACTTAAGAGTATATATACTTAATATCTTATACTATAGTATTATTTTAATTAATTTACTATAGATATCTTCTCTTCCTTAAGTAATTTATAGTATAACTTAAATATATTCTTCTAGTATTTAGGTAATAGATATATATTAGTATTAAATATTACTCTTTTATAATCTAGTAATTTAAGAAACTATTTATTAGATATTATTATAATCTAGATTTAAGTAATAAGAGGATAATAAATATAATAAAGTAAGAAGAGACTAATAGAATAATAAAGGGATAGAGAGAGATAGAAAGGGATATAGTAAAGTAAGATATAATAAGATAGAATAAGATAAAGTAGAATAGTACTAGATATAATAAGAAAAGTACTATAAGCTATTTATACTAAGATTTAACTTATACTAATTATAATTTATATTATAAAGTTTAATTATATTATTATAATAACTTCTCTTTAGAAGTATATTTAATTTAAAACTTATTTAATTAAATAAAATTCTTATTTATATTAAAGTAGGTTAGATCTCTACTTAGAATAACTTAGTCTTAATTCCTTTATATAATAATACTTAGATCTAATAATATTCTATAGTATAAGGATCTATAACTATCTATTATTATATCTTTATCCTATCTCTTTACTTAATTTAAATAATTAATTAAGTACTATAAAATTATAGATAAATATAATATAATAGGTTTAGTTCTTTCTTATATTAAGAAGAGAAATAAAAAATATATAAGATATATATAAGACCTTTAGTAGAAGAATTAAACTAAGCTCTTTAGATATATATATTTAATCTCTTCTTAATTTTACTTTAAGCCCTATTATTATATAAATCTATAATCTTATAATTCTTATATTACTATCTTAAGGTTAAAAGATATTATATAAAAATATAAGATAATCCTTTAATAATTATACTATTAATTATAATATACTATTCTAAATATTTATTCTATACCTAAGATTATAATAATAATAAATATTATTTAAAAGCTATCTATCTCTTTATAATTATAAATATCTCTAAGTAACTCTAAACTATTATCTTATAAGTAAACGCTTAGTTTAGAATATATTTAATTATTTATAAATTTCTTAAAAGTTACTTAAGTAATCTAGATTATACTAGTTATTATAGAAGTTAATTAACTAGTAAATAATAAAAAGATACCTAAAGATAAGAAAACTTTATAAGTAAAGGTCTTAAAGCTAGAGTTTAAGATAGTTAATAAGATATATATTCTCTTTAAAGTATAAGTCTAAAAAAGTTAATATTAACCCTTTATAACTAGGATAAAAAGATATATAAATATAAAATTATTAAATCTATATTATTAAAAGAATTAAATAAACTAAATAAGTATATATTTATAATTTAAATATAAATTAATAAGTATATTAAACTTTATATAACTCTTTATTCTTAATAATATCTTATTATAAATTAGGAAACTATAGATTTTATATTTTATATTAATATTAAATTAAAAAGACTATAAGATATTCTAAGGATTATTCTATAAGATATTAATAGAATCTACCTAAGAGAAGATAAGCTTATAGTATAAATATCTTTATTTCTAAAAAGCTTAAAGTTATAAATTAATTACTAAATCCTACCTAGGTTAAATAAACTCTATTATATAATTATCTCTTTAAATTAGAAAAGTATTAATATAATCCTTTATATTTAGAATACTTTAATCTATTAATTAACTTTATAAAGATAATCTATACTTTTATAACTAAATACCTTATTATACTTCTTAATAACTAAGAAATTATATATAAGATACTTTAAGTACTTTTTAAACTAAATATAGTAGTATATACTACCTATTTTAATACTAGTAAGCTAAGATAAATTAAATATTAATATAATAAGAAAAGAATAATAAATAGTAAAGTAAAATACTTTTACTTAGAATATTATTATATAGATTTTAATAATAAAATATTTAGAGAGATCTTAATTAAACTTACTATTTTAAAGTTTAGTAGGATAAAGATAATTAACTCTTTTAATATTTTTTCTCTTAAATACTATTTAAATAAAGATAAGATAAAGATATATCTTATTAAATATATTTAAAAGTTTATATCCTTAATAAATATCTACTATTATTAATACTATAGAGACGTCTTTTCTATATATAAGGAATAGTTAGTTAAGATTCTAGTTAATAGCTAAATTATAATTAATAAGATCTTTTTCTATAAAGTTAATCTTAATTATACTAAGCCTTATATTAATAAATTAGCTAAATAAGATTTATTAGATAATACTTAGATTATTATTAGAATTAATAATTATTCTAAAAATTAATTAGATTAAGTTAAGAGTACTAGTAAAAATTCTACTAAGATAAATAAGAATAATCTAATTCTCTATAACTTAACTATACTAGGATTTAATTATAATAATAGATTATAAAATAAATAGAGTTCTCTTATTAATTATTAGTTATAAATAATACTAGGCTAATATATTATATAGCTAAGTTTATTATTATTAATATTAAGGATATTAAGAATTCTATAGTTTTTATTAAACTCGTGATTTTTATTAAATAAAAGAAGGTTATCTAGACTCTAGTTAAAGTCTATATACTTTAAGAAACTAATTATATCTTTAATAACTTTATTATAAGAAAATAGCTAGGCTTAATTATTCTTTTATAATATAGTCTTAAATCTCTTTTTCTCTAACTTTATTATACTAATACTTTTATTAATAAGCTTATAAATATTAATAAGACTTTAATAATTAAGAGAATATTTAAATATCTTTAAAAACTACTCTATTTAGTATATCTTATAATTAGTATATAAGATTACTATTATAATTAATTAATTAGATCTCTATTAATAAATTAGGTATAATAATAAAGAAGCTTAAAGTATAATTATCTCTAATCTTTTAATACATTAATAAATAAAATACTATTCTTCTTTTTAATAAAGCTAATATATTTCTAGAGTAATACTCTCTTTATAATATTTATTATAATACCCTTATCTCTATATTCTTATAAGAACTATAGTATTATTAAAGAATTATATTTTTTATAATTAACTAGGTTAACTAAATTAATAATATTATTATAAGTAAAATATACCTTTTATTAAAATATAAATTATTAAGTTTATATTTTAAAAGAGGGATTTAAGAAAGCTTTTTAAAAAAGACTATTATTAAAAAGAGAGAAGTATATTATAATTATAAAAATCTAGACTTTTATATAGAAAAAGATTTTAATAGTTATTAGGTAAGTATTTAAATAAATTATTTATAGAACTCTTCTATTAATTAATTATATATTTTTAGATTAAAAATATTATATTTATAACTTATATTTTAGTATTTTAAAAGGAAACTTATATAGTTATATCTTATCTTAAGGTTATTATTATTATTAGTAAGAATTTTAAATATAACTTTAAAGGGGTAAATTAAGTTAGTAATATATAATTTTATATATAAATATCTATTATTACTAGCTATATATTTCTTATTTAGAATAGAAAGGAAAATAGGATAAACTTAAGAGAGTAATTTAATTTAATAAATTAGAATTCCTTAAAGTAATATTAGTTAATCTTTAAATATATCGCCTATAAATAATTTATCTAAGACTTTAACTCTTTAGTTAATTAATAATTTTATTATCTTCTAATTATCTCTTTTAATTACTAAGTATAATATAGTCTTACTTTTATAATCTTATTTTAATTAACTTTCTAACCTTATTTAAGAATATAGAGAAAAAAGATAGAGAATATTAAAATAAGTTATCTTTTATTTAGATTCTATTATTAGATTAAAGAGATATAGTTATTAATATTATATATAAATCTTTAATATAACTATTTACTTAATTATTCTTAAAGACTTATAAATATAAGTAGAAATATATATAAAGGGGGTTTATAATCTTTTATTTACTATAGCTAGTAATAGCTTAAATTCTATTATAATAAGTTAACTTATTATATTCTTTATCTAGTTATTTTTAAGTTAGTAAGCCTAGTCTTCTTAAAGTTAAATAAACTTCTCTTATTATTTTACTCTAACTTTTTTAATTTCTTAAAGTATAGTTATAATATCTTTTCTATAGTCTAATCTAATTCTTTATAATAAATAGTAGAAAGTTATATATATAGAGTTTTTTAGTTAATTAGAAATAATTATCTTAATATCTAGTTTAAATAAAGATATAAAGCTTAATTAAGATAAAGTAAATATCTTAATATTCTTACTAATTTATAATAATAATAATTAATAATATATAATTCTTAAAGAAGTTTAGAATAATTAATCTTTTAATACTAAAGTTAATACCCTTAATAAATATCTTTATAATTATAATTTCTTTTAATAATTAATTAATATAATTCTAAATTAAAAGATTATAATATATAAATATCTTACTAATAACTTTTATTATATATTATATATAAAGTCTTAATAAAGGCTTAAGAAAGAGAAGATTAAAAGAATAATTAAGATTATACTTAAAATACTAATAATAATATATAAAGAGAATATAATATATATAGGTATATTATAAAACTAAACCTCTCTATAAATTTTTATTATATTATAGATTTATTAAAGCTAGACTATAAATATTAAATTTAATTAGTAAAGTATATTTAATAGAATTAAATTAATTAACTTATATAATTTTATTAAAATAGAGCTTATTATATATTATTTCTTTACTTATTCTATATATTAAGTATTAAAAGAGTTATTTAAATTATTCTAAATAATAAGAATTAATTTATTAACTTTTAGTATATTAATAAGTAATAACTATAATTATAAGTAAATATATAAGATAAGTCTCTTAATTTTTAATATAGATAATATAAATATTTACTAGAGTAAGGATATTTAGTCTACTTAGAGTAAATATAAAGAATAAGATATATTATATTATAATCCTTATATTTTAATATACTTAATTTAGATTTTTTTTAATAAATATATAGAATTCTTTAATACTATCTTAATAGTAAATCTTAATAATATTAAGGAGCTTATTATTTAAAGGGGAGATAGAAGTAAGTATAGAAATATACTTACTACTAATATTAGTAAAGAGATTATAAGGTTTCTTAATAAATTTATAAAGCTTAATCTAAGAAATAAACCCTTATCTTAAGCGCTTTTATAGGATTAATAGTTTTTAAGTATAGTAAATTAATAATAGAATTAATAATTAAAATAGAATAAATTATTATATTAATTCTTTTAGATAAAAGAAATACTTATAATTAAATAACTAAAATTTTAAGTATATTTTTAAGCTATAACTTTACTATTATAAAATAGTATATTATAAATATATAAGTAACTAGATTCTTAGAAAAGATTTTATAAAATAAAATAATATAAAATATTATTCTATACTACTTTCTATACTATTTACTTATAATATAATATAATATTTCCCTACTAATATTAATTTCCTACGCTAGTTCTATTATATCTTCTCTAGATATCTTAGAATATCTTCTTACTTTACTTTATTTAGGCTAATAAACTTATTCTTTATTAAATTCTAGATATAAATCTAAAAAATATTTTAATATAATATTAATACCTTAATTACTTATATTTACCTATAAAAGTATTTTATTAACTCTTATTTCTTTAATATAATATACTTAATCTTAATATATTTATTATTCTTATTAAGATAGATTATATTAATATAATTATTAATTCTATATTTAAACTTACTTTATTTAAGATTAATATAATATTTATATCTAGTACTTATATAAAATATTTATTATATAATTACTTTTATTATATTTATAAGTAATATATTATTATTATTCTAAATAATATTAATTATCCTAGATTTAACTATATTAATATATTCCTTAATTTATTTAAATATTTATATCTTAGTTATTACTTTAAGTATAAATTATTAAGAAACTTTTTAAATTATAATTAAAATTATCTTATTAATAATTTAATTACTAGTTATATTTATTAAAAAAAATTATTATATAGAAAGATTTAGAAAATTAGATTATTAAAAGTAGTTTAAGAAAATTATAGAAAGATATTTATAGTTAAGATTAAATTATATTAAAGTAAATATTAAATAGAAGACTAGAGTATATAAAAATAAGAGATAATAATATTATATAAATTAGTCTTTAAGATTAACGACCCCTATTAAATATAAGATTATATTTTTAGAGAAGGTAATATTTATTTTAATATTAAGCTTATTACTTAATTATAAAATACTATCTTATAAGAAGTAATCTTAAGTATAGTAAATAAAGACTTCTTAAATAAAGGATAGTATAGATAAACTATATCTTAAAGTAAGCTTATTAGTTTAGTAGATATATTAAAGGATTAGTTCTTATATTAAAAGGTAAACCTATTATATAATAAGAAGCTAAAGGAGAAAGAGAATATATCTTTATATAGAAGAATATCTAGTTATAAAGCGAATTAGATATAGGTAAGAAAATAAAGTAAAGAGATATAATAATAGGAAAAGTCCTATATAGAATAGAAAGTAACTAAGGCTTATATAATTATTATAATAGAAAGGTATATTAAAGTAAAAGTATAGCTAATTAGTTTAATACCTAACTATTTCTTACTACTACCTATATTAAGATTATTAGTAGCTTATTTTAACTAAAGGGAGATATATATATAATACTCTTAAGAGAAAGGATATAATATTATTAGCCTAGTTAAGTAATTAAAATTAAAAAACTTCTTACTTAAAGACTTAGACCCTTAATACCTACTATTAGAAATTAAAGTCTCTTGTTTATCTTATTCTTATAGTGAGTAACTTATTAAATAAGGCTATCTACTATACTTTAATAAAGTATAGGCTAGGAGTATTCTCTATATAATATAAAGTATTTATATAGAGAAGTATAAGAATAACTAATAGTATTATTAGAAGTCTTACTTATTCTCTAGCTAAATTAAAATTATTAATAAACTTTTAGCTAGTACTATAACCCTATATAAGGTAGAAATTTCATTATTATTATAGGGATTAAGAGAATAGGCCCTAGTATTTATAATACTTATCCTTATTATTTATAAGTAAAAGTAGGCCTTTAATATAAGTTATTATCCTTATTAACTTACTTTAAAACTATAAGACTTTAATATCCCTAATACTACTAAGCTTAGGCTAAATATTTACCTATGTTAATTTATTAGGAAATAAGTATTAGATTATAACGTCTTCCTTCTCTATTTATCTACCTTATAACCTATATTTAAATCTACTTTATATACTTAAGGAGATATTAATACGACTAGTTATAAGCTCTTAATAGGTTATAAATTAATCCTTACTTTAATAAGACTAATATCTTTTTATATACTATCTAAATTTCCTTATCTCCTTTCTCACTCTATATTATAGTAAGTGGATTAGGGTAAAGTATAAGGAAATTTAATACTAAACTAGCTTATATTACTTTTTAACTTAGAACTATACTTAAATCTTTCTAGCGAAGATATTATTAGACTTAGAAAGTAAAGTATTCTTATAATTTATCTACTATTATTAAAATAACTATAGAGAGCTAATATTATTATACCTATAAAAATTCTAGAGTAATACTATATTAGTATTAAATTTAATAGCTTATATACTAAAAAATATATAAATTAACTATTTATATAGAACTTAATTATTATTTATTTATTTAATTCTTAATTAAATAAAATTAAAGCTATATAAATATTTATCTTTTTATCTATATTTTCTCTCTCTACTATATATCTTTAATAATACTAATTTTTATTATTACTCTATAACTTTATTATTATTACTATTATACCTTCTATTATAAATACTCTACTACTTATTATAAATACGCGCTTATAAAGTTAACTATTATTTTTTATACTATCTTCTATAACTTTAAAATTAAATTTAAACCCTTATTATAAAAAAATTATTTTTTAAAGGATTATTAAAACCTATACCCTACTAAGAAAAAAGCCTAAGTTATTATTCTTATATATATCTCTAATAATAAAGAGAAGGATAAAAAAGAGAAAGATTCTATATTTATTAAAGTTATTACTATACTTATTATACTAAAAATAGGTATTAATAAAGAACTTCTTAATATAAGCTTTTTAAATATTAAAAATATTATTAATATTATTATTTATTATATTCTAGTATTATATAGTTATATACTAAGATCTTACTAAGTTAATAGAGTTATATATCTTTTAGTATAGTTAAGTAGAGATATATTACTTATTTTATAATAAATAGTAGTAATAGCTAGAATTTAATTTCTAGTATTTACTAGATTTTAGACTATTATAACTACCTATATAACTAGATAGCTAACTTAGATTAGGCTATTATAGATTATTCCTACTATAGTTATAGCCTAGCTTATAGGGTTATTACCTAAAGATATTTATATAAAAGGATTAGGCTTATTCTATATAAGTATAATAAAGGGGTTTAACTTCTTTAGAGTATACTTAGTTAGTAATAAGCCTTAGAGAATATAATTAATTAAAGTATACTAAAGTATTTATTAACTATAAACTTCTTTTAATTATATAAGTTAAATATAAAAAAGAAAATCTTATCTATAAGAGAGGAAGCTCTCTACTTATATTTATTTAAATTATATTAAGCCTTAATATAATTTTAGTAATTAGTATCTTAATTAACTTAATTATATTATAATTTAGGTAATTAGTATTCTAATTACCCTAATTACTTTCTATTCTTTCCCTAAGATATCCTTAAACTAAGACCCCTTAGCTTAATACGTATTACGTATTAGGAGCACTTATAATAGTAAGGGCGCGTAATCTATTCTCTTTAAAGGGGGTAGTTATTATATTCTAGTATTATATAGTTATATACTAAGATCTTACTAAGTTAATAGGGTCGTATACCTTTTAGCGTAGTTAAGTAAAGATATACTATTTATTTTATAATATTATTCTTTCTTATAAAAAGAAATAAAAGTAAAAAAAGATAAATAAATAACTTTAATAAGAAAATAAAGATAGAGTAAAGTTTATAATATTAAAATATATAATAAAATAATATATTTACTTTAAAGATATAATAATATATAAAGATATATTTTTCTATAGAATATATAGCCTTAAAAAATAATTTTTTAAAGGAATATAAGGTTATAACTATTAAAAAATATAATATTATATTAAAAGATAAGCTTATTAATCTTATTTATATTAATATAACTCTTATTAATTATAATAAAAAGAAGGAAATTTTTTAGCTTAATAATAATAATATTATTTATATTTAAATTATTAAGATAAAAAAAGTAATAAAATATAAATATAACTTTAAAATAAAATAAATTTTAATAAATTTTAAAATTTTAGTAGAGTTCTTATATATATATATTAAGATTAATATTATATCTAAATATATAAAGGTCTTTATATTTTTAATATAGTTATAATTTAAAGTAAAATAAACTTAAATAAAGAATAAATAAATAATAAAGCTAGAATTTTAATAAAATAAATATTTAAAAAAATAAGAGTTATAAATTATTTAAAACTATAAATATAACTAGAAATTTTATCTAAATTTTATAGATAGATAATATCTTATATTTAATAAAAATTACTATAAGCTTCTTACTTTATATATTAAGATTTAGACCTTAGTAATTATTAAATATTATAATATTTTTATAGTTATTATAAGACTTTTATTAAAGTACTTTTTTAAGATATTTTAAATAAAGTAATAATAAAATCTTAAAAAAAAGAATAAAGTTAAAGAAATAAAAAAAGCTTTATTAAATCTAATATTAATATTAGTATAAATATTAATATTAATATTAATTAACCTAGTTATTAAAAATATAAAGAACTTTATAAATCCTTAGATAATAAAGATACTTAAGTAATTAATAAACTTTAAATTATTATTAATTATATTACTATTATCTTTATTATCTTTTCTTTACTTAATTTTAATATTAATAAGAACTTATAAATATTTATATTTATTTAATACTTTTATTTAAGTTAATAACTTTATTTTAATATTAAATTAAGATAGATATATTTATTAAATATATTATATATAAAATTAATTAAATTCTTATTAAAGAGAGGTTTTTAAATAAATAAAATAAATTTTAAATAAATTCTTTATTATTATTACTTAAATTTAATAACTAAAAAATCTAAATATTAATTCTAAGTAATAGCTTAATATATAAAATATATTATATAGTATTAAATTCTATCTTATAGAATCTACTAATATTTATTAATATTAAGAGATCTTATTTATATTATAAAAAATAAGTTAGTAATTAAACTTTCCTTAAAATCTTAAAATCTAATTATAAATTTTATAAATTATATATCTTTATTTATAAGTATTTATTAATACTTATAATTAATATTCCTTAATTAAATTTAGTAGTAAATTTTTATTTATTAAGTAATAGTTTATAATTAATCTATAACTAAATATTTTTTACTTAGCTCTATTATTTATTTTACTTATAAAATTTTTAAAATTTTATTTATTTATTAAATTAATTCTTAAATAAATTATTTATATTACTTTATCTTTATAAAAATTATTAAATTCTTTATCTTATTATCTACTTATTTATATATATTAATATTATAAGTAAAAATATAAAATTAGATTTAATATACTAGTTTATAAAATAATATTTATAATTTAAATAAAGATTTAGATTTAAATAATAATAAAAAGAATAATATATTAAATAATATATTAAATACTTTTAAAATAAAAGTAAGTTAATTACTTACTATTTAAAGTTAAAAAATAATAATATATAATTAATAATAAAAGAAATATAAATCTTATAAAAGAAACTATTAAATAAACTAAAAAATTATTTTTTTAACTTTTCTTAAGAATATTAATTTAGATATATATATATATATAAATACTATATAATATTTTACTCTTTTAGTTTTTATAATAAATTCTTATATTTTAAAAAAGCTTTTTATAATTAATCTAATTTACCTAGATTAAAATTATATTTTTAGAACTACTTAAAAATTTATTTATATAGACTTATATAACTTAATAAAATAATTATACTTCTTTAATTATTACTTTAATATAAAAAATAATATTTTTATAAAATTATAGTTATATAAATAAATAGATAAATATTTAAAACTAATATTTATTTATTTATATATTATTTTTAGCTTTATTAAATAATAAATCTTAATATTATTTAAGATAATAACTAATTAAAAATCCTTTTAATATTACTAGAATATATTAAGAAAGTATATTATTATAGATAAAAGTATTAAAAAAATCTTATTAATAGAATTATAATAAGTCTTCTAAATAATATAATTATCTAATATATATATTAATAATACTAACTATCTTTTTAATTACTTAAATAAAGTATTTATTCCTATCTCTATTTTAACTTATAATTATTTATATTTCCTATCTCTTATATATTTATAGAAAATAATCTTATCTAAAAAATAAGCTAAGAAATAATCTATTAATAAAGCTTTATTTTCTATAAATCTTATTATAAAGCTTAGTAAAAAGCTTATAAAGAATTAAATTACTAAATAAAAAGAATAAAAAAAATAGAATAGAGTTTTTATTTTTTTATATATCTATTTATAATAATAAAGAATATTTCTTATTATCTTCTTATTAATCTTTATACTATTAAATATATTAAATAAAAAGTAAATTATCTTAAATAGATATAATAATAACTTCTTATTAAACTATATTATTAAGATAATCTCTATCTCTTTATTTAATATTTAAAGGTAATTATAAGATAAGCTAGAACTAATAATATTATTAAAGACTAAGATTATATTTTATTTTTAATATTTATTATTAACTAATCCTTATATATTTAATAATATTACTAACTTTATAATTAAAATATAGATATTACTTAATATTAAAATATATCTATATATTTAATAAAGAAGTTATAATAGTAATAAAGAGAATATAAAATAATAAGAAGATCTTTTATTTAAGGGAAAATATAGATTAAAATATATATATATATATATAACTTTAATTCTATTTAATTTAGAGCTAAATAAGTTATTAATAGTTAAGTTCTATATAAATAATTAATTTATATATTTTTTAGTATATAGGCTATTAAATTTAATACTAATATAGTATTACTCTAGAATTTTTATAGGTATAATATATAGTAGTCTTTACTACTCTATTATAACTATTTACGTTAGTCTAGAATAATATCCTTTTTATTTTTATAAAGGTTATCTTTATTAGTACTTATACTTTAAAAAGGTATTCTTTAGCCCCTTTAAGGAGGCGACTACTAGCGGTATATACTTAGAAGAAGACGGCGTTAATAAATTTAAGTTATTTAAAGAATAGCTTTATTCGGGGAAACTAAGCTGTCTTAAAGAGCCTAAGGAGCGAAGCTTTCTCTTAGTTAAGGTATTTTACTTCGCAAAGAAAGTGGGGATCTCGAAACTTCAGAATGCTACGCTTGATACCATCCATGACACAGCCACGGTGCGACAGATCTCTCCATCGAGTCCAGGTACGATGCACAACGCCGCCACGACACCGCATAATCCATTCGTGCTGGAACCGGAACAAGTTTGCTTCCAGGTGCCCCTTGTTTCATGGAGTCAGCGCCGTCACATGCGTACGTCCCAGGAGTCGCCCAATTGCTTCCTCTGCTATATTGTCTTATATCTATTGGGACTAATTTATTCTAACGCTTTATACCTCAACCAACGGAGACCGACGCAGTCAGCTAATTTGGGCGACTCCGTCTCCAGTAGTATGCGTATTGACTCCAAGTTCTCTCCTTTAGAAATAAGGTCCAGAGTGAAGTCGTCTATTCTAGAGCACCAACCTAGCGGTGGAGGAGTGAACACGTCGGAGGGATAAAGTAGAGGATCGATGGAAGAAGAGGACTCTTTCGGTATGGGGTGACCAGTAACCTAAAAGTCAGGACGGAGCCGGCAACGAAGGAGGGTTAAGAGAGTCAAATCCTACTGAGACCTCTAGAACAACCTTAAGGGTTCGTATCTCGAGTTAATGGCTTCGTCGGTGGTAGGTTTAGGTGCTCGAATTGGCGAGTGTTGGCTTTATGGAAGTCGTTCTCATCTCGAAGCCTCTCCATCTCTTGATCCTTAAGGAACATCAAATCGCTAAGTCGGTTTCGAGTTTGTCATTCCGGGACTGCTGGCGAATGCTGAGACCATAAGAATTTCGACGAAGCCAGCAAGTACGCCAGTAGATGCAGGAAGCGATGGGGGGTTTACAGATACCAATTGATTCCCTGCACGGGGCTAATTCCCGGGTACTATGATAATCAAGCATCCATCACTCAAAGAAGACGATTGGCTGAGGCTTTTCTTTTGAGAAGCTTGGCATTCAGCCCCACCTCATCAATACCCTCTTGCATTGGCCGTCTAGGCCAGCTACGAGGTCTACCTGTATGTGATGGTGGCTACAAACCTCTTACTCTCCAGAGCCATAGAGATCTCTTATGTCGAATCAACCCTCAGCTTACATCATCGCCGTAGCACACCCATGTAAGTACATAGACTGCATTAGGTACTATGCATCGGCATAATTGTCGCGCTAGCTTTCGGTCTGCACACGTACAACTTCGTGGATTAAATCTAGCCAGCAATGACGATACTACGGCACTTCTTGCAACACCCGGGAGGGGCTGAACCAGTGTGCAAGCGCATGCAAATTCCGAGACACTGGTTCAATGCAGGGTGGGGGTGATGAACAAAGCATATCAGACCCGAATACCGTTTTGTCCTTCGTATTGTTCGGAAATGTATGCAGAATGATTCTCTATTGGCCAGCATCTCCTCTCCTTGCACGAGAGTACATGAGTCCACAGAAGATTAGGGACAACCATGCTCTACTACCCTTACAACTGAGCAAATTCTCGTCCTTATTCTTTCCTACATCCAAAAGGTGAGGGTAAAGGCAGGAAATGTACGCCTGTCTTCCAAAGTACCAGAGTTGAAGGGACTAAGAGAGAACGGGTGTAGGTCATTATCATGGAGATGGATGATGTCTCCCACGTCTACCGGTGGATGCGGATGTTGGCAGAGCAAAAAGTCGCCCTCCAAGTTGCCGGTAAACGCAAGGGCGAGCGACCCAAGGACCGAAAGTCTCGTGGCCAACTCATCCACGAGTTCATGTTGCGGTATGTGAGCACGACCATGATGCATCGGAAAAAGGATCGTTACATGATACACCAGTCGTGGGTCGCTGCCCCTTATCCGCCTTCTATTGCGCCTTTGGGAAGCCTCAAGAAGCTTTACCTCAAGGATCTGTACCTGGAGACCCACCATCGTGGTTTCTACGCTCTACTCAGAGTTGCAACGCCTTCCGTAACTATGACTGCTGTCATGGCTATCATGGAAGATGAGAAAGACGACGGAGTGGTGTTTCAGCTATACCAACAAGAAGATGAAGATCATCAACCGGATGAAGAAGCAGTCCAGATGCAACGCGTCTGCGTTGTGAAAGAACCATACTTCAAAGTGATGAATGACGGAGGCTACGGCTTGCGGGTCGATCATCTTAGCGATGTCATTTGGCTTCCTCCAGATGACGAAAGAATCCCTCTTGGGTGGCGAGCACGAATCAGCGAATTCGAGAAGACTGCCGAAACCTTGAAAGCGGGTAAGCTGAATACTGCCGTCGAGAGGTGAGTTCTCCGTTCCTCTAAGCCCGCCTCATCAGAGCTGATCACAGTGCATGACGATAGCTATACGTCAGCCCTCCACCGCTCAATCGCATTTGAGATGTCACAGATCCTCAAACTTAATCGATATCTAGCCTATCTCAAAGCTTCGGTACTATGATGAAGCTCTGGAGGACGCCGGAAAGCTCACTGCTGACGTACAGCAATCAGAAAAGGGTTTCTACCGTGCAGCTCTCTCTTTATACGAATTGGGAAGATTCCAAGAAAGCCACCAGGCTTTGGCATCTCTTATTTCACACTATCCTCGTTGCCATGCGGCAAAGAAGGAGATCATTCGGACGAAGCAGAGGTTAAGGTAGCAAGAGCATGGCGGTTACGACTTCAGAGCAATGTACAGGGCCGCCAAAGACACACCACCTTACCTTATAATGCAACTTTCGCCGGCAACGTCGAAGTTCAAGCTTCAAAAGGCCGTGGACGTGATTTGTTTACCACGAAGGACGTGATTGCTGGGGAGTTACTCCTTTGCGAGAAAGCCTTCTCTTACTGCTCCTCAAAGCATTCGAAGACGAGCATTCTTATAAATACTCATACCAATCAAGGCACCCTGGGTACGCAGGCAGACCTTATCACAGATATAGTGCAGAAGATATTTCGGAGTCCATCACTCATGCCGGTATTTACCTCACTGTACCACGGAGACTACGAGCCAGTTGACGAAGCAGAAGTTGATGGCATGCCAATAATTGGCACGTACATTACCTCTACCGCCCTAGACCTTCTCTTGGAGTGCTTATTGCTACACAGCTTCCTCGTCGATCGTATTGTTTCTTTCAATGTTTTCAGCTGCCCTCGCACATCGCTCGAAAACCACTCTGCCAAATTGACTTCCGAGCCACATCATCATACATGCGGGATCTTCATCAAGGCCTCCTATATCAATCATAGCTGTTACAGCAATGCACGACGGAGCTTTATCGGCGACATACAAATCGTGCGTGCTACCCGCAACATCCCAGCAGGCTCGGAGATCGTCTTCTGGTAAATCCCAGGGCCTAATTATATATACGAGAAGACACAGGAGAAGCTAAAAAATTAGGGTTTCCAATGCACTTGTGCTATTTGCCAGCAAAGCAAGAAAATAAAGAAAAATATGTCGAGTAAGAGGCTTGCCCTCTTAGAATACCTCAAAGCTGCTTTTGGTAACCAAATAGGTGCCGACTTGCCAAAGGCGGAACGAATTTTAGATGCTGTTGAGAAAACCTATACCGAACTAGCAAGTAAAGTTCCCCGCCTCGCGCTCTAGCACCCTTACCTCCTCCTTACACGCATCTACTATTCGAAGAATCAGCAAGATAAAGTGATCGAGACGGTATAGAAGGTCCTCAAGTCACTTAGCTTCAAGATTAAGAGGCAGAACCAGCTATCTCTTCAATCACTGTTCGAGGTTAAGCAGTAGGGCATGATGGAAGACTGTCTGATCTAGATATAGGTGCATTTATAGACGGCATATACATAGGTAGCACTAGGTTTATATAAGAAGGCGGAGGAATACACAAAAGTCACGTATAAGATTTGCATTAGAGAAGATAACACGTTCGATGAGATATATAGTAAGCTAGCCTATCAAGCTATATTCAAGGGTATAGACTTAGGTAAAGTATTCCAGTCAATAGCTTTTATAAGGTGATGGACATTAGCCTTACTATATCATAAGTCTTAGGCTAGATTGATTGATATCTATATTTGATAATAGGCGAAATAAACGATCCTAATCCAGCTCTATAACTATATAAATCTGACTTAAAGACCTCTTAGCCTTTTCGCGTTTTTGACGTGTTTATAGCCAAGGATGTAGAATAGTAGAGGGGTTTAAAGATAGTCCTCTAATAAAAGATAGATTACAGTAATCTTCTGCATAGCAGCGAGCTAACATATAAGATAAGGTTCTATAAGCCATATCAAACATTATCGCCAATCCCACTTTGATTATAAATAGCCACTAAGAGCGGCTTTTATACTAACTCCTACTCAAGCTAACCTAAGATAATCTCACTATTTCTATAGTATTAAAAGTATATATCCTCCACCTTCTCCCTTAAATATCTATTGTTCACCGGCCGATAAATATATTACGAAACCGCTCTTTAAAATCTTTAGTACAATTAGAGGGTTTTCTATAGTAGGCAGGCTATTATTATATAACAGTCCACCGAGAGAAAGAATAGTCAAAGCTACCTTTAGTGACCGAAGTTATATAGGGTTTCTCCTTTATTTTGACGTAGATAATAGTGGAGATTTTTAAGAGAGAATCCTTATCTACTCCCTCTTTTAGAATTCTTAGAATATCCGTAAGAGGCGTTTTGTCCCCATACTATAATCAAAATTTAGATGCTGAAGAATTATCTATTTACGATCTTATTATAATCACACCTTAAGATAGCTTAATATAATACCCTTTATCTCTAGAGGAATAGGCTTAAAAGGCTTGTCGAAGGCATCTTAGAGGTATTATAGTTTGAAGACTTCTACCTACTGGATAAGCTGTGACTTTGCCGTATCAGTATCCTTTTGGTCTATACCGAAAGCAATGCGATCATTAAGGGTTGACATGATGTCTATTAAGCTGAATTTGGTGATGGAGATGTGGAAGATCTTGAAGTTATCGCGGAAGACGTGGATATAATACTTGTGTGGGGTTGAGGGGTCTTTTTCCTTCAGACTAAGCGTTCATCGTGATGACTTCGCTGTTTAACCCTGACCAGTTATGGTCGCTAGATTACCTCCTCTTCGTCCCTGTAAATGATCAATTTTATGAATAGTCACTGTCGGTGGCTTGGCAAATCGCACCTATCATGTATTGGTCCTTAGGCCTATTACACCTCCTTAGGGGTGTTGGGATTATTAGTCATCCGAAATGTCGCTAAGCGCTTTCTCTCTTTCTCCCATAGACTTCTCTTCTCGTGCCAATTCTGCGATTAGGAAGTATGAGTGACCAACTGAGCAGTCACAGGGAATAAGGGCCGGGGTAATCCCACGCCTAGTAACTGGTGTGACTGCTTACACCAGTCATAGTAGCTATTGCTTAGGATCCAGCAGCGTAGACTATCTCCGAATAGAATAGGCTCTGATTGGCTGCCTCACTATACAGCGTGTATGAACCCTTCCTCTCCTAATCTAAGTCTATCCGAGCACAGTATTGTTTGTAGCTGCATGGCGAGGATTAATATTTGTCGATAAGCGAAAACGCGTTGGCGTGGCTAGCAACGCTAGCATCGAAAGGAAGAGAGGTGAATTCACAGGAATGACGTACAGCAATTGCCGTGACAAAGGATCTTGCAAGCCGTTGCGAGAGAAGCAATTTCACATGGGCATAGAGAAGCCATATAAAAGCTCGACTAAGATTAATAAAGCTTTGACAATGTCCTTCTACGGGCTTGAAGCTGGAAGAGTTGCATAAGCGGTATGCGACCTAGGACCGCAGATGCTACTGCACCAAAGTTGATACAAATCGGACTCTGGCAAACATTATGGCTTGTGCTCTCGGAAGTTGGCGACCTTTTTTCATCGGATTACATTGTATATATTGGTAGTGCCTGTATTGCTGTAATCGCGAGGTGATTGATGCCTTGTTGCGCCAAAACTGAACGGGCTCAATTATAGCCATGATGCGGAGCGGGCCAATCCCCTAGACGTTTACCCATTACTGGCGAAGAATGAGCGCTGGATCCTCTACACAGACTACGTTTGAATTCTTTTGTCGCCTGATCAACATGTTTAATCTCTTCAAGACCTTCTAGAAAAGCCGGAGAGTCATGAGGAAGAGCCACACCAGCATGCAGGATGTGAGGGCTGGCATGATCAGGATCAAAGGAGCCCGTAATACGAGGGAAGAGCACAAATGGTTTCGGGGGCAATTGGTCCACGGATATTTCGCCGCGCGAAGCCGCCGCTCTGGAGCCATTCGTGGCTAGGTCATTGACAAAATCGCATTCCTGCCAATCACCTGCCGAGGGATCGTAGTCGAAATTGACCTGACAACTGTCCTTCCGAAGGGCGCTCCAAAGCTTAATGGCCATATTTATGATCTCTGTAAGCTTGGCACGTAGTTGCTGATCGGTCGGGCTCTGAAAATAATGAAGTGGATCCATGATTTCCTTTATGATGTCGTCCTGACTAGGTTCAGTGGAGAAATCGATCCGCGCCAAGGGACTATGTGAACCAAGACGCTCAAGTTTGTCAATCGTCGTTAACCGCCAGGACAACTGTTGGCTCGAAGTCGCTGCTGGAACATTTGAGATGGTGTCCAGAATCGAATCCATTGGTCGTAGTCCAGATTTCTGTTCCACTAGCGCTGTTGACTCCGCAAAATATCGTCGCTGTATGAGGGAAACAAGCTTTATCGATAGGAAGTTCTGAATGGCACATGCCCGTAGGAAGGTCGCAACAGCGCTCTCGGTAGACAGCGGCGGATATTTGAAGATTGGACTAATGCTCGATAGCCGATCTCGAACTGCGTCGCTGTCCAACTATGCACGATGTCAACGCACGCTGTGAAAGGGCATTCCCTGATTGCATCACTTAACATACCGGCCTTGTATCCTCAGGTAGGAAACTGAAATCGTTGGCCGCCACATCTCGAATACCTTCCCACAGTTGGTGAAAACCCTTGATACTAAGATTGTCAATCAGCCCGGAGTTGTAGGAAATAGATGGGGTCAATAATCACTAAAATTCACGTGTCTGCGGCGATACCATGGAGACCGCACTGATCTGTTGCAGTTCCGATTCCAGGCGCATAATGTGCGATTGGGAACTTCTCTTGTCAACTTCAAAACTCTTCTTTTGCTCCTTCAATTTTTCCTGCGCCTGTTTTTTCTCCTCTTCGATTTTCTTGACGGTGTCTTTCAGCCCAGAATTATCCGTCTCCAGGGCTTGTATCTTCTTCTCATGCTCTTCCCTAATTTGCTTAACCCTTGTCTTGAGTTTGTCCGAGAAACCTTGCTTTGCTTCTCCGATTTCGATATCCTTTTGGGCTTCCATCTTTGATTGCATTGCCTTGATTGTGTCATCCACACCTGCTTGTTCCTGTTGAAGCTTTTTTCTTTCGCGCTCCAGTTGGCGAGCTTCGGCCCGGTATAAATCATTCTCATCCCGGAGTCTTGTCATTTCGTAATCCTTTCGGAAAACAAGGTCGGTTATTGTGGTTTCGAGTTCATTAATCCGGGCCTGTTGGCGAATGCCGAGACCATAGATACCCTCGACAGTACTGATCTCTTCGTGAAACCCCTGCACGAAATAAAGAATCTTGCCCATCTTGCCCACGGCGGCTATGGCAGCGTCCACACCCTCTGGCGGCAGGTCCGGAAGGCTGCTGTTGGACGAAGTCCTGGGGTTCTTTGCCTTCTTTCCCTTGCCTTTATCCCCAGGATGGATGTTCCCATCTATTTCGGTTGACTCCTTCGAGTCTCTCGGCGCCATCTTGAAACAGTCAGATCCGGGCAGTCAAATAGGATTGAGTCGATAGTACAGATTCTCGAGCATCAAATTAGGAAGTAGAGGACGGCGTAACAAAGGTAAAATCATGGAGATAAAAGGGAGGACATACGCTTGAGATCCGACGAGACGCCGGTGGAACCAATTTTTTGCTTGCGTAGAGGGAGCCGAAGATAGCACGAGCGATTATTCTGCTTTTAGAGAGATAATTGCTTTGCTTCTTTGGAGCCTTTGGAACGTAGAGCCTACCCATAAAACATTCCTTAAGCTCAGCAAGTGAGGTAGGGGATGCAAGAAGCGCTGGGGCATATCCAAGTATCAGTAGAATGCACATCCATCAAAATCAACAGGTCCTCGGTGGAAGCCGCGCGGGGTCCCATTGATGGACCGTTGACGGGTCGTTGGAGGTGCCACGTCGAACGTTGCGGGGGTTTCTCGGGCCGGAATGCATCTACTGACGGTCTCGTGTGCACAGTTCGCCAGGGAAAATTTCGTGCATAATCCAGGTCAAATAAGGAATGGCTACGTCAAGGAGTTCATACGTCGTAGATTTGTATTCGGCAGCCTGAAGGATGACGGGGGCGCTCAATGAAGATGGTTGGCCGAGGCTTTCTTCCGAGGGCGTTAGCATCGCCAAGAAAAGTTAGAAGGGGTTATGTTGCATCCCACTCATGGATCCCTGCCATCCATGGATGGGAGGCATTTCCATGGATGGCAGGCGCCCCCCCTGGTATCACCCCATACATCTCGTGGATGGATTTTTTACCACCAACGGGCCTGCCATCCATGGATGGCAGGGATCTCCATGGACGGCGACCCTATTCATAGATAGTAGTAGGCACTACTTATCACCGCCATCACCACCACCACTACCACCTCTAAGTACCCCGCTATTAATACCTCACTACCTACCTTACTACTAACACCTCACTGCCACCGAGGAAACAAAGCGATCGCGTAGCTAAATAGGGGCTATTACTAGCGACTACGCCTTAAGGGATAAATTAATACTTATGCTCTACCCTATCACTATGTTAGAGGCCTTGTAGATAGTATTAATATTGATAATTTGATATAACGATGTATCCTTGATAATAGTGAGGTACTAGCAGCCAGGTACTAACAGCAGGGTGCTTGGTAGTGGTGGTGATGGCGGTGATAAGTAGTGCCTACTACTATCTATGAATAGGGTCGCCGTCCATGGAGATCCCTGCCATCCATGGATGGCAGGCCCGTTGGTGGTAAAAAATCCATCCACGAGATGTATGGGGTGATACCATGGGGGGGCCTACCATCCATGGAAATGCCTCTGTCGACTCTATGAGGAAATGAATGAGATCTGAGATGTATTATCTAAGGATCTATCTACTATAGAATAAGCATGCTAATATATATAATAGAGGGGCATAACACGGTAGCAAGCTAATAGGCAACGCTAGGGTATAAGGTGCTGATACTAACCTCTAATATACCTCCCTAGCTTAAGTAGTGGTTAAGCTGTATTACTAATACCTATAATATCGACTATATTAATAAGTTTTATAAACTTTTAGTATTTTTAAATTAGTAGAGCCTTAGTAAGACTATCTACTAGTATTTCTATAATAGGAATTTATTTAGTAATAATTATTTTTCCTAAATTTTCTACCTAAGCTAGTAGCTATAAATATTAATATAATATAATCTTATAAATAGTTTTAATATTTCTAAATCTATTAATCTAAGTATTATCTTATTATTATAATAAATAACTATAAACTACTATATATTAAATTAAATTATAGTAAAAAACCTCTTCTATTAAAGTATCTACCTTATAGTCTTAAATAGTACTAGGAGCTCTATCTTAGTATTTAATATAATTATTATTATTTATTTAAAGGCCTTCTAGTTAATTAATCTACTATATAGTTAGATTAGATATTTAAAGGAGCTTTTATAAGTCTTCTAATTATTAATAAAGACTATATTAATACTAAATAGGAAAATAGGGTCTATTTTTAATTTTAAGAACTTAATATTAAGTTTCTTAGTACTATAAAAATATAAGAATAGATAATTAATAGTAGCTAGATATAAAAATAAGGGATTAGTAAGATATTAAGTAAGTTTTATAGTAGTATAAGTAATATCTAGCCTTATTATTATTATTATAAATATTAGTAAACTAATATATTATTAGTATATATAGATTTAATTCTTTATAATAATACTATTATACTTAATAAGTAGTTTAGTAAGAAAGAGAGTCTTAGAGTAAAAAGAAGTTATTTATATATAGTATCTATCTACTAGCTTATTAATATATAAGTCCTAATATAAATAAAGCTTATCCTTAGTCTAAATAATTTTAATACTAAGGAATTATTTAAGATTCCCTAAGCTTCTAATCTTATAAGATACTAAGAGTACTATCTTAAATTCTAAAAATTTAGCCTTATCCTATTAATAATATAGTAGTATAAAGTTATTAATATAAAAAAATAAGATAAGCTACTTATTAATAAAAAGGTAGTCTACTTCTAATACTAGGTAAACACCTAAGCTTAATAATATTAAGGTGACTTCTTATAGCTATAATAGAGATAATTACTTAAATTTATAAAGTACCTTAAGTAAGAGAAAATAGGGATCTATAATATTAGTTAGTTATTATATACCTTTAGAAAAATTAATAAAGATTTTTTTATTTATCTAGTTATTAATAAAAGTATTAATAGTATTATATTATTTAGTAGTAAGTTTAAAGCTAGTAGTAAAAGCTATAAAAGCTTTAAAGACTTAAATAGTTAAAATAGTAGTAGTAGTATCCTATTTAGTCTTCTATAGATTACTATAAATATATAGCCTAGTCTTATACTTTATTAAATATCCTTTATTATTAAATTTATATTTAAAAATCTAGACTAGTAATAAAATAGTTAACTTAATAGAAGATTTACTAATAAACTTAAAGATTCTATATTATTTTAAGTAATTAAATTTCTTTATTATAGCTTATATAAAATATTATCTATAAGAATACTTTAATATCTATTTTTAATATTTTAGCTTCTTAAGAAGCTTATTATAATATAGATAATTTATAGCGGCTTTATATTCTAAAGTAAAGATAGTATAGTAGCTAGATATAGAGTTAAGATTAATAAGGGCTATAGTATAAGCTTATTAATAATTCCTTATTTAATTAGAAAGGATAAGGTTTTTATTTATATTTACTAAAATCTTATCTAAATATAATAAAGCTTTATTTATTAGATAATAGTTTTAATTAAGTTTCCTTCTTATTAATATTTTAAATGCGGAAGATATTAAGAAGATTAAGAATATAACTATAATATTATTATATAGAGTAGATAGTAGTAGGGTAAAGAATTACTAATTCTTAGTAGATAGAGTCTTTAGTAGAGCTTTACTAATAGAATTTTTAGTAGTATTTCTATTATAGATAGTATTATTAGATAGAATTATAAGCTTATTTTTATCTTAATTATAAGCTAATAGAGACTTAGGAATCTTTTATAAAGTGTGGAAGGTATACTAAAATTCCTATACTTAGACTAATTATCTAATATTAATATTATTTATTTAGTAGAAGGCTATCTAGTTAAAAGAAATATTATAAATCCTAATTATATCTTTCCTATTAAGTATCTAGATATAGTATATATTCCTAGAGCTATACCTAATAAGGTATTTAATATAAGTATAAGGTTTTAGTTTTTAAAGTCTAGAAATATTATAGATTAATAGATAGGCCTTATAGCTATAGATTTTTATATAGCTAATAATTAGTTTAAATTTATATAAGGCTTTAAATAATATCTTACTAGTCTTAGAAATAGGGGTTTTATTTAAGATATAAGCTATAGCTAAAATTATCTTAGACTATAAATTTTTAGGAAGATTAGTATTAATACTTATATAATAAGCTTTTTAAATTATCACCTCTTTAGAGCGCTTAATTTAGCTATTTAATTTAGGAATATAGTATAGGATTTTCTTATACTTAATATTATAGTTAATAAGTAAAGTAGTAAAGATATAGCTTAGTATTAACTTATTATTAGTTTAGATAAAGTTAATATAGTATTTATAATAATTTTTAGTTAAATTAACTATTAAGGTAATAATATATATAGCTTTATCCTTATTTTAGTAAGTCTATATTTAATAATAATAAGTTTATTAATAGATAAAATAGCTAATCTACTTATATTTATTATAACCCTCTATTATTAGTATAAGATTATAAGATATCTATTATAATAGATATATTATAGGAATCTTATTACTAGGTTCCCTTAAAATAATATAGTAAGCTTTTATAAGGTAGTATACTTTATAAGTTTAAAATTCTTCTAAGACTAATAATAAAGATAGCTTTAATTTATTAATTATAAATAGAAGCTTAGTAATTATATTAAATCTAATATAGCCTAAAATTTAGTATAAATTTATTAGTAATACTTTAAAGGTTCTATACTAAGATATAGTTTTTAAAATAGGCTTAGATAATAAATTTAACGCTATTAATAAGACTAAAATTATTAATATTAATAGTAGATTATTATATTTAATAATCTAATATCTATTATAAAATTTAAGCTAGTAGAAGTTATCTACTTTATTATTACTATATATAAATAGCGTATCTTTATTTATATCCTAAAGAATTCCTTTTACTTTAGCTCTATTAAATAAGACTAAATTAATAAAGAACCTTAAAATAAAGACTATTTAGCTAAGAATAATAGATTTTTTCTTATTAATTAATAATATAATAGTAATAATAATAGTATTATATATTTTAATTAAGTAGGTTATTAATCTAGAAATTAGATAATTCTTAGTAGTAGTTAAATAAGTTATTTTAAAGTAACTTAAGTTATTATAAATATAGATATTAGAGTTAGAGTCTAGTATCTAGTAATTAATAATATTATAGTTATTAGCTTTAAATACTAAGTAATTAGATATTTAATATTTACTAGCTATAATAGGGTTACTATAATACTACTTTATAGTAAAAATCTTTAAAGCTAAGGATTTAGATAGAAGCTCTATAAATATTAAAGGTATTAATATCTATTTATAAGTAATTATCTTCGCCTTAATATTTTTAATATTTTTCTTAATCTAAGAATCCTTTATTATCTTATTAACTTTCTTAATAATCTTTAGATTAGGTATCTAGTTATTTAGATAAAAGGACTTATTAATATAATAGTATTTACTATATTAATATATCTTCTTATAAATATATTCCTTTAATAAGATACTAGGGCTATTTCCTTATAGATATTAAGGCCTTAGTAGTACTAATAGGGGTTTTAGAGGATTATTTTATAATATTACTTTATATAAGAAAGGCGAGGTATTAGATATTATATTAGTAGTATATAATTAATAAAAATTATTAAGTATCTTTATAAAAGTAGGTAAGTTCTTATTCCTATCTTACTTTATTTAGAATTAGATATATAGAATTTTAGCTTAGAATAATACTATTTACTTAATACTATTAATAAAGTAATTTATTATTATACTTAATATAGTATTTATATATCTAACTATTAGAGCTTCTAAGTAGAGGAGTTCTTATTTATTAACTTATAGTCTAAGATTTTAATCTCTTAGTAGCTTAGTATAAAGAATTTTATATTAATAATTAACCTTAAGAATTCTAATTAATAAATTAGAAGTAATAGCTATTTTAAGAGCTTAAAGTACCTTCTATAGAATAGTTTTCTTATAGATATAAATAGTATACTTAGGTAAGATAAATAACTAAATATAAGATAGTATAAGTACTAGGGTGGCTTTCTTCTTCTTATATACTTTAATATCTTAATTAAATTAAACTATTAGATTAGTATAAAAGTTAGTATAATCTTACTTAGTAGCTCCTTAAAGGCCTTACTTTCTTAGAAGGATTAATTTAACTAAAATAGGCTCTAATATAATAAATAAGTTAATATACTTCTAGATTTTTAATTAGATAGTAGATATCTTAAATATTATAAGCTAGCTATATTATATAGATAGTATTAAGAGCGTTATTATTAATAATATTACTATAGTTACTTAGAAAACTATATTAATAGCTCTAAGCTTAAAATATTAAAGAAAAAAGTAGGACTTTTTTAAAAAAAAATAAGATCTTAAAAAAATAATATAAAGATCTAAATTAGTACTAGCGTAAATATACAACTATAAGTAAACTAAGCTTATAACTATTAACTCTATAAGGAAATAAATAAGATTTAAAATATATTATCTAAGGATCTATCTACTATAGAATAAGTATGCTAATATATATAATGGAGGGGTATAACATAGTGGTAAGCTAATAAGTAACGCTAGGGTATAAGGTGCTGATGCTGACCTCCAACAGCCTCCTATCCATAGATAGTAGGATCCACGAGTGGGATGTAACAGTTACCGCCTTACTGTATAAACCCCCTAACTGTATAGCCCTGTAGGGCTGTACCTAAAGCTGCCGAAAATGGTCCCCGAAGGCAACCCGAAAGTAGTAGCCTAAGCAACAGGGTCGAGCCCCAGAGCCCAGCATTTAAGGGGCTCGTTCAGGGGCCGCTTCGGTGGATTTAGGTGCAGCCCTACAGGGCTATACAGTAAGGGGGTAACCCCTTCTACTAAGACCTCATCGGTAGCCAACAGTTTTGTGCTCAAAAAGCTGCCCTGAGAAGGTTCAACCAAACTTACAGCCCCAAGATGACCGAGGCTTGGGCCATTATCTTGCGAAGTGCTTGAGCTGTATAAGGTCAAGATGTACGTTTGACGACTTTAAAAATATTGCCAAATAATCTTCTTAATGCGCTCATCGTTCACTTTTATAGGGCTAATTGACCCCGCCATTGTGAGCTTACGTTCGATTCACTCACCCCCTTAGTAGATGATGACCAAAAGGCAAGCCCGAACACAAAACGAATCAGTGTACCTGCACTGTCGTAACATTTTCACTGGTCCGAATGCTCGCGTTCGGAAAGTCAAGAAGGTGCGAAAATTGCTGGAGAAGAACCAGCATTCGTTCGCAACTCTTGCGAATGAGTATAAGCTCGAGATGATCTATACCGTCGCAAAAGAGCTTCTAGATGCTGGTATCTTCAACTCAACTTTGAAAGCCGAGGCGCACTTTCCTGGGCTGTTCTGGTCCCCACATAGAGGTTGGAAAGAGAGCGAGTCTTCCGATTTTGATGTAACCAGGTCTAAGCTAGATGCCCTGGAAGACGTTATCTCTTTAGAGGAAGAGAATATCAAAACCTCGTATGGTCCGAGTCCGAAGCCTTCGTCATAGGGTAAGAATGACCTATCTATAAAAGGATCAAGGGTCGTACTAAGCTAGGCTTGAAGCACCGTATCCATCATTATTCACGGATTCCTACCCAACGACCCTACCTTCTCCTCCGCCCCTCGTACCGACCCTTCATCCTCTTTATCAGCCCTATAAGACACAGCATCGACTTCTCACAATGATTCAGTGCATCCTCGAAGAGTGCTGCTTCAGTTTTGGGACCTAGTGGCTCTCAGACGTACTTAAGGCGAGGTCATGTGAATGCGCAGAATCCATAGAGCTTACTCGGTGGACAAGAATTCTGTTCAAGTATAGCCAAAACCTTCCGTCACAGGCCACGTCTGAGATACCAGGCGTATCCTTTCGTGACATCCTCTTCAGGACATATCAGATCCGGCATGCGGCGGTTCATAGACGACCGACAAGCGTATATGAGATCGAGGAGATGATTGGCAATGCAATATCGCTTACGACAATTCTGAAGGATGCTTTGCGGACGAGGAGAATGGAACTGATACGAAAGGAAGTGGGAGTGATTTTAGAGGAGCTGAAACGAGTACAAAATAGGCTGGAGCGGCGGATGTCAGAAGAGCTCGCGATGGTTACGGATAGAAGAAGGCTATTAGCCCGACGTACTTATCTATCCTTTCTTAAAGTTGATCTTGGTTGGAATGAACTTAGTTAGCGGTCCTAGGGATATATATATATAGGAAGAATTTCATAGTAGTCTAATTAATTCCATTTTATTTAATAGAGGTTAATATTATCTACTATTCTAAGAGTTATAACCTTAGTATTATTACTAGTATTAATATACTAATAGCTTACTTCTATAATTAACTAGTTATAGATTATTACCTTAATTTCTTTTCCTATATTAACTAAGCTTTACTACCCTTAACTTAACTCTTCTATATAATACTATAGGGTAAAGTAGAGAAGCTTACTAGGTATAATATTCCTTTAGTAATAGTCTAGCTAATATACTCTTCCCCTAATCTAATAGTTTCGGACTATAATACCCTTAGAATTATCTTATAGAACCTTTACGACCATCCTCTTATATTAAGAGCTATAAGTTTAAGTATAACTCTTAACCTTTATTATTAACCTAACTCCCTTTAAAGATATTAAATATTTAGAAATATTAAGTAAGCTTATAAGATAATCTAATACATTTAATAATCTTAATAGCTTAGTCTCTTTCCTAATATAGGATTTCTTAAAGTAGTTTAAGTATCTCTATAATATTTCTAATTAACTTATAATCTTCCTTATTATTATTAAGGTCTTTCTTAAGAAAATTTTTATAGAATTAATTAAAAGTCTTACTAAGATAGGGTTCTAATAAGTAGAAGACCTACTTATTATTAGAAGTAAATAATCTATTTAAGTTAATTTCTAGAATATAAAGCCTAAGTATTATCTTATTAATAATAATATCTAAAGCTAATATTTAGAGAGCTCTAACTATATAGTCTAAATAAAGGGTACTCTAAAAATAAGTACGAGAGTCTTTATTATATATAGAAATCACTCTCTTCTACCCTAAGTTAAAAGGATTATTATTAGAGATATAGTAATGAATAGTATTACTTAGTACTACTACGTATATAATAATAGAGAAGATATTAATAAAAGGCTTATAAAGTATATTATTATTCTATTAAAACACTTATCTATCTATAAAAGTTTTTTAGATAAGTTTTTTTTATATTACTATAGAATAATAAGTAACTCTAGAGTAACTAAAGTAGTTATAGAATAAACTTAATAAGTTTTAATAAAGATAGAATAATCTTATAAATTTATCTAAACTTATCTAGACTTATCTATACTAAAAAAACTTAAAAAGTTTATACGCTAAAATAGTCTAATATTACTATATATAGAAATACTTTTTAGGTTTATTAAGGTTTAGTTCCTATCTATAGAAAATAGGTATTTTTATAAGGGTTTATTAACTATTTATTAGATTTAGTAATATATTAATACTTAAAGAAGATATATAAAGGCTTAACTATCTATTAAGTCTTTATTAATAGAATATTAAAAGGAACTTAAAGTTAACTTTAATAGCTATTAAATAGGCGCGTTTATTAAGTAACTATTAAGCCCCTATTAATAGATAATTAAGCTTTATTAATAGATACTTAAGTCTTTATATATCTTCTTTAAGTATTAATATACTACTTAACCTAATAAGTAGTTAATAAGCCCTTAATTAGTTCTTATAGAAATATATTAGAACTTAATAGTATAATATACCCTATAATAGATAGATATATAACTAAGAATAAACTTAGTAATAAGTTATATAGTAATTTAAATAGTTTAGAGTTTAAAATATATAAACTAAGAAGTTTAAATAAATTATTAAATAATTTATATAAATTATAGAGAGTTAAATAGTTTATAGATTAATTTTATTAAATCTAAAAGTCTTAATAAACTTTCTTATATCTATATAATTAAGGCTTTTATATATTTTAAATAAATCTCTTTATATTTAATTTTATAATTTAATTAATAGTTATTTCTAGCTTTTAAAGACTTACTTTTATATTATTAAGTAATATAAAGTTATACTTAGCTTATCTTATTTTTTTAAATCTTTAATTACTTATCTTTAGAAGATTTATATAATATTAGTTTATAATACTTTAAATACTCTTAAGTATAAGTATATTAAATTAAAGGAATATAGTCTAATCTATCTTAAATAAAGTTACTAAGAATAGATATTAAAGCCTTAATAAAAAAATTTATAATAATATTAAGATTATTAAACTTAACTTATATTATAGAGAAAGAAGAAAGCTTAAAGAATAGATAATATAAATATAATTTTTATCTTTACTTTTATAATAAAATAATTCTAATAAAATAATAAATAATAATTACTATTATATTTATATATAGAGATATATAGAAATAAGTATAATTTTATTTATAAAAGTATCTTATTAACTTATTAAATATACTTAAAGTAATAAGATAGATAAAGAGTTTTATATACTTTAAAATAAAATTTTATAAAATATTTATACCTTTAAATAAAGTTAACTAGATAATATAAATTATATAATATATCTAATAAAAGAGATTTATAGTAGAGTTTATAACTTAGTTCTAATAATATATAATAAAAACTAACTAGGATAATAATATACTTATAATAATATATAAAAAGAGACTAAAAGAAAATATTAAAGATAAGCTTATAAAAATTAAAGTAAATATTAATACGCTTAATAAATTTTAAAAAGAAATTATTAAAATTAATAATAATCTCTTTAAAAGAATTATAAAGAAAAGATATAATAAAGAAGTTATATAATTAAGCGCCTTAAAGTACTAGTTTAATAAGAACTTTAACTTTAACTATAAATAAAAAATACTTAACTTATATAGCTTAATATTAATAGAGATTAATATAATAAAAAATATATATATATATATAGAAAGCTAAAAAAAGGATAGAATAAAAAAATATTAAAGTATTATAATTATAATAAACTAAGTTACTTTACTAGAAACTATAAATTAAAAAATATAATATTAAAACCTTAGATTAATATAATAAATAGAGTACTTATTAAGAAGAAAAAGACTTTAGAAAATAATAAACTATTATTAATATAGAATTATTTAAGAATAAATATAATAATATAAGTAATAAATATAATAAAAGAAATAACTAATTAAATATAAAAATATATTAATAAGATATTAAAAGAATTAAATAATAATAATAATAAGATTATAAATAATTTAATAATTATATCTAAATAATAATAAGATTATAGATAATTTAATAATTATATCTAAATAATAAAAATACTATCTATAAGAATTTTTATATAAAATATAGAATAGTATATTCCTACTAATTATAATAAGAATTAAAAATTAAGAAGAATATTATTACGATTCTTAAAATACTCTTTTTCTAAATTTCTTTATATCCTTTTTATCTTTTCTATCTAGTATTTATTTTTTAAAATTCCTAAGTATCTTTATTATTTTAGTTATCTAGTATTTACTTTAACTACCTAGTATTTACTATTATATATATATAAGTACTAGTAACCCCCTTCTTAGAATTTCTCTTCTTATATTTATTTTATAAATTAAATTTTACTTTTAAATAAAACTTTAGAATTCTAATTTAATATCTCTATATCTTATAATTATAATATTATAAATACTACTACTATAATTTAATATTATTAACTTTACCTTATTATTACTAAATTTTTTAATATAAACTTTTTTCTAATACTTAAAATTCTTAAATACTTTTTTATATCCTAATACTTCTTCTAATAATAGGTAAGTTTATATAGTCTATCTCTACTAGTAGAGGCCCTATTATTTTTATTCTTAGTTTATATAATTCTATTCTAATTAATATTATTAATAATACTATAAGAGCCTTTAGAGAAGGAAATCTAAACTTATAGAATATAATAGATATTTAAATTCTTTTAACTACTCTATTATAGTACTAGAACTATATTATTACCCTTTAAACTAATTAAGATTAAGTAGTAGAGAATTTTTAGAATATTAATTAAACTTTAGAAGTTTTAAAGATTAAAACTTAAGATCTTTAATAAAATATTAAATAACTTTAATAGAATCTTAAATAAGCTTAATAAGCTATCTTTTTTATCTTAATAATACCTATATCTTATACTTACTTAACTAAATATCTTAATCCCCTAAAGTTTAATAGGAAATAGGATAATTTAGAAGGGTTTAAGTTTAAGCTTTAATAGAAACTATAGATAAATAAAGATTAGTTTCCTCTAAAATATAATAAAGTAGGGTATACCTTTTTTTAATTAGTAGATAAGGCTATAATCTAGCTTTTATCTTAAGTTAATAAACCTAATAATCCTACTATAATCCTTAATATAAATTAGTTCTATATTATTTTAAAACTAAGCTTTAGGGATCTAGATTAAAAAAATATAGTTTAGAAAAAAATTATAACTCTTAAGTAAGTTAATTAACTCTTTTTAAAATATCTAGCTAATTTCTAATACTAGATTAGGGATATAGGTTATAATAAAATAAACTAATACTTTTATTTTTAAAATAGTCTTAGTAGAGAGCTTTAAAGTTATTTAATAATAGTTAATACTAAATCTCTTACCTTTAACTAATTAATTACTAAATATTAGCTCTTAAATACTTACTACTACCTTATTAGGCTAGCTACCCCCTCTATATATACTACTACTATTATAACTATTATTATTATTATAGAGAGTTTATCTATAGTCTATATATTAATCTATAATTTTAATATTATAATAGACCTTTTTATAATAAACCCTTACTTTTATATAGATTCTTAGGGCTCTCTAACTACTAAAGAATAGTAGTATTATATTAAGAAGTTTTTATATCTCTATTATAATAACCTAGGCTATTTAGCTAAAGATTATAAGAAGAAGAAATAGGCCTAAGCTATTTATAATATTTAAATTAACTTTATTAATCTTACTTTTATATTAACTACTTCTTTTAAGTAGGGAAAAGTCTAATCTCTATATATTATTATATACTAGAACCCTCTAATTATATTTAAATTTTAGTATACTCTTTAATATCTAGTAAAAAGCTATTACTTAAGAGGATTTCTAAAAGCTATCTTATATCTAAATATACTCTTAAATATAAAGATAATAAAATTCTTATAATTTAACTTTTTAATACTAGTATTACTACTAACTTCTTTAATATAATCTATATAAAAATTAACTCTTTCCCTTATTATAATCTTAAAATTTCTTAATAGCTAGAAGGCTTTAATAGTTAACTAGCTATTATAAGCCTTATAACTTAATATACCTAAGTTTAAATTATTATTCTAGGGTACTTTATTATTCTAATAACCTTTTTTTTAATTCTTTTATCTAATAAACCTATTATCCTTAAGCTATTTTAGTTAGAATAGTACTAAGTTATAATTTATCTATACCTTAAAGAGAACTTAATCTCCTTAGAAACGCTACTACTACCTAAGGGTATTAAGTCTAAGATAGTCCTTATAGCTTTTAATATTTAAGTATTCTCTTTTATATCCTAAGTATCTTAAATTTTTCTAGAAATCTAACTTATTAATATTACCCTCTTTACTTATATTATAAAATAGCCTAGAATTAAACTCTTCTTAACTATTATATAAGATATTAAGAAGGCCCTAGTCTTAAAGATATATACTAACTTAATTATAATTCTTTCTTTAAAATATTATAATTACCTAAATATCTTTTTTTAGAATAAGGTAGATAAGCTACTCCCTTATAAGCCTTATAATTATAAGATTAAACTTTAACTTAGTAAAAAGCTAGGTTATAGCTCTCTTTATAATATATCTTAAGATAAGCTTAAGGTCTTTAAGAAATTCTTAAATAAAAATTTAATTAAGAGCTTTATTTAGCTAAGCTTCTTATTTACTACCTTCTTTATACTCTTTATCTATAAGTCTAGTAGGGGCCTTCGCCTCTATATAGATTATAGAGCCCTAAATACTATTATTATAAAAAATTAGTACCTACTTCCCTTAATTTAAGAGATCTTTATTTAAATTTATTATATAAAGTACTTTACTAAGCTAGATATTATTACTACCTTTAATAAAATTTAAATAGTAATAAGTAAGGAATAAAAGATTATCTTTTAAATTTATTATAATTTATATAAGTTTTTAGTTATACCCTTTAAGCTAGCTAATACCCTATTAATCTTTTAAGAATATATTAATAATATCCTCTATAAATATCTTAATAACTTTTATATTATCTATATTAATAATATCTTAATCTATAATAATTTTAGAGTAGAATATAAAGAGTATATTTAAAAGATCTTAGAATAACTATATAAGATAAGGCTTTAAGTTAATATTAATAAATATACCTTTTTAATTATTAAAGTTAAGTATCTTAGCTTAATTATTATTACTTATAAAATTTAAATAGACTTAGAAAAAGTCTCTACTATAATAAATTAACTATTCTTAAAGAATATTAAGGATATTTAAAGCTTTCTTAGCTTTACTAACTTCTATTAATAATTTATTTAAAGGTTCTTTATTATAACTAGCCCCCTAACTAAGCTTACTAAGAAAGATTAATCTTTTATTTAGACCTTAAAATACTAGGCTACCTTTAATAGCCTTAAGAAGATTTTTATTTTAATTTTAATCCTTTTTTACTTTAATTTAAAAAAGAAGATTATTATAAAGATTAATACTTTAGATTATATCTTTACTAGGGTCCTATCTTAATATAATAATAAAAACTAATTTTAGTTAATTATTTATTTTTCTACTAAAATACTTTTAATAGAATATAATTATAAGATTTATAATAAGAAACTCCTAACTATTATTTAAATATTTAAAGTTTAGTACTTAGAATTAGAAGGGACTAAGAAGCTTATTACTATTATTTTTAATTATAAGAATTTAGAGTATTTTATAACTATTAAGCTTCTAAGCTATTATTAGGCTTAGTAATTAGAATTTTTTTTTAAATTTAACTTTAAGATTACTTATTACTTTAAAGACTTAAATAAATAGATTAATATCTTTACTCACTAGTTAGAGAATCTTCTTAAGAGAAAGAGTAATAAATATTATAAATATTAATAGTAGATAGTCTTAAAGCTTAAAAATATTAATACCTCTCTTATCTAGATCTTATTAGCCTTTAATAATATTAAAATACTATTAGAAATAATACCTAGCTCCTTTAAATTAAATCCTAATCCTAAGAATAAGCTTAAAATATCTAACTTAAATAACTTAATTTAGGCTATCTATATAGAGAGTAAATAGACTTAGAAGATCTTTATTATATTTATCTCTAAGGACTAGAAGATAAAAGGGTTTCTTTTATTAGAATATAAAGTCTAGGAAAACCTTATTTATTATAAAGACTAGCTCTTTATTCCTAATAATAAGGAATTTAGATTATAGTTAATTTAAGAAGGCTATAATATTTTTACTACTAGTTATCTAAGTAGAGTAAAGACTAATAAAATCTTAAGTTATTATTACTACTAACTAAACCTCCTTATTAATATTAAGAGATTTATTTAGAATTATTATTCTTACTTATATATTAAAGTCTTTAGAGAGTATTATTATAATATCTTAAAACTTCTAAAAGTCTTTAACTACTATTAATTATATATCTTTATAGATTTTATTATTATACTATTATTAAATAAAGATTATTTTAATTAATAATACTTTAATATCTTAGTAATAATTAATTACTTTATTAAGAGAAAGATATATATCCCTATAAATTCTATTACTATTAAAGATACTACCTTAATATTCTATACCTTTATATAGAAGGATTATAGTTTATTATCTTCTATTATTATAAATTAAGGTACCTAGTTTAAAAGCTATTTTTAGTATAAACTTTATTTTTAAATAAATATAAAGGCTAATCTATTTACTATCTTCTATTCTAAGACTAATAACTAAATAGAAAATATTAATATAATTATAGAATAATATTTTTAAATCTTCTATAATTTCTTATAGAATAATTAGGCTAAATAGTTACTCTAAGCTAAGTTTATAACTAATAACTATTTTTTAAAAATAACTTTATATACTCTCTTTTTTATTAACTTAGGCTAGTATTTATAAATAAAACTAAAGTTTAAGTTTTATTAAATTAATTCTACTAATAATAAGAAAGTATAAGATTAACTTAAGATAGATTTATTTACTAAAAAAATAAACTAAATTAATAAGATTTTTTAGGAATAAATAAAGCTTACTTAAGTAAGCTAGGAAAAATTTACTAATAAATACTACTAGCTAACCTCTAAATATATAGTTAAAGATCTTATCTAGCTTAATATTTAGAATCTCTAAACTTAATAGCCTAATAAAAAGCTTTTAAATAAGTTTAAGAGATCTTTCTTTATTATTTAGATTATTAATTCTTATACCTACTATCTAGAACTTCCTTTAGACTAATCCTACTATAATATTTTCTATATTAGTCTTTTTAGATCTACTACTAATAACTCTCTTCTAGGCTAAATATTCTTTATACTCTATCTTATAATTAATTCTTAAGGTAATAAGTATTACCCTATAATAGCTATTCTTAACTTTAGGATAAAGTACTTCTAGCTAGAATTTAATATATAATAAGAGGGTTTTAATAAGTTTTTCTAAGAATCTTTTAAATATATTTATAGCTCTATAACTATCTTAGAAGCCTATTTCTCTAAATATTTAAACTATCTAAGCTATAATACTTAGGCTATCTTTAAAGCTAAACTAAAAAACTTTAATAAATTAAGTAACTTTAAACCTAATATAGAGGACTTTAAATTAAATTCTAATAATAATAGTAATAATCTCTTCCTCTTAGTAGAGTAGGACTAAATGTTTATTTAGAAGTATAGATATTAAGAGGGGAGTACTATTATAGTTTTTAAAATACTTATTTTTTTAAATTTCTTTATATCCTTTTTATCTTTTCTACTTAGTATTTATTTTCTAAAATTCCTAAGTACCTTTATTACTTTAGTTATCTAGTACTTATTTTAACTACCTAATACTTACTATTATATATATATAAGTACTAGTAACCTTCTTTTTAGAATTTCTCTCCTTATATTTATCTTATAAATTAGATTTTACTTTTAAATAAAACTTTAGAATTCTAATCTAATATCTCTATACCTTATAATTATAATAAATATAATAGATATTATAATTAATTCTAGGAATTATAAAATAAATAACTTAAATTAGATTAAGATAAAAAGACTTAAAATAAATAAAATTAAAAAAGATAACTTTAAATAAAAGTAAATAAATTATAAAAAAAATAGGAATTTAAATTACCTAAAAATTATAAAAAATAATAAAATTAATAAAATAAAAACTTCTTAATTAGAAGCTCTTAAGATTATTAATATAATTTCTATTACCTATAATATAGAGAGATATATTAGAGTAAGTATATAAACGCTTTTTATTTAAAGTATTATAATATAAGAAGAGAAGTTAATAAGATAATATATATTCTATAATATTATATAAGAGTATTTTAGTACTATAACTTAGATATATATTTATAATATTTAAGTTAAAAGAGAAATTTATTATATTTTTAGAATAATTAGAAGTTTAGTATAAATTAATAAAAAAGAAGTTATAAGAAAGCTATTAAAATAAAGAATATAATTATATATCTTAAAAAGTCTACCTATTCTTAAATTACTACTTATATATATAGGAAAAGATAGTAGCTAGATTTTATCTTATAAAATACTTTAATCCTAAAATAAGTAAATAGAGAAAAAACTTTTTCTTTATATTAAGGATAGATATAAGGAAATAAATAATATAACCCCTAAATAATAGATATACTTAGTAGAGTATAATTAGCTTATTAAAATATTAGTTAAGATTAATAATTAAGAGATTATTATAATAATTAATTTTAAAATAATAGAAAACTTTATATCTAATACTTTTATATAAGTATATAAAGTACTAATAATAAATAAGAAAAAATCTTATTAACTTTAGATAATTAATAGATTAAATTTATTATTAAAAGATATTAATAAAAAAATAATTCTATTAAATATTATAATTTAATAATATTATAAGAAGATTACTTTTAATATAATTTAGATAATTAATTACTATATTATACTAAAAATATCTTAATTAAAAAAGTAAAATATAATAATTAATTAGAAGATAGAAGTACTTAAATTTAAAAATATTAAAAATATTACTAACTCTAAATATATATATTAATAATAATTAATAGTATATAAAAAATTAAGTAAAAGAATTATTATAGAATATATTATTATAATTTTAATATAGAATAATTTTAAAAGAAAATCTAATTTTATAAATATAAATAAAAGATTAACTAGTTAATAATATATAAAAAAAAGGGAAAAGATATATCTCTTAATATTCTTAAAGAGTATTAATAATATAGGTAACTCTTTTAAAAAGAAGTAAATATAAAAGTATTATCTAAATACTAGCCTTAGAATTATAAGATTAAACTTAAACTAAGTAAAAAGTTAATATTTAAACCTATTTATATTTTATTAAAAAAGAGACTTTAAATATTATATAAGTATATTAATAAAAACCTTAAAAAAGAATTTATTTAAAAATCTAAATTATTAATAAATTATTTAATACTTTTTATATTAAAGAAAAATAGAAGTTTATAACTATATATTAATTATTAAAAGTTAAATAATATTATAATTATAAATAAGTATTTATTACTAAATATTAATAAACTTTAAGATTAATTTAAGAAGATAAAAAATCTTTATAAAACTAAATCTTAAAGAAGTTTATAACTTAATTTATATAAAAAAAAGAGAAATAAAAAATAGTATTTAAAACTTAATATAGATATTATAAATATTTAGTTATATTATTTTAAACTTATAAATATATTAATAATATATTAAGTATTAATTAATAATATATTAAGTATTAATTAATAATATATTAAGTATTAATTAATAATATATTAAGATATTATTTAAATAAAATAGTAATAATCTATCTTAATAATATTCTAGTTTATTTAAAGAATAAGATAGAATATATTTAATATATATAGAAGGTACTTAAATATTTAAGAGTAATTAAATTACTTCTTAAATTAAAAAAAATATAAATTCTATAAAATAAAAGTTAATTTCCTAGAATATAATATTAATATAAGTAGTATTTAAATAAGTTAAAATAAAATTAGAAAATAGTTAATACCTATAATAATTAAAGAAGTATAAGTATTCTTAGAATTTCTAAACTTTAATAGATAATTTATTAAGGGATTTTTAAAAAAAAGCTTTATCTTTAATAAAATTTATTACTAAAAATATAGAATTTAAATAAAAAAAAGAATAAAATAATATAATTAAATAACTTAAAAAAGTTTATATAAATCTACTTATATTAATAATATTTTAAATAAATAAATTAATAAAGATTAAAATTAATATATTAGATTTAATAATAGAAGTATATTTATATTAATAAAAAGATAATAAATAGTATTTAGTTATATATTATTTAAGAAAGATAATAATATTAAAATAAAATTATAATATTTATAATAAAGATCTACTTATAATAGTTAAACTACTTAAATACTAAAGAGTTTATACTAAAAGCTACTTAAAGCTAGATATCTTTATAGATTATAAGAATCTCTTAAATTTTATAATAATAAAAGTACTTAACTAAAGATAAGTTAGATAGACTAAACTTTTAGGATAATATAAATTTAAGATTTACTATACTTTAAATAAAAAAAAATAGATAAGTTAATATTTTAAGTAGATAATTAAACTATATAAATATAAAAAACTTAAATAAATAAACTATCTTATAATAAAATAAAAATAGATTATTAATACTAAATATATATATACTTATAATAATTATAAGGATTAAAGAACTAAATATAATTAATAAGTTAATAAAAGTATATAATTAAAATATTAAAGCTAAAGAATTATATAAAGAATAATCTAATATAATAATACTTAGTTATTAAGATAAAATATATATATTAAAGAAATATATTAAAGAGATAATTAAGAATTATTATAATAACTTAATATATTAATACCTAAGAGTTATTAGAACTATAGAACTTATTTATAGAAATTATAATATACCTTAATTATAAATATAAGTTAAATAATATATTAAGGGATATATTAAGTATTAATAAAATAAATTAGTAAGATATAAGCTATATAGAAAAATATAGTTTATATCTATACTAGAGATACCTTAGAATAATAATATAGATTTTATTACTAAATTACTAAAGTCTAAAGACCTAACTATAGTAAAGATATATAATACTATTATAATTATTATTAATAAACTAATAAGATATATAATAATATTACTCTTTAAGGAAAAATATAATACTAAGTAATTAGTATTTATACTACTAAATAGATTTATTAGAGATTATAGTATACTAAAATTAATAATATTAGATAAAAATAAGCTATTTACTTTAAATTACTAGAAGATACTATTAAGAATAATTAAAATAAACTATAAATATTAATAGCTTATTATCCTTAAATAAATAAATAAATAGAATATATAAACTAGATATTAGAAATATATCTAAGATATTATATAAATAAATAATAAAATAATTAGGTATTATTACTTCTAATAATATAACTAGTTTATAATAATAAGTTATTATAAATAATAAGAATAATACTATTCTTTATAAACTATAGGAAATATATAAATACTTTTCTATAATTATAATAAAAACCTAATATTAAAAAAAGCTATAATTAAAGCTAAAGAACTTAAAAAAGTTTATAATAAACTAATAAAAACTATTAAATAAAGTAATAAGAAAATTAAATTATAAGTTAATAAATTTTAAAAAGATAATTCTTAGCTAAAAAAAATATTTCTCTTAATAAAAAATTTAAAAATAAGAAGGCTTAATAAGAAGTTAGATTATATAAAGATTAAACTATTTTTAATTTTAAAATAAGAAGAACTAGTTAATTATAAACTTAATCTATTAAAGAACTTAAAATAATATTTAATATTCTATATATTACTCTTAAAACTAGTAAACTTAAGAATATTCTTATAAAAAACCTTTTAATATAAAATTAAAGAAAAAGATAAATATAAAATTAAAAAGATTCTAGACTAGTATAGTTAAAAATATTCTATTAAATAAAAAGAATATAATAATACTAAAAATATATAAAAACTACTTAAGAATCTTAAAAATTATTAAACTCTTTTATAATAGTTTTAATAAATATAAGAAAAGATTAATTAAAGTTAGAAAAAATTTCTAATTTCTTAAAATCTAAGTTAAAAAAAGGATTAATAGTTTTAATTACTTTTTCTACCTTAAGTTTTTTAATATTTAGTAACTCTTAATAAACTAACTTTTCCTCTTATTTTTCTAAGTTATCTACTTCTATATAAAGCTAGGATTAATAAATAACTAACTTTTAGATTTAAAATACTACTAAATAAGTTATCTCTAACTTTTTATATCTCTTTCTTTAAATAAAATAAAGCTTAGCTTTAAAAAAAGCTAGCTTATAAAATAAACCTACTTTAATATATTTAATATAAAAATCTAAGTTTAAATTAATCTTATACTCTTTTAACTAATAAATATAATAGTTATAATAATATATAATCCTATTAAAATAAGTATTCTTAAGAACTTATTTTTAATATAAGGTAAACTTTAATAAAAAATTTAATAAATAATATAATATAAAGAATAGATAGTTATCTTTAAAATAAAAATTCTAAAAAGAAAGAATAATATTAAAATCTAATAGTATAATATACTCTATAGTAAATAAATATATAACTAAGAATAAGCTTAATAATAAGTTATATAATAATTTAAATAGTTTAGGGTTTAAAATATATAAACTATAAGAAGTTAAATAGTTTATAGATTAATTCTATTAAACCTAGAAATCTTAATAAATTTTTTTATATCTATATAATTAGAGTTCTTACCTACCTTAAATAAATCTCTTTATATTTAATTTTATAATTTAATTAATAATTATTCCTAGCCTTTAAAGACTTAATCTTATATTATTAAGTAATATAGAGTTATATTTAACTTACTCTATTTCCCTTTAATCTTTAATTATATATCTTTAGAAGATCTATATAATATTAGTTTATAATATACTTATTATATATTATAATACTTCTAATTCTTAGTTTATATATATATATATATATATAACTTTTTTTCTACTTTACTTAAGACCTTTATTATAATAAGTAATAAGTATAAGAGTATAGACTTAGTTATTAAAGTCTTAAAGACTTTCTAGTTAATTATAGAAAGATCCCTAAAAAGCTATATATATTTAATTTATTATAAATTATTAAATATATTATTAAAGTTTTAAGAGTATATAAGTTATTTATATCTAAATTCTTCTAAAGTTATAGGTAATAGTAGTAAGAATAAGAGTAAGACTAAATAATAATTTATAGAAAAAATATATATAATTATAGAGTTATTTATTAGAGTCTTTATCTACTAGTCTTTTATTAGTTAGGAATAATCTATTAATTATTATTAGAAAGTACTTAATTATTAAGAAGATAATTATAACTTATAACTTATTAAGGCTAATTATTTATAGAAAAGACTATACTTAACTAGTAATTAAATATAATATAAGTATAAATCTAAGTAATCTAAATATAAGATTTTAGTTATTAAAGATCTTTATTATAGTTTTCTACCTACTCTATTTAATCTTAATTATTTAAGTATTCTATCTAATAATTTAAAATTCTAACTAAATATTAGTAAATTTAAAGTAAAATCCTATTATTTAAAAGAATAAGTATCTATATATAATAAATCTCTGCCTAATAATAATAATAAGCCTAGTAGTTATAAAAGAGACCCTAATATATTATAATAACTAAAGATATAGCCTATTAATTATAAATAATTAATTTACTATAATATAAGAAAAGAATCTAATTAAAAAGTTTATATTAAAAAATAATTAATAGTAGTTATTAATAATACTTTATAGATAATTACTATATAAATATTATAATTTCTTTTTAGTATCTTAGTATCTATCTATTAATTTAACTTTTAATAGATTTATTATTAAGTATTTAATATCTATAAGAATATAAAGGTATAGAATCTATATATTCTTTAAGATTTTATAGTATAAACTACTAGAATTATTAGAGTATATATTAGCCTTTATTTATATTACTTATAAGATACTAGCTTTATTTTAAAAAAATACTTATATTTAAAGCTACTTAAATAAAATACCTAAATAATCTTATTATAACCTATTATACCTTTAAATTTATATATTAACTATATTTCTATAGAGAATCTTAGAAGATATTAAATAGCTATTAAATATAAGAAAATTAGAGTTAAAAAAGTATAAAGGAATATTACTTATTTCTAATATAATTAGGCTATTAATAAAACTTTTATAATTAGAAGGATTTATTATTATTTTATAACTCTAGCCTACCTATATTTAATTAAGTAACTATTATTATATATAAGAGTTTTAACCTATCTTATCCCCTTTAAAAATACTTAAGAGAGTATTATAATATTATTTAATCTTATTCTCTATAACTAGGATTTAGTATCTTAATATTATTATTATTTAAAAGCATCTTTATTAGAATATATAGTATTCTTTTTACTAGTTAATCTTTAGATTTTTTAGCTAATTTAATAAAGTTATTAAAGAGCTTAGAAATAATAGTCTTTATAAAAAATATATCTTTAAATTATTCTCTTAATTTAAGAAGATAGAAATATATATTATTATATTTAATATTACTACCTTATTAAAATATAGTATCTCTAAGTAAAGTTTACTAGTTACTTTACTTAAGTTTATATTTTAAGTATAAGGATATTTATAAGATAATAGAGTAGTTATTATAACTAGTTTATTATAATATAAATATTTTAAGAGATTAATCTTCCTTAATAAAGCCTTTATAATTATAAACTAATATATTAATAAGATTAGAACTTAAAATATCTTTAGTCTTTATTATATAAGTCTCTAAGCTTATATTTATTACTCTAAGTATTTTTTTAATATCTATTAATAATATAAATATATATTCTTTTATATATATATACTTAGTATTTATCTAGAGTTTATTCTTATTTAATAAATATAAAAAAAGTTTAAGAATAATCTAGTTTAGAGAATTATTAAGAAGAATATATTATAAGTAACCCTTTATTTATTCTTTAATACTCTAATAATAAAATCTTAAGTTATAATTATAGAAGTCTAGATAAAAGACTTTTTTTAAATTTAATAAAAAAGTAAGCTAATTATTATAAAAAGACTTTATTATATATAGTTAGCTCTATTTAATATAGTATTTCCTATATACTTAATTTATAAATATAGGGATTAATACTAATAAATACTCCTTTAAGCTATTATTAATAATTTAGCTATATATTAAATATATTCTTTAATTAAAACTTTATATAGTATTTATAAATCTAATTATAATATTATTAAATATTATTTATACTCTATAAATTATTTAATAAATATATTATAATAAAGATACTTAATACTTTATATTAATATATTATATAAATATTAATCTTATTACTAATATTAAAGTATAACCTTAAATAACTAATTAAGATATTAGTATATTAGATAATATAACTTTAGAATTAGATATAAATATTACTTAGTATACTTTATTTAATATTAAAGTACTTTACTTTACTTTTAGAATTATAAGTAATATTTTATTAAAATTATATAATAACTCTTTAATATTAAGTAATAAAGAATAGAAAAGGATATAAAAATAAGTTTATATAATAGATTTTATATAGGTAATTAGTTAATATTAAAATATTAATTAAGATAATAATATTAATACTAAGTATTATCTCTTATTACTTATTTAAACTTATAAGAGAAAGGTATAAATTATAATAGATTAGTTAAGATAAGGGGATAAAGAAATAAAAGTATATTATATATTATTTTTAAAATATATTTAAACTATCTTAAAATAAAAGAGTAGAGTAATTAATTAATATATACCTTTAATTTAATATCTACTTTTTAATACTTTCTTCTCTCTTTAACTTTATAGTAATTTTAGTATAATAAGATAATAATTATCTACCTAAGATTATTTTCTATTAAATAAGATATTATTTATAAGACTTTTTATACCTTTACTTTATATTCTTTTTTTTAAATAATTTTACTTTTTTAACTCTATTATTTATAAATAATAATTATCTATAATTCTCTATTTATAAGATTTATTATATTAGTATTATTAATATCTCCTTAAAGAATAATTAAATAAAAAGAAGTAGATTAAGATTTAGAGTTTATAAATAAGATTTAAAAGGTATATAGCTACTAATATTTAACTTATTATCTATTTTTATTTTTAATATCTAAATATAATTATAATAAGAAGAGATAGTATTTAATATAATATTTTTTTCTAGGCTTTTCTTTAATTTTATAAAGTAATTATTTCTTTATAAGATATAGATAAGATAGAGTATTCTATTTATTATCTTTATTATATCTCTTTTTATTATTATTTATCTTTATTTTCTTATTATCTTACTAACCTCTTATATTATTATTAGATAAGGGATTAAGTATAAGACTCTTATATTATTTATTTTTAAATTTATATATTAGTTTATTATACTTTAAAGAGATAATAATATTATAATATAATAAGGTTAGCTTTAAAATAAAATATTAATATTTCTTAAAAAGACTAGGAATTTTATTAATATAAAAATCTATAAAATAAAAGTATAGGGTTATACCTAGCCTCTAAGCTTATAATAGATATTAATAAAGTATTAAGGGACTCTTAATTCCTATCCTACTCCTTTAAAGTATTATTATTACTATTATTAATATCTTTATTCTAAATTATAATTAAGTTACTTAGATAGAGAATATTAGAAAACTATATTATTAATAAATTTAAGATATATATTTAGTATTTACCTAAATCTTTAAGTTTATTTAATATTAAATTTATTTAAATATCTTTATTTTTAAGTCTTAGATTAGAAGAATACTTAAATATAAGCTATAACTTCTTTTATATTATAGTAAATTTAATATTATTTTTATTATTACTATTATTAAGGATTCTAATTAAGATATTTAAGGTTATTAGATAAGTTTATAATAACTAAAGTTATATATACTAATCTTAATTTATAACCTTTTTTTAAACTTTTAAATATTACTATCTTTTAAATAATTATTACTTACTATAATTTAATTTTTTTATTAATTATTAGTATTATTCTTAATAATAAGTAGAGTTAATATATTTATCTATATATTTACCTTTACTTAATTAAGGATTAGTAGTATTATTATAATTATCTTTAATAGTATTTTTAAAAGTACTATTAAAATATAATTTAATAAGGAAAAAATAGCCTAAGGAATAAATAATATATAGGAATAATATAGATATAATAATAAATATTTAAGAAGTTTAGAAATTATTAGAAATTAAATATACTAAATATATTTAAAAAGTTTAGGAAGTTTAGTTACTAAATATATTAAATATACTAAATAATAATAGTCTTAATAAACTTTCTTATATTTATATAATTAAGACTCTTATCTATTTTATATAGATTTCCTTATATTTAACTTTATAATTAAATTAATAATTATTTTTAGTTTTTAAAGACTTACTTTTATATTATTAAATAATATAAAGTTATATTTAACTTACTCTATTTCCCTTTAACTCTTAATTACTTATTTTTAAAAGACCTATATAATATTAATTTATAATATTTTAAATACTTTTAAGTATAAATATATAAAATTAAAAAAGTATAATTTAATTTATTTTAAATTAAAATTATTAAGATTAATATTAAAGTCTTAATAAAGAATCTTAAAATAATATTAAGATTATTAAATCTAACTTATATTATAAAGAAAAAAGAAAGCTTAAAGAAT
>JAFEKC020000027.1:0-102843 GCA_018257855.2 Cladonia borealis | reverse complement strand
TTCTTTTGCGATCAGACCTCCCATACTGTGGGCCACCAGAATAATGGGTGTCTTTTAGCAGACTTTTAGTTCTTCCCTTATCCCTTGATACTCTTCATAGAGAAGCTAGGACCGACCTTATCTTCATCCAGCCCGGGGTAGACCATGATATTCAAAAGTAATGTTCTGGCAAAATCATTGACGCAGGCAAGACTAGGTGTAAAACGAAATATTGCCGCATCGTAACCAAAAGACGTTATTCGAACGGCGCGCAAACCCTCTGTCGTGGGAAGCCAAATTTTAGGCCAAAAGAAGGTGCTATCTCTTTCATGACTCCATGTTCGAGTGAAATGACCTCCAAGCCCATGAATGAAGATGAGCGTTCCGACAGGAGGAACACCATCCACCTGGCCTAAGGACAGAAGTTTCAGGCCATGGTCATCTGCTATTGAAGCATCTTCGACGTGAGCGCACTCGGACGCGAGAGCGTCCGAAGGCAGCAAAGGGGCTTTCTCTGCCTTTTCGACGTCTTCGTGTGTATGAGGAGCATGTTTGATCGACGATGTAGGGGTAGAGGAATCGGACTTGGAACGGATGGAATATCTTTTCATCCTGTCACTGGAGTCGGGAGTGTTTTCGCAACGATATCAGGATCCTTGGAAAGACAAAGTAGCTGGTGCAAAAAAAAGGCAGCGCCGCCAATATTGGCAGTGATTATTTGGGCTTATGTATTGCGACAGTAGTTCTCTGGGTTAGTGCGGGGAATGGGAGAAGGATAGGGAGCGCCCGCCTGCCTATCGCGCAGGTTTGCCACCCCCCGATAGCGAGGGGGATCGGCACCAGTCACGTTGTGACTCTGCGGCTTGTAGCGTTGCCACTGTTGGTTAGCCTGGCATGTCAGCCCGTCAATTCTTTCTGGCTTTTCGTTATCGTACCTGTAATTATTCTGTAGTAACGCCGTTTTTATATCGAAACAACGCACGGATATATTGTAAATTATATATATCAATTATTTTAAATAAATAAACTTTTCTAAGAACTTTTAAAGCGAAGTTTCTTTTAAAGAAGAAGATAATATGTTAGATTAGACTTAGGTAGATAGAGGGTTAGGGGTGAAGTCTACGGGCTTCGCTTGTACTCTCTTACCTGTAGGGCAGCGGGAGCGCGCCCCGTACCTAGCTTAGGGACCAACCCGTAACACATAGTATTCTCTGTCTTTGAACATGCAAAGTCTTTTCTATATTCAGGTAATATTTATTACTATACTCGTAGCTTAGGTTCCTAGTCCAGGTTAGCCAATTACAGAGTGAATAGTGCAGTGTGAGATTTACTATTTCTGAATGTACGATGACATCTTGCCGCACACTAATCGTATTACTAGGGATTGTTCTTTGCATAATAGGTTGACCCCATTCAGCATATTCATCTTCGTCCTGAAGATAAGTACCAGCCCCCTGCGTTGTCCTTCCGTTTCCATAAATTATCGTTCTTAAACCAGTCAAGTGTCCTCTGGCAATCGGTGGTAATTCACGAGCCGACTCCTCGGATGACCCACCGGATCTACTTGACCACGCCTGTTTCACTCCATGATACCAAGACCTTTTAGGCTGGGACCTTCGGATCCTTTCTTGAACGAAGAAAAGAGCGGAATGCTGTTAAAGACACCATGATAATGGCGATGCTTGACTCAACCACTTGCCAGTAGAAGTCCCAGACGGGATCGAGGTTGCTACCATTGCGAAGCCCGGAGACCCTGACTATCGTGACGATCACCATTACGAACGAGAGACAAAGAGATGTTCCCAGAAAGATCTTTGTTTTAGGCTTGAATCTGCACTTTTCGAAGTATGAGTATAGGTATGGTGATGACTAGATTCCCACGTTAGCTTGCAAGCCATTTGGCCGTTTCATGTTATAAGTACCAGCCAAGTCAGTCACAATATCACCAACCACGAGGATAATAGCCAGGTTGACAGTTCTCGTCGATGTAGCGCAAGATACTGTCTATTCATTCAGTTTTGACATGTGATTTCAAGGAAGCTGATGCGCATACACATCTTCTCATTAGTCCCAAAATATGGACACTCCATGATCGCACACAAACAGCCAATCACCCAAGCAACTGTCGTGGCAGCCACTACAGCCTGCCAAAGCATCGTCATCAGACGAATCCGGTTGACAAGTGTCTTAAGAAAGAACAGAAAGCTAAACTTCACAGCGAAGATTGAGGTCCAGGAAAGTTCGAGTGCAATTGTTTCGAGTATATGAGCTTTGTTAACGGTCTCTTCGATCATTGAGAAGGACGAATTCGTAGGAAGTTGACCCTGGAAAATTATTGCTTCGATCATATACAAGTCATCCGTAATGGACAGATACAAGCCCATGCACGCGGTGGCCAGGACCACTGCGAGCAGAAGAAACCCATCATCGACAAAAAGACGTTTTTGATATTTCAGGCGAAGAGCTGTCCGGGCGATGGCGGCCAGGACAGATACTGCGAATAGAGCTATCGTGGATGCCTACGGAATGCATCAGTCTTGGCATGGTCAGGGTTGGAATGCGGAGATGCTACCAGTAACGCAGTCCTAGGGATTCTGCCAGCAGTATATGAAGAAGGCATTTCAACTTAATATGGAATGCTCCGTCAGGGCAAGGAGATTTTAAAGCATGCAAGATTGGGCAAAGCTTCGGAATATGTTTAACTGCGAACATCTGACCCGTCTCTCAAGGGCAACCTACAGAGTCCGGCTCTCAAGAAACAAAAGAAGATTGATGCCATTTTTGTTTCGCTCGGAAGTTTGGCAGATATTGGTCTTGTTTTAAACCTTTTGGCAATGATTTATGCACTTGACATGCACAGTCTCCTGTCGGCATGCATACATCTTGTTTGGCTTGACTCGACAGATGGGCCGCTTGGACGCGGGAAATCCGCCCTTTAACCGCAACCTCATTCGCGCGCTTCCACATCCAACCTACCGATCTGCAAATGCGACACCAAGTGTAGCAATACTTACACACTTAGGCAAAATGGATAATTCTTGAAACACTGATAACGAGCGGGACAGGCCGTTTCGAAAGGGTTCTGGAAGATCCGTGATTGTGATGGAAGGCCTATCAGTCTTACAGGAAAATCAGCACACCTTTTTCGGAAAAGAATGCTTGGGGTGGCTTATGCATTGTCTTCATCTTAGGACCGCTAGTGTGGCGCCGGTGCTACTTGGTAGATGAAAGGCTTGTCGCATGTCACGTCGTGTGTGCTAATTACTGAATCTAGGCGCGTTGTTAAAGGACGATATGCTCGTTGGTAGAAACCGCTATTACAAAAATGGATCACCTGAGTGCTTCCCATGTAGCTGGAATTGTGGCTTCTTGGCTTCTGTGGGTCGCTTAGCCTGCTAGGAAACCCTTCTGCATGGTTCGCCCATGCGCATCATTGACCTTTACGATGCATGATTGATCTTGAAGAACCAAAGACTAAATTCTGACAACCAAATTGCAGGGCGCTCATAGATCAGCCAAAGAAAAAAGGGGGAAAAGCCAGCTGTATCAAGCACGAAATGTACAGAGATGATCTGGATTGCTACTTCGGTGAATACTTTTTTAGTAACGATGTCGCGAGTAGGATACATTAGTCCTTCCAAGGAGAACACGAACATAGAAGGCAGTTTAGAGAAGAGGAATCGTTCAGGGCTAAATGGCGAATGGATCTGCTCATACGATCCAGCTAAGGGAAATAGTAACATCACTCGCCTTGATTCATGCTGCAACGAATCCGAAAGCAAACGTCCACTACTCCTGCGAGTCTAAGCTTTGCTCGAAAGGATCCAGCCACGGATCAAGGTGGGGCGAGTAAGCAGGATCTGAGGTTGAGAAGATATCAACAGATACTGATATTGCACTTCTGAAGGCCATGTGGCCCTGATAGTACCAGAGACGGTAATCTATCGCTATTCGTGCTGTTGTTGATGTGGCATTATTTAGGCGGGAGATTGACCACCGTAAAGGAAATGATATAACGCCAACTGAGGCGGTGTTTCCCATCACGGTTGGCTGGTGGTCGAGAAGGTCCAGAAGTAGTAATTCACCAGGAGAGATTGCTAGTATAGAACGCAATCCAGGAACAGTGGTGGCGATCCACGATAACTGTCACTGGTCTGGCGAATGGTTCTTGACTTGCACCGGTGGTAGTGAATGTTCAATACCAACATTGCTACTTGTCCACTACCGCTGGTCTGAGGCAACAACGTCGCTCAACCTGAAGAAGGCGTTGATGAGCATCAGGTATATCAGTACAGATGCATCATGAGACCGGTGATCAATTGAAAATGACAGAAACAATCAGATCCTCATCTTAGGCGGCTACCATCACGTACGCGGAGCACCGAGCTATCCACACGCATGAGAAGGCTGTATATCCAGTCCCATGTCAACACCTACTGGACTGTAGGTAGGTCCAGGTTTTGTATCCCGGCGAGAGCGCTGAGCTTGTCAAAGGATGCTTCGAAATGAAGAGCTGGTGGGTTCGTTGCTACAGTTTAGAGTCATTATCATGAACTGTGCGTTGCTCCCTAGGGTTTCAGCCAAAAGCCTGGTATAATTGGCTAAGGTGGTAGCTCGATGGTGGGATCAGAATAGGGGCCGGATGGGAAGGAAAATCTGCCCAGCCCTACCGGATGACGCGATCCCGCTTAATCTTGCCCTACCACATCAATGAGAAAGTACAACCGCGATTGCCAAGCATGAGGGCTAGGTATTGCCAATCATACTGATCGCACTTTGCATTCGGTGGCCTCATTCCACACTTGGGTTTCATGGCGGCCGGTATTGGCCTCCCTGTTGCGAGTCTATCTCCCCATTGAGTATGTTGCACAAGCACCCAAGCGATCTGTAGCATACCTAACGCTACGCCGCCAAGTCTGCACTGTCCTGTTTGTATCGTGTTGACCGTTTTGTTATGATTTTAAAGATACTACATCACGTGGTATCTAGCAAAGATATACACGTACATTTCAATTGATTCACGCTAAAGCTAGTGCTAATAACTTCTGAAAGTTCGGCACGCCCAAGCCCGTGACCGGATCCCAACCTTGCGTTGCATTCCAGCTCGCATACGGGATGATACTTGCACCTGGAACCACCGCTCCCGTTTGCAAATCGATACCGTTACAGCCTTGAGATCCTCCGCCCGTAATGTCTGTGAGGGCTGTGTAGCCAATTGCATAGAGCCAAGGATTCAAGAAGCCAAGTGCAGGCTTTCCAGCCCGGAAGCGGGCGTCGTTGAGTAGGGCAATGATTGATGAGAAGACAGGCACTGCAGCTGATGTCCCGCCGGAGAGACTGGCCTTATTGTTGACGATGACGGAGTAGCTAGTAGGAAAGAAAAGGGTTAGTGCTTCGGTATACTAGATAAGGGAAAAGAGATATTTACTCAGGGGTGAGACTGTGGGCAGAGACGTCGGGAAAGCCGCGACCAGAAACTGTTGAAGAAAGGTGTGAAATAGGCAAGAGTCTCTTTGCTGATTTGATTATTTAGATAGTTAGAGACAGCCGCATTTTGGTAAGCTGGGCGAGTAAAGTAATTACTGAAGCCACCGGAGCCGGCGACCCATGCAATTTCAGGGTTGATGGCTTGAGTACCGCCGACAGCTGTGATGTACGGACAAGTGCCTGGGAACTGTGGTGTGAACTGGGGTGTCATTTTGCCATCATTTGATTGACATGGTGAACCAACACCTACAATGGGGGATCAGCAATTGTCGTGGGTGCAGTAAGAAGAAGTAATGGAAAGGCAACTTGCCTGTGTCACCAGCAGACTCAAGGACTGATATACCACGCAACACCAACATGCCTATCATGTTACATACACGCTTTGCATACCTTTCTGGGACGGTCTGTAAAGTGATTTTATCAGCGAAAGCCACTCATATTAAAGATCCAGAAAGCCTACCTGTTCGTCATCACCGTACGAATTAGAGATAACGTTTGGTAAAGCGCTATTTGGCTGGGCAAGCAAGTATTGGTAGTAGTTGAGATATGGCTCGTTTTCGTTGTCTGCAGCAGTTGGCTCATCAAGATTGGGGATGAACGGACTGCACATATTTGTCACTATGGATTCTGAGAACATTATGGCCATTCGAGACTCACGGTGATCCTCCAGTTATATAGCTAATGACGGGTAACGGGTGGCTGACTCCGATGATGTATTCGACATCAAGATTAGCTTCACCATGATTATCGTCAATGGCTTGGTCGTTTACTCCGCCATTGATCAGCTGCACTGAGAACTCTTGCTGGGGAATAGAATTTGCTGTTTCGAATAGAGATAGATCTTGAGTACGAGCGGACTGATTTAGAAAACTTCCAAACGCAATTCTGCTTCCAGAATTTGGATCTGGTGTATAATTCCCTACATTGTACAATTCCTTGATGCAAGCGGGTGTGATAAGAGTTGCGCAGCTAGCGTTAAGCTGCCGAGGCGCAACATTCCTTTTGGGGAAATGCATCCTTCCTGGCGCTTGAGCAGTAGTCTTCCCAAAGTAAGTGGTTGGTGTAATAAGGTCAATATAATCAGTGAGGTCGTCAGGGACTGAATAGCTGGTCGTTCGAAGCTTCTGAATCCCATCATTCTCATAGTAGTTGAATGTGGTACTGAGCAGAGTATTCGCTGTGCCCACGGTCGTTGAAAAGTTGACCCATGTTCCATCACTGTAGGCATTTGATACGCCTGCTCCTTCGAGCCAGGCTAGAACAGCGCTATTTGCTTCACTTGATGGTTGGAGCATGGCAGCAACCTCATCACCCTCCATATAGTTTCCGTACGAGTCCGAACCAGGTGTGGAGACTGAGGAGATCATGGAATCCAGTTGGTCCAGATTCTGGTGTTGCAGACCGATTTGCAGGGTCATGGTATCACTATCGGCTGGGGTACCGACTTGCGTCCAGCCATTGGGAAGGGCACTTAATTGCTCAAGGTAAGCAGCGTGTGTGGAGAGAATGAGGGAAAACAGAATGCATAGTGCTGGACAAGTGGCTTGGAGGAACATGATGTGCGGTAAGGAGATCTGTATGGAGAAAGACGAATTAAAATGAGAAGACACTGAAATCACGGACAACACGGAGAGACGTCTCTTTTGTAAGAATCTTCGGTGACACCCCGGATAGAGCTGCCAGGTAAAAGCAGCTGCACCTTTTGGGGCAGCTCATTTGTCGGAGAAGGTTGTCCGGTGAGGACATCATTAGTGGCTCCATTGAAGGTGATCTGATCAGCGGTCGGAGCAGTTTCTGCCCAGTTCTGACACTGGAACCTTCTGCAGTGAGCAAAGCTTCTGTAAGACGAAGTCACCGTATCTTTCCAGCAAACGATACGACATACCTACCTCATCACGTTACTGATCGGGCAGGTGGCCGAATCAGGCAGGTGAAGCGGACGCGTGACGAAGCTGCAATCGGCAGGTAAGTGGACCTGCGGACCCAGCGACTTATAGAAACCAATAGGACGTGTGGCCTGAATGCAAATGTCGTATTTGCGCCTGCATGCTATACCTGACGCTGGCACCATCACGGCCAACTGAATAGGTAGTAGCGTTCTCCTCCTCGCCGGAGACATGCGCGACCTCGAACAGTTCGCAAGCGAGTCTCGGAAGCAGGAGCGGAGAGCGGAAGAACGCTCAGGTGCTTTTATAATGAAAAAATCTCACCGTGCCACAACAGTCAATTCAAAACAGATTGGCTTGCTCGGGTGATGAAGAAAGATTCCCCCACGTGTGACAAGCGGTGACACTCCCCCGACCCAGCTCGTTACCGTGCCAACCAAAGAGCTTACCCGTTCTTGGTCATAGTGTGCGTCTACGGGCAGACACGTGTTTTATTGGTCAATTCCTGCTGAATGTAAATAGTCTCGCTTACTGCTAAAACAAATGAATGACCAAGGAGCTGGTCTCTTCTGCTACTATATTGGCTGATCAACGGATTTGCTCCAGTGACAACGGGCTTCTATTACTCGTGTGAACCACCCGATCAGCTTCCATTTACCTAGTCCCGAAAACGCAGATGCGGGTGACTCATAATATTCGTCCAGATATCTCGTCAATCTACGTTATCGCGTTAGGGAACGTATGTTTTAGCCCGAGGAATGTCGATATAGGCTTGATTATCCGCGTCTGTACCGCTGTGCTGTGTGCAGCAGCAGCCTGCGCAGATCAAGAACATGCATATGGAGAAGCCACTTTGAGCCCCTTTTTGTACAATGTTGCCTTCATCAATCGTTACTTTAACTCATTCACTGTACATATTTCATGATTACAAGCTGATGCTGATTGATATTCTTACAGCTACCTCCCCTCCTCTTCAACCTTTCTGACTCTCCGCCCCCCTAAGCTCTCCTCATCACCTCTCTGCATTTACATCCACTTTCATCCCATACGCCTTGAATGCTCTTTTCCCACTAACTCACCGCCACCCATCCGATCAGAGTTTGCATAGGTGATCTTCCCACTCAGCCTCGATTTCGTTGCTGAAGGGGCTGAAGTCGCACCCAAATTGCCTAACCGGAAGATTCGACTGAACGGCGACCGGAAAGGGATGGCGCAGGAAAAAGATACGCCTGAACAAAGCAACCTCATTCGATCAAGTACAGGACAAGACTTGCCTGGTGAGAGTGATATAGCGCATCTAAGAGTGAAAACTTACAGTAACCCTATACCTCTTACCAACTTATTCTCACGAGATATAACGCGACAAGAGCTCGAAAACGCGATTAGCCTAACTAAAGCAGCAACTATCATCTAAGCACTACTCTTTCAACGGGATCGTTACCAGTTTCCTTGCTGCAAATCTTGTTGCAACAGACGAGCTACTAAGGAACAAGCCGCCATACATCGCCGCCATGGTGAGGGACACCCGACTGTCACGCTAGTGCGCGAGCTGGTACTCCACTTCGCTTGGGGGGCAGGGCAAAGTAGCCATCCAAGTCAATACCGGCGTAGGCGAAGGCGTTGGAAGAACGTGGGATGAGGTCGGTTACTAGCGGGCCTAATATGCATGGCTATGTCTGTTGGTGATTAAATGGGTTTTTTAGTGGTTGGCTATGGTGAGGCAGTATCTCCCTTGAGCGAATTTCTGGTAAGAGCGTGTGAGGTTGGAAGAGAGCGCATGAGACAGGAAATTCTCCCTAGGATGCGCAAGTCTGTTGTTGGACATATGTATACCAGCTGCTGGCAAGAGAAGGAGATGCGCACCGACGAGGATGGACGAAAGTGAGAGCGCGTTACTGGCCATATTACCAATTGAGCGCTTTGACACGAGAGTGGCGGCTCACATTTGGCGAGCTAGAACCCGCGAAGGTCTTACTCGTGCGAGAACTGACATCTTGGAGAAATAAAAGAATGATCGATGAGTAGATCATTGATACCTCGCCTAGAAAACTCAAGAGTCATATGCGTAAAAAAGGAGCGAAGAGGTGGAAATTGGATGAGACGCGGTTGCGGTTTGGCCCAAGCTGATCTTACTTGCATTGGTGGGAGGCTGGGCCCGTCGCTGCTCAGAAGCGCCCCAGAGATGTGCGTAAGTGGGTAATTGGTGGTGCCCTTAGGACTTCTCGCGGCAAACTTCGACACGCTTGGCCACTCGTCCCTAGCTACGAACTGCAGTGTTAAATAAGCCGTAAGACGTGGCTTCTTTAGTGTTGTAGTGGGCTTCTAAAAGGGTGAATTAGGACGAGGAAGCTATTCGATCCAATCTAGTCCACCTTGGTGATGGATCTGCCCAATGAAAACTCGTACAACGGTGAGCAGGACCACTCACCGCTTTCTAATGTTCTTGGTTGCTCTGGAGGAAAAGTCAAGAATTAGACTAGATTCTTCAAGGCAATGAGGTGTAGCCTAGTATGTTACTTGACCAATTTACTTCATAAGCCAAAGCAGGTCAGAATAGGATAGGACAGAGCCACTTAGGAGGAAATCGCTAGAGGCTTACCGCATGCCTCTCCTATAGATCAATTTAACTTGATTACGGCAGTATGGGTTGAACCTGTGATGATTCCGTCAAGACAAATGTAGCAGATATGGAGAATGACTTCGATAATAAAACCAGGCGAGGTGAAAGCGGATTACGGCGGATAATTGCGTAGTTGTAGTCAACCGTAGAAACTGCTATTTCGTCTCTCGGCATCCGTTACTACAAATCAATGTTTTACATTCACGTCAGACCGGCGAAATAGTAATATCATGGCTTCTACGTGGTACCTCAATGGCCGTGGGCATATGTGGATCGCAATGCCCCGCTAACCAACTGCCAGCTTATACGTGGACACGCCAGCAATTCCGTTACGACAATTGCCAGGTCCACTTATAAGCCTTCCATGAATGTCAAATCGACTTGATGGCGGTGGTATAGATGCAAACATTCTGCGGGACCGTCGCAGTGACAAGGCTGCCTCAATCTATACCAATCTATGTTCATTGGCTGTGATCTTCGCCGACGCAGATCCCCCGCAGTGACCCTTTGTTCCACCTCTCGTCACATCACAGGAGACAACATTACTCGCGTCCCAAAATTTAAAGAACCAGATATGAGTTACAAGATGGTGCGAAACCCCAAAGGCGCTGTTCACGATAGTGGAAACAGGTGGAATAGAAACCGAGGAGCCGACTTCCGGCATACATGAGGAGGACATACACTGCACGAAGCCGACGAGGACCACCTCGTTGAAGGCAATCCCTCACTTTCGCTGCTACGTGTCGAAGTTTTGCCGATAATCTAAAAGCTGCAGGCGTTCCCGTACTTTCCCTCGCTTCTGTCCTAAGACGTACTCGCCAGTCCGGACCCCAAGATACACCTCTCCACCGATTCTCAAATACTTGTTATCATAAAAATTTCGGTTTGTTCAATGGCGACGAAAGGTCATCTTCTGCGGCATCTACCAAGACTAGAATATCAGCGATCCGCAAGACTGTACTTGCGGGATGAATGTTCCGACAAACGGGTGCACGACGGGAGATGACAAGGCTTTCGAGAGATGGGGAGATGTCGAAGATATGGCATTGAAGATAGGAAAGCCTCGGGAAATGGGTCATGACAACGCTGAAGACGAGTGGGAAGACGTGCAGAATATTTAAGAGCTCGGCGAATTCAATCTCCAATCCATATTTGGGGGCTGTTTTGCATAAAACGGTGAAGACAAGCAGCCGAACGATCCTATGAAAAAGGAGGGCTGAACCATCAGGCCTAGGAGGGGAATTTCCTCTATGACAACTGGGAGAACCCCACCTCGTCTAGTTTCTCGTTGTGGGTAATGATCGCCATGGTTTTACAGCCGATGCCCAAGTCCAGGGTTGTCGTTGTGGTGCTGCCATGGTACGGGCTCGGATGATGTTCAAAGCTCAGGCTAATACCGAGAATGGGCTGATATGCGGAAAAGCACTCATAGTTTGTTAACTTGTCGAAGCACTGCTCAAGTATGTGCATAGCGAGCCATTTTAAGCATCTTGACTGCGGTTAATGACAAACGAAATTATGAGTATTCTCCAAGTAGAGTTAGCACAGGAAAAGAGTCTTTGATCGAATCTGTAACATCTCTTGTGCTTTGAAACAAACAAGTCTCGATATCTGCATTCCCCAAGTTGATGTCTCCCTTAACGCCTTTCGAACAGACTAAAGCCCAGCATTAACGTCACCCACCAGCTGCCATCTTCATGTGCTTGAACAGCGGATACCCATCCTTCGCTATGCCCAATTCCCATCTTACAACTGCCGAACGCCGAACGCTGCCCTCGCTCTCAACCACTCCATGCCCACCGCTATTTCTCCACCGAAAAAGCTTTCCAGCCCAAAAGGCACCCTCATGCCTCTATCTAGGTAATTCCAATTGATGCAAACCTCGTACATAAAAGTCCTTCACACCTCACAGAAATGCGTGAGAAGTGACGCTACTTACCATACTTTCCATGTGTCAACACATCCGCCGCGCTAGTTTAGCAGTTGCAAAATTTTTGCCAAAGCTTGGCATTTTATCTTGTTCCCGCAACCGCGCATTCCTTATATAAATGCGCACCACCTACTATTAACACCTTTTCAATCCATTTTTAAAGCTATTAAAACCTAGTATATAAATATAATAGTGTTATAATGCCTTCGCGTAAGAAAAAGAACCTTGTAAAGAGTTTAATACCCTCTAAATAGCTTTTCTTAGGGAAACAACTCCGTTCTAATTCTATCATCTTAGATAATCCTCCTACTACTCCCCCGCGCGTCTGTAGATCTAAGGTCTATTTTAATGAGATATAGGCGAATAATACTAATAAAGAGTTAAAGAAGAAGAGGGGGAACCGTGATAATCCTCCTAAACTAGTATAGTTAATCTAGGGTCTCTTAATTATTTAGTAGTTAGTAACTATTAGTTAGATATATAATACTATAAAAGATCTTAAAGAGATTAAAAAGAAGATAATTAAAGAGGCTATTATTAAATATAAAGCCTAACTTAATACTTAATATAGAGGGGTCTTAACTATAAAGAAGGTTGATATTATAGTAGCTTTAGTAAAGGCGGCCGTTATAGTAAAGCTTAAAATAAAGGTAGCTACTAAAGCTAGGGAGAACCCTAAGGCTACTATATAAAATAGTATAGATAAGCTAGTACCTTCTTAAAGAGAAATAGTTAATATTAATAATAATTTTAAAGATTTAGCTACTATAGATTCTAAGCTTTATAAAGGCTTTAAAGAATAGGAAAATTACGAGGAATAGTAATAATAAGTATATACTTATAGTATTAAGGCTATATTAAAGGCTAAGACTCTTACTAGTATTTAAATAAGATAGAGTAATTATATTAGTACTAAGAACTAGGTGAAAGATAATTTTAATATCAACTTCCTTCTAATAAAATTATATAAAGCTATAGATTAATATAGTCTTATTAGTAATTTATATAGTATTATTATCTTCGCTAAATTCTTATACTCTAAGGCCCCTAAGTATTAAATAGACTTAGAGGCCTTAACTAAAGATATCTAGAATACCTAGGTTAAGTTAGTTCTTTCTAAAGAGTAGAAAAGAAAGCTAGGCTACTATATAGATATCTTTATAGAGTGTACTAGTAAGGAGCCTCTAAAGAATTAGTTAAAAAGATTATATAGTTCTATAGTATCACCGTTTAATTTACTATATAGGAGGACTAGAACTATTATATTAGAAGAGTAGTTTATTACGTGTAAGAATTATAATAAAATTACTAGTAATTATACTAAGTAATTAATTAAAAAGTAGATTTATATTAGCGATCATTATAATAACTAAAACTAGTACTACTATATTGTTTTTAATAGTAAATATTACCGTATTAATACCTTATAATAAGAGGTCTAGGTATCTACTATCGCTAGTACTTAAGATAGGGCTACTCTAGACTATCCTTCGCGTGATATATTAAGGTATCTAATTAAAAAGTAGGGCCCTATTAGTAAAGCTCTAAGAGTTCTAGCTATAAAGGAGCGAAAGGATGAAAAAAAGGATAGGATGGATAAGATATTTAAGATTATAACTTAATAAGTAGAGTTTAACCTTCTATAGACTATTATATAGATAATTATACCCTATCTACCTCCTCCGCTACTAATTTAGAGTCCCTAGCCTTATTAGTAGTCTTAATTTACTCCTCTTTCTTATCTTTCTTCTCTCCTTTCTCTTTCTTTATTAATATTAGTCCTCGCTTATTAAAATATTACTATAACGGAAAGATCTTCGAGTTCTATTACTCTAAATAAGGATGAGGTAGTCCTCTATAACTATTAGGACTAGAAGGTATAATAGCTAAAGAGCGCTAAGGTGGTAGCTTAACTAAGTAAGGTAAAAGCTATTATTAAGAGAGAGATATAGTTAGTTAAGAATTTAAAAAAGATATTAAATCCTAAGTCTAGACTCTATTAGACCGCTATTATAAAAGGATTACTAGATAGTTTAATAAGATAATTCTATAAGGATCTATTAAGGTTTAAGCCTATCTATTATATAATAGTCTTATTAAATAATCTAAGATAAGATAGCTAAGAAGGTAGCTTTATACGCAATAGATAATAAATATAGTAGAGTTTTTAGAATTTACTAAAATAGTAGAAGCGGTAGTTTTTAACTATCTATATAAAGATTTTTATATAATTAAATATAAGGAATATAATAAAGGCGTTTTAGGATAATGTTATTAGGTACTAAAAGATACTCTAAGTATAGTCTAAGTATATATTTATATAACCCCGTTTATCGCTAGAAATTCCTAATAAGATAGGATATAAACTAGTGTTCTAAGGAAAAAATTCCTTAGGAAAATATTAGAACCTTATCTTTTTTTCTTTTAATATTTATCTACTTATCCTTATCTTCTTCCTCTACCTATAGAGTAAGCTCTTATTAGTATACTTTAAGGTCTTCTTTAAATTAGTAGCTACTAGTACTATATTAAAAGTATTAATAAGTTACTTAGTTATATCTATTATACTTAATTATATACTAAAGGAATCTTCTAAAAATCCTCTTTAAATTACGGCCGTAGTTATCTAAAATAGCGTCTTATCTAAGCTTTTAGTATATTAAATATAAGCTTAATAGAATTATAGTTAGGTAAGTAGGGAGGAAGAAACTTTAGAAGAATACTCTTTTCTTTAATTATTTACTTAACTTAGTAGTTTAAATAGATACTAATATTATCTAAGTAAATAATACTATAAGGGCTAGGAAAGGTATTATAATAAGATAAAAGCTTATTAACGATCTACTCTAAAAAAGCCTCCCTATTAATAGTAGCCTTGTTTAATCCTAGTATAAGGAAGATAGCCGTCGACGGTATATATAGATAAGATACTTTAAGTATTACCTCGTCTTAAATTATCCTTCTAGTAAGAAGGGTGACTAATAGGACTATAAGCTATATATCGCTATCTAGTCTAAGCTTTAAATAAGGACTTGTTAATAAAGATAAGCTACTTAGTAGTAATATTATATATAAAAGCTTACTAGGATATATGCAAAAACTAGCTCTAAGGACTAATCTGCTAGCCCTTCCTATAACTTAGTCGACTTTTTTTAAGGAGTTGATAGATAGTTAATTTATATATAATAATATTCTATTCTTTTTTAAGGAATATCGCTAGCTTATCCTAATAGATCTATAGATATTAATATATATACTTAAGGACGCTATTCTTTATAATAGTATATATCGCGCGCGGTTAGCTAATTAGTAAAGGATATAATAGATTAGTGTATCTATACTTCTAAAGATTCTATTCCTATCTATAGATAGTTAACTTATAGTAATAGATAGCTTTAGTAATAGTAGAGGGTTTCTAATATACCTATAGTAGAGTAATAGCTTTCGACTTAGAGGTAGAATTAAGAGTATATATATATATTAGGTGGAGTAAAGGACTTATTACTATACTAAAATACTATAAATTAGTATAAATACGGCTATTTAGCTTTAAAAACTATCTAATTAGTTAAAAATTAATACTATGAGGTGTTAATAGTAGGTGGTGCGTATTTATATAAGGAATATACGGTTGCGGGAACAAGATAAAATGCCAAGCTTTGGCAAAAATTTTGCAACTGCTAAAGTCCAATTTGAGGTTCTCAAGACTTTCACCTTTGAACCTCGTGGGAACTTCCTATAACACTAGCGCCGTTTCTATAGAAAGAGTGGGGGTATAGAATAAGATTTTATAGTGTTAGGGCAAGGGTTTTCTATACGTTTATAGGATTCTAAGGTTTTTTTGTCTCTTGAGATTAGGTAATGTGTGTTAAAGGTGAGTGGTGTGTGTTAAAGGGAGGTACGGGGGAAGCGACCATAACCAGTCCGGGAGCACACAGTGTAAAACCCGCATATAGACGTTACACTGCTAATGCTCAGCTTGGGAGTTCTCGCAAGGAAATGCTTTGGTGGGTCAGTGTCCCTTGTTGAGGAGGCTTTGGTGTTTGACAAGCATTCGAAGGGATAATTCCAGCTACAAGCCAATCCTATCATTAGATTGTTTGCTCTAAAGACTTGATCTGGACTTTTCAAGACAATACGGGTTGAAAGATCAGCACATAGAATAGCTTTAGTTTTTGCTGTTATGGCTAGTCGTATCCTAGGGGTTGTCGTCTATGTAACAAGCAGCCTTGATAGAAGAGAGAGCATCGGAAAGCCGCCAAGACTTCCATTCAAGCTATAACACCCTTCCAGCGAGCAGCGTAGACGAGAAAAGATCTCGCACGTCTCTTTTCCCCATCTCTTGTTTTTCTCAAGCTCACCAAGCAGGCGCGGCGCCCCAGTCATCATCCGCAGCAGGAGCATCGAAAGCAGCAGTGCCGTTACTCTCCTTTGTGACTTTCATCTCAGCAAAGTTGTCGGCGAAAGGATCGGCGAAAGGATCGGCAAAAGGATCCTCCGCTGCCTTTGTAGGGACATTCTCTTTCTTTTTATCCTCTTTCTTTTCCTCCGGCGGGTCTACGATGGTGACCGCGGCGGCTTGGAACCCTTTCTTAGCTGGGACGATAATGAAGGATACGTAGGCGTCAGGGTTGAGGCCACCATTTTCATCAGGAGTCGCAATCTCGTCCATGTGGAAGAAGTATCTGTGGAAGTGTTAGCTGTGGCAATGAAGTTTGTGGCTCAGCAAGCTAGACTGACTTTTTGGGAGCCCCGTAAGAAGGTGTATCAAGAGGTTCGATGAACCCATAGCCATTTGTTGGCTTCTGGGGTGTAGGATCGAAGTATTTCTGGCAAAGGTAAGCAGCGTGTATCAAGAACCGAGCACAGAAGATTTCTACCTTCACTTTGCCATAGTGAACGTTAGCAGTCAACCTTGCGACTCTCTCCGGATTCTCCTCTCTCAGATCCTTCGCAGTAGGACCCTTCTCTGTCTCCTCTAGTACAAAAGACACACACAAACCCTTCAACGGCGCAATATTCTTGCATGCCTTGTCAAAAAAACGGGCATTATCTCCTCCCTTCTTGGGAATGACGAAGCCGTAGCCCTTCTCCGTATTGAAATCTCTAATGGTGCCAAAGGTGCGCCCTTCGTCAGAAGTGGGGAGGTCGGGGACGCTGTCTTCTTCGCGGATCTTCTTGGCGGCGGCGCCCTTTTCGGTGGTCTCGACGAGGAAGGAGACGGGTTGGCCAGCGTAGGGTACGATAATTCCGAATTCTTTCTTGTGCGCAAAGAGGTCATCTCCACCGTCACAGCGGCCCTGTGATGATTTAGTGTTAGTAAAAGGGTTTTAAGATACTACGACGTTGAAAGGAGGAATGATAAGAAGAATCTTCCTTAAAAAGTTCTGGCATTCTCCGATGTTGTAAGGGATTGAACGACGGTCTCAGCCGTCCATACTTACGATGAAGGCAAACCCCTTATCCTCATTGTACTGCTTGACCTTGCCGAGCTCGCGTACTCCCTCGTCCACTTCTTCTATTGCCCCTTCCTCTTTAACAGCCTTGGCAGAAGCACCCTTGGGACCTTGTTCGAATACGAATGAGACGGGTTGGCCGACAGCGAGATCCTTGCCTCCACAATCTTTCTTGTGAACAAAGGCGCTGAGGGTGGCAAACGATTAGAGACTATAACGTGAACCGTTGTAGAAAGGACCTGACTCACTCATCACCGCCCGAGGCGCGTCCAATGAACCCAAAGCCCTTCTCGGCGTTCCACCGCTAGTAGGGATAGCGCGATCAGTAAAGGCTCATGAGTGTACGTCGGGAGTCCGGCAAAGGATTTCCTCGTGAGAAGTCCGTGGCGATTGCATACCTTGATGGTACCCATCTGTATTTCCCATTAGCTTCCTTCACCAACAGTCCGTACACAAAAGCGACCTACCTCACGCATTGCGCCGCTCTCCTCCACAGCCTCCTCAACTAGTACTTTCACCGCTTTGCCGCCTTTGTCATCACTCTCATAGACATACGACACCGTTGACCCTGCAGTCAAGCCCAATCTACCCGGAGTTTCGCGCGCATGGCAAAATAGGCTGTCTGTGTGAGTGTAGTGCTGACAGGTGAGGTGAAGCGGTCTTACCTGGTACCATCTGGGCGGTCGATGAAGCCGAAGCCCTTTTCACTCCATTTCTGGCCGTCTGTCAGCTATAAAACCCGCGTAATAAGCGCATAGTGTTGTGCAGTGGCTGAGAAAATGCCATGTGTTGTTGTCGTCGGCAACTCAGCGGTCTGGGTGAAGACTCACTTTCACACGCCCATTTTCTCTCAGACTCTCCATGGCCGCGCACTGGGGCTGACCTCTCCGAATGTGTCGCGTATATCCTCGTTCGAAGTAGAAGAGTTGCGATGGTGATGGAGCAGGTGGAGTAGTAAGAGAAGTCAAGAGAGGGCAGAGATGAGTTAAGGTAGACTACAAGTGGTGTTGTTTGTTGTTTCCGTCAACACAATAAAAGTGTTAAGATAGCTTGACCTTGCCTTACGTAAAGTTCTGGAAGAGTCTTGCACCCTCAAGAGAAATAGAGGACGTAGCAGAAATTTTTTGGGAAATTTGATAGTTTTGTTTTGTGGACGTGGGTTAGTCAATTGTGAAAAGCATCTAAGGTCACAGTGGCAAATAACTGAATCAAAGAGTGAATGCATTTACCCGAAGCAAACCCTTGCCACCACATCTGCAAACTCTTTTCCATAGTCTACTCCCACTTTTCATCCGCTTGCTTGTGTATCCACGAATGAATGTGTAAGACCTTCTCACCCTCCCGAACGACAAAACACCTCCAAAATACGGTAGTGCTTGTTTCAGTCGAAACGTCAACACTCACGTAATTCCGTCCATTGTTGATGCTTCCATGCACTCCATTGCTCACGCCAGGCCTCGTCGTTATCAACTAAAGATTGCAAGCTTTTTACTTTCCCCCTTATTGGCGAGAGATACGGTTGATCTGCCATACTTGCATCTGATGTAGTATCGGACAAAGATACGATCAAGTAGACACTTCTGGAAAATATTATTGTGCATACTGTGCGCTGACATTTGAAGCAGAGCTCAGCTGGACAACACGGAAAATAAAGTAACCGGCAATTCTGCGAATTCTGGCTCCACACGAAGAGCACATAAAGCCGTAAATGGGGGCATATCGGTGCTTTCGGCGGGGGGGAAAGAGCTTCCTCCACTCCATCTGGAATGAATTGCACAGGGCGACTAGGCTGGAAATGGCCACGGTATCATTAATTTCAATACGCTAACAAGTTTTTTGATATGGTGTAGGACTCCAGGTAGAAGACGGGCTAAACCGCCCAGGGCTTGGCCATTTCAGACCCATATTCGGAGAGAAAGCAAGCTTCTCTATCAGGGTTCACCCAAACTAGCCTTACGAGAAGAGCTTCTTGAGTCTTGCAAGGAATGCGGAGTGATTCCTATTCGTAAGGTATATGATTTCCCTACAATGGCTGCCGTTGCCAACACCGCAATTGCTTTATAAAGCGCCAACCTTGGTCTGGCCTTCCTCAGCTTACGCGGACGTGGCCATTGAGGATGGGGAATATGATGCACGGAGGGATCAAGACCATGAAGCTGCTGCTTTAGACCGCGGGGGAACAACTCACCTGCCATCCCACTTGAGTTCTCCTCGTCAGGATCTACTATCTCATTTTCGTCAGAGTAGTCCTCCAAAATTTCAGGTGCCTCTACAGCTTCCGCCCGAATCCTCGACCAAATTGTTCCCGTTAGACTCATCACCCACAATTTCCGGTCCAGGTTCCCCAGTTAATCGTGTCGCAAGCCCACCATATGGTCCTCTTCTCCCAGCAGAGAGCTACGTACCCTATGCGTGTGATGGATCGTCCTTCCATCCACAGTAATCTTCACCCAATGGATAAACAGCTTTGCAACAACGGCGATTAGAACCAACGAGAAGAAAAGGACAATCTAGATCAAGCCTTTGATGTAGTATCGACACGGGAAGCATCGATGAGCTGACGCATCGAATCCACGGGAGCTGAACCTCCACCTGCGGACTGGCATTCGACGAGTCGCCTCGCACCATTGGTCTCGGCTTCCTTCAAAAGAAGGGATGCCGAGTTGCTCCTGAGATTCCCTTTGTGCATCGTATATTTAGTTGGCGCTCGTGCCACTTTTGCTGAAATATTCCTCTGTAGGCCAGTAATGACATGTGGTGAGAAAATTTGATGCGTGGTTCTGGTTGATAGGCTGTTTAAACGGTTCATTGTTCGAGGTATTAGCTTGTGGTATTGAGTTTTTGTGAAAGGCTGATTCGAAGATTCGGCAGTATCGTCCCATTCCCACGTGGTTTTCCTTCTTCACTGCCGGTATCAAATCAATGCCATTCATGGTCTGATTCTCACGTTCACCACGGACGAGCTTCGTCCAGCTCATCCTGAGGAGATCATTCTCATTCCTGCTCCCATAGTCCTTTCGCAATTTCAATGGGTTTCGTGCCGACCCCAGGCTTCACTTCCGAGCCCGTGTCTCTCTCCAGCGCAATGCACTTCGTGAAATCCATCACCTCCCGAAAGCAATCTTGTACTTCGTTGTTCTCAATGTGTATGTCCTTGGCAGCAAGTGCGTTCGGCAATCTGAATGCTTCAGCCGCCGTCGCTGTTGTCGACTCCATCTTTGTGGTCTTCGGAGTGCTTTTTGACGAGCGTCTCTCTGAAGTTGCTTGATGGCACCGGCTCACCCATAGTGTCATAGAGAAGGTGTAAACTCTCCTTAGTGAAAGGTGGGGGATGGCCGTAGAGAGTAGTGTCAGACTTGACGTTCGCTGAAAAGGGAGGTGTAGAGGTGGAGCGGTAGGAGAACGATGAGGCGTGCAGCAGATTGATATGCTGATAAATGACAGGTAGTTAGCACAGCGCCGTCTTTGAAGTGAATTTCAGCTTACTCTAGTCGGAGTCACAGAACGCTCCTTGCAGTTCAAAGAACTGCAATAAAGGGCCAGCTCCTGCCTCAACCTGCGTAAAAAGTTGGCCGTTAGCGTAGAGCACTGGAGTGTTCCGCGCTGGTAGAGAAGAAACACGTACTGACAGTAATTGAGCTAGCGCGATTCCTCTTTCTCTACAATGGAGTGCTCCGTTGACAGTGACCGACCAATCACTGATTGGGTAGAATATTAACCGGAGCCTTTGGTTGACATTGAATGCAAGTCATCAATTTTAACCCTAACCCTAAATTACGGATAAACCAATCTGCCGCCTCCAAGTCTCAAGATCGAATATCATCTCCCCAAAAACCTTCGCGCCTCTCCTTTGACAGTATCGATATGTCTCCTCAGAACTTACCCCCTATCTAGTTGCTTGCTATCACACCCTACGTCTACGATACTTCCGTAATTCAGCCACCATCATTCCTACCTAACTCCATTGCGGAACAACCATTTCTCTACCCCGATTGACTTTCGACATCTACACGTTACAGAAAAGACGATAGCATGGGCTGTACGGCTAATAAGTAAATGGGAGGCGCAGGATTGGAAGCTGGGCAAGAGATGGGCAAGAAGCTCTTGGATGCGGCAGCGATGAAAGGCGACCAGACAAACTACACATGTTGAAAAAGGATTGCAGCCCGAGGACTACTAGGGTCTGCTTTCTGAGATCTCGGTCACGGGGTCCAATGAAGCTCTTCGTTACCACAGCGCTGGTAGAAACATGTCCAAATCATGAACTGTTTCGGAGCGAGTTTTCTCAATCGAGATCTGGGCTTGGAATGGAATTGCTAGGCACCGCAATCGAAGCAAAACTAAACGCCTGGATACTTGAGCACTGAGGCTTATGTCCGCCTGTTATACATGAGGAGTATCACACTATGTCATACATCCTCTTCTGCTGGCTCGACGACTTCCGCCCGAATCCTCTGAGCTTCTTCCATAGACAAGGGGTCTCCCGGGGCCCACCAGTTACGGCGATGGCATGATACCATTGCCGTGCTCATATTACTCCTATGGGGATCGATTAACTGGAGAGTCAAGATTCGGCAATATCCTGGTTTAGAAGCACTGGCAGTGCCGAACCCGTTGAGCCGGGTCTGAAAGGTGTTAGGGTACACAACAGTTTGCCTGTCCCTCAACAATACGTAGCCTATTCTTTTGATTGCTGGGTCATCATCTTCGGCACCATAGATAGCTGCTGCATATGGCGGAGAGATCATGTAACCTCTGGCGAGACCAGCTTCTTCTGGATTTCTACGGCGCCGGAACGACATAGTCGGCGGCGCGGAAAGTGAGATATTATCTGTCGGAAAAATGTAATGCGCAGCAGCCGCTATTCGCTCATTGTTCTGACCCTGGACATGCCACATTGCGGCCTCATAATTGGGCCTCTCGGGGGTGACGTCGATGTCTCGAAGCTGGAGTACCATTTGGACGCCAATATTTCAAAATTCTTTCTTCCGACCCACAAAGATGACGTCTTGATATCGACCTGTCTGGTCGAGCCAGTCAAGAGCCCTTTGTTCCAGTGGAGTGAAAGGACCAGGTTCACGCTGAAACATGGGTTCTCGTCCGAGCATCGCAAGATGTAGGCGTTGATGTTGCCATCCCGGATCCTTGAGATCTATCAGTGTAGAATGCAAAAGAGGGACGAGCGAATCTATTAGACTTTTAGTAGTGTGATATATTGATTGATGAAGAAAAGGGTGGACATTGTTGATATAGCTAGCAATACTGTGGAAGTCCTATACTTACCTTCGAAAGAAGGGCTCTCCATCGGAAATGTCTCACCGTGAAGCGCCTGCGCCCGCTCCAGCATCACCAAGTTGGACATCAAAAGGTAGTCATTGAAATCCATTTGACCACGGGTGCCTGTTTGGATATCTCGGGCGCCCCTCTTGGATACAGTCATCATCTGAGGTCGCTTCACTATTTCGCCTTCGCCGCCCATCGAAATGCAATCCCTTGGAATTACTCTATCGCCTCTCAAAGTCCTCGTTTTCTGAAATGCGAACGCAAAGAGAAATGGGTACACGATATCTGAAATCCAATTGTTGGAATCAGAGTAAGCTGCAGAATCCCTCCTCGGGGCAGCTGCGGCTCTCTGTAGATCATGCCTAAGACAGAGACTTATGCAGTCCTCTGACTTAAGCACCTCTATTTAAAGCCTGAACAATCCGACTGGGAATGAAGTTGTGAACATAATACCTTACTTCTTCAACGCACTGAAACAGTCGGAAGGCATATTACCAAATTGTTCGTGTATCATGCCTAGTCGGCCATGGAACGTGTCACATCTCGTCCAGACATTGTTGTTGCACTCTTACGTTCAAAAGCGAAGTCAGGGTCAACGACCTTGCGGCCCCAGTCCCGGATATCGGTAAGTTCGTTATCAAGCTTAGCATGGTGAGCCCCCAAACTGTGTAGCAAAAGGTGCTGCACATATCTTTAGCTTCTCGAATCTCATCCAGACGATAAGCAGTTACGGATTTTCTGATCCATCGAGAGCTGAATGAAGTAGGGTGTTTTCGTCAGGCTGGAACAGAGGCTGCTATACTCTGCTCTGCATCTCGGGCCACCTCAATGGCCGTCCAAATCCTGGGACTGTCCATCCTCGTTGCTTCCTCTTTGCCAGTATCGTGCGCTGAGGCACGTGGGTCCAAATGGATGCTGCGAAGTGTGTAGACATGGCACAAAGATGATACACGTGGGCAATGACGTAGTGACACTGAATGTGAACAGCGAACGTTTGCTATGTAGTGAGAAATATTTCTAGGATTTCGGTGGTTTCAGATATAGATATGATGATGATGATGATGTGAAACAACAACAACCCACGAAAATTTCCCAACGGCCATATAAAAGTTTTAATGGCTGCCCCCACAGCTAGGATCAATAAACACTTGTTAGCACTTATTCGGCGAAAATTAGGGCTCAGGCGGCGTAGACTGGTAGCGGCACTTCCCTCGTAGGGTCGAATCATATGTCCTCTAACATGCATGAGTTGTTCATCAGCTTCTCCATGGGTGAAGCCATGGAGGTAGAGCCTCTGTTACAGGCAGATGTTGGTGAAGGGAAGGTATATCAATAGTAAGGTACTAATGTGATTTCGAGAAACTCGACTAAGCTAGTTCGATTAAAGTTAGACTAAGGTAGAACTACTTAAGGTACCTAGTATCGAGTTAGAGTTAAACAACGGTGCCGTCCCGCGTCTCACAATTTAATACTACACCAACAGTACCTTAACCTTAAGGTACTATTAGTATAGCATTCAATGGTGGGAGGCGGGACCGCAACTCCTGGCGTAGCAATTCGTCCTCAGGCGTTTCAGCAGTTCCATTCTTTAATACTAACTCGACAGTACTACGTAAGTGATCTTCGGCTGCGGCTCAGATGGTGAGGAAACGCCGGGAAACACCTTCATGACAATCTCCAACATTGAGAGTCCTCCAGAGCGATCAACTTGAAAATCAATTCTGGTATCGACTCAAGCTAATCATACATCTGTAGAAAGCTGGTGTTGGCTCAGATGATCATCCACTATTCTTTTTTCATAAGCGTGCCTTGGTTCCGTAACTTGCTCCCTGTTTTGGCCTCCTACGCGAAGTTCCTATAATCCAGGATGGTTTCTCTCTATGCTAACGCATCCTGAGATCCCGAATGCGTCTTTTTTCTTTTTCTTATTAAACATGGAATGTTGCCAATAATGTTACCATCTGCCGCCGCTACTCGCTGTCTAATGTTTCAACTGAGGATGATCCTGCAACAACTGGTTAATGAGCCGGTGCAACATCCCACTACGCCATGACATGTGCGGAAAGAGAACAAGCTCGGTCCTAGATGCCTAGCTGGCGTACAGTGGACAATGTTTTGTGTACGTCGGGCAATGTTTTGTGTACGTCGGGCTGACTATATCAAATATCACCAATGTTGGTCAGGATGGCAATCATGACCACAACGTCGCCTCACTTTGCTAATTTTAAGTTCTAAAATATGGTTGGGTTACTTCGCCACGAGGCTAGAGCTTCACGATGTATGATAGGTAAGACGAGAGCTGAGATCCAACATAGCTGTTCTGTATCTGTTAAATATATTAGGACAAGGTCGTTTGGGAATGTCAAGACTCAATCGTTCAGAGTATAACTCAATTCCCTACCAGCAAAATTTGACCTTGGAGTTCCTCTCTGTCCGATCAACATCCCAGGTTAAAATGGGACTCTCAGTCAAAGTCCTTATTCTTGCTGCTCCTCTTCTCTGCTCTTTCCTCTCCACCATCGTCACCGCATCTCCGGTCGAAATATATGAGGACCTCGCTGAGGCCATACCCGCATCCACATGGGTTTCCACTTCTGTCACTCCTGCTCCTCCCCGTCCCTCTTGGGCTTACACTTCTATCGCGAGTGCTCCTCTCGGTCCCCCTCCCCCAGCTGCTGTGACCTGCTACCATAGAGCGGACCCTGGCAACAGCTGCCCTGCAATAGCCGACAGTCCTGGCTACTGCGCGTGCAACAACGACGGATCAACCTACGAAGTCATGGGCCCCACAAACCCTTGCGCCTGGACGACCCTTCCTGCTACCACCAGCTGGGACTGCAATGCACCTGCACCTGCGCCACCTGCGCCAACGCCACTCGCTTGTACGCTGTAGTAAGTAGAATCGATCCTCCTTGCATTTGCATTTCCAACCTATTGATCTTGTACTAATCTGTCTTCTCTCTGTGATACAGTGACGAAGTTATTGGCGGAGGTCGCGTTCCCCTGATCACACATAAATGCAGCTGCAATGATGGCAGCAAACCGACCCCAGTCATTAGTGACGATGAATATGTTTGTCCGGCCCAGGTTAGTGTTGTCGTGCATAAAAGGAGTGAATACAATAAGATAGAGCTTGGAGGCTTCATATAAGGGAAGGGTGGGAGGGTCAGACGCTTGTCTGTGGAGACAACTCGATGGCCGGGCTTTCTTTGTGTAGGATATTCTTCTAAATGCCAGCGTGATAGAGTTTCATGGCTGTTTATTTAGATTTAGTGAATTGGCCGCATATTCAGCGAGCATATTGCGAGGTTGTTGGATGCGTATAGAAGGACATACGAGTGTATGATATTGCACGCAGGACGAACAAACATCTTCAATCATTGACGTGGCTTCCCTTCAGTGGTGTTTAATGTGGTACTGTGACCTTCAAAGGAACGAGAGTCTCACTTCACAAGTTCCATGGCAGAATCTGCTATGACCCTGACTTGGAGCGCCTGCTGAAAAAAAAGACATGGGTAGACTCCTTTTACTTTAGAACTATCTCAATGGTCAAACAATGTTATGCCGCCCTCTTCAGACAGCTTACACGTCTTACTGAACGGACCCAAAGCTAAAGTAGCGTACAAGCGGGGCGGCAGCCCCACATGGAGCCCCATTGCGGCGCGATTGTCTTCGTTAATAGCAAGTGCAATCCCGTGCTAAATGTTATATTCGACAATTGAGTATAAACGACTCGGATTCGTCCCTTACGGGAAGGCAAAAGCTGAGCTTCTTCGACTGTAGCACAGGGCAGATCATGGCACGGCTGTACTATTGCTGGCGCTGCGTGGGAGGGGAAGTGTTGAGGGGTGTCGTTATGGCGCAATGGCGACGGGGGAGACAACCTCAAGGCATCGGCTGAATGGACATGGTGGATATTTACCAACCGAACTCACTAAGGGAAATCGCAGTGGCGAAGAGTAATGAGCGAGCTGGAAATAGACGTGATGCAACATCTCAGCGGAAAGAACATGACCCCCGTGGCCGCACTCGATCTCGACAGAGTGGGACAAATAATTCCAGGTCGTGCATCTCAAAATCCTATACGATACACCAGCATGAGTTTTACTTGGGTATTGAGCACACAAATATGGCTTCAACGACGATGCTTCGATACGGTGACGTTTGATCACAGCAAACTGGCGGGACATCTTGACCCCAATTGGGTGTGCAATAGATTGCCAACAAGGCGCGAAGGGAATTGGCAGCACCTGGCGGCATTGTGTGCTCGTGATTGCCGCTAATACTTCACAGTTCATATAGCTTTTGCTCCTTACTTTGTCTCCCTTGACTTTACTGGCCGAGGAACCCGGTGGAGGCACTCCCCTCGTTACGGTCCCTGCCCCAATTGAGAACATCTCTTGCGCTGCAGCAGTCTTTGTAGTGATGTTTATACTGTGTTTCACGATGCTGCTGAGCCAGTCGATCGTATCGCCATCGAAGGGTAGGGGAGCGATAAAAGAGGGCAAGCTGATGACTTCACTACAAGCATTGCTGTACACTCAATGTCAGTTATGCCCATAAATACTGGAAGACGGACGGGACTCACTAGAGGCGGTATGACCCCGAGGAGCGAAGCGCTGCTAGTAGGAGGCTCTTTCGGAGGATGCCAGCTACTTGGTGTTCTCGGTATGTCCAGTAGGACCTGTGTCATCCTTCCCAAAGTCGCGCCGCACCCTTCTTTGTGTTTTCAACGACTGGCAATGAAGGCATAGCCGCTTACAGGATCTGCTAGCTGTTTCCATTTTCCGTGACGAAGGAGCCGCCATCCCTTGGGACGATTGTTCTTTGTACTGAAGCAATCATAGCCGGTACAATCTTTGCATGAACATTATGATTAGACTGGCTGTGCGACAGATGGTATATATCAATGATTAGCTGCTACCGATGAGTGGGCATCGAGAAAGGATATTGGCAGTAGACAGCTGCTCCTCCAGCCGACTTAGACAGGGAACCGAGAAACTTAGAATGCTGAGCAATGACGCTGCAACCCTAGTTTGCCGAGCTCTGCAGACCTTGTCAGCAGTTCATCACCGCATCCAAGAGGAGATGATCTGTTCAGTTGATGTTGGTAGACTGGACAAATTGCTCGCTGTTTGAGGTAGATTGCACTCATCCCGCCGCTGATTGGCCAATTTTCTTCCATCTGCTTAGTCATCCAGACTTTCCAGAGTCACCAACAACATGTCTGTTGTATCCTTCTTTATCTACTACTATGCTGTCTGTTAGTATCCGCCTCGCTTATCTATTGTAGGTTGTACACGCGTGTGAGGACTTTAAATCTGAACAGGACGATGAATACAACTGACGTCTGCTAGGAATTGGAGCTATGGCCATGATCACCCTTCAATACCTAACAAGCCTTAAGCAGCCTTAATTTATCAAGGAAATCAGCGCAGCCAATGAAGCACAAAATGCTGAATTGGTGCCTGGGAAATTAAAGAAAATATGCTTCCTCACATATGCGAGCTATGACCTCCAGGAAGGATCCAAGTGTCACTTGTGTTCGCTTCCTTGGCCCTACCTGCTAATACAGTATTGGGCGAATACTACTTTGATAAGTAGGACTTTTCCGTCTAGGCGTCGTATGACCACCTGGTTGGCATTAGCACACGGGCGATGTACATACGAGTAGTAGCCACTGGGAGGAGAAATACCATACGCAAAATACCGATATCATAGCTCGAATATAACTTGGCAAGTAGCGACCTTACTAGGTGAGTTAGTTCGCATACATCAGCCTCATTGAAACGGGTTTTTGGATAGATTGCTGGATCACTAGCCACCAATTATCCTGACCTAGGCCGCCAAGTTGTTGCTCAAATAATAATTTGGATCATTGAAAATGCCTTTCTATCTTTTCTAAGTGTATTTATGGCTAATAAAAACCCTAGAACGACGGATAAGTCACCTGAGAGTTTTTGGTGCGGCGAATCGAGAACGGATTGACTAGCCTACATACCTGGGTAGAAGTGAGAGCTTGAGGCCATCTCATAATCAGATTCCTTACGAAATTGTCGTCAACGGCTAGACTATCTGGTATCCCTCCGTTGACGTCGCCTTCAACACTGAGCTCTTCGTTTTAGGTTAATCCCAGATTACGAGATATATCTCGACACTCTTGACGACCAATCAAATTGAAGTCCTCACAAAACAGCGAGGCCGGTGCGACAGGCATCTTCATTTGCCGTAACCCCATGGTGCAGCTTGATTCACGTGCATAATACCGGGCGGTGAGAGACCATAACACTCTGTGACATGGAAGGTGGGGTATATGTGGGGTATCATATCACTATCATAGGGTTACAATGAAGGAACCAGCTCTCTGGGTCCGGGAACGGCGACGCTATATCTTAGATCCGCATGATAATCGTTCATGGGTATTCCATATCGAGCCCTAAGTCCTGTCATGCGCTTCTAGTCCATCGTTTTCTGTGACCTCCTGATCAGATCCTATTTAGAGCCGTACCTGAATCACCTGAAAAGGGCTTTATGACCTTCGCCACCTTCTCTTCGGCAGAAAGAAGCGCTACCTCTCGCCTGACATTCCATGAATTTGTCATGACTTTTACAATAACATAATATTTAGATACCTAGAGTCCTGCGCCTCAACTGCCATAAGAGTCGCGAAGACGCACATACCAGACCCCAAACCGGACGGCTGTTGTTAGTTTGTCAGCATCATTGTGGGAATGGATAAACCCTCTGAGACTCCGACCTGCGGTCAACTTGCGGTCAACCAAGAACACATAATCACCGCTTTACGCCGAGATGCTTACTATGACAGCCTGGTTTCTTATTTAAGATCGTGAGCATGGCTCTCTCCACCTGTCCCGACTTGATAACTAACTATGCCTCTAGCAATTGGGTGCACGTTCCTTTTGAGCAACAACAGATTTACAGATTGCTTTGTAAACTTTTACTGAAACAAGGCAAAGTCGGTGTCCAAAGTCGAAAGCATGCGTTTCAAATCATCGGAACTTCGAGGGACTTGGAGACATATTTTGTAGAGTATGCGATGATTGAAGACTTAGCGGACCTGTATCTCAGGCAGGAGAGACCTGCAGATGGCTTTGAACTACTCTTAGAGTATGGCCTTCTAGAGAGAGCTCTCGACATGTTTCTTAATCACGTCTCTCGCATCAATGTGCCGGAGAAGACAATTCTGAAGATCCTGGACTACGTATGGGCTGGCCACTACTTTGTTCAATCCACTACCCCAATAAAGCAAGAGAGCCCGGAGATCTTTGCTACTTGCAAATCATATACCGTTAAAAGCAGGAACAGCCAATGGGAGTTTGTGAGCAGCATAAAATCACATCCATCGGGACATTGCCGCCACGGTCCACTGCTTGCAGATATCGAGGACCCGACCATACGGTATTTTAGAGGCCTTCTAGAGATGCTACGTGTCGACGATATCATCTCTCTTATCCACTTCGACAAAATCCCCCTTAACATATTTGGGGAAAGTGTCAAAATCCTCGTGAAATGTCTCACGGGGAATAGCGTACATGGCTGGACAGCCATGCTACTTCTCGCAGGTATTTGGCAGCGAAATGGAACTACGAACCAGTACACCATACTAGCCTGGTCCCCACTTTCCGAGCAAGCGAGGAACTCCTGGCGGACCAATAGTGCTTCACTGGTCAAAGTCTGGATTAGGTCAAAGACGGCGACAGCTTTTCTGACTTTACACGCCGTCGCAAAAGATCTTTGGAAAACAAAGTGGCCCACGCATTGCTTGACTCACCTCGCCCGAGGTTCTTGTTCCCAAATTGGAAGAGATCAATCTTGCACTCGTCATCATAAGAGCCAACCAATCAATAGGAACGATTGTCGTCTCTTTATCAAAGATCTTCTCCGCCTAAATAAGATCTTTTGCAACCTAGCGCCATTATATTACACCTATTCAATGCCAAAGGATTTCCAGCAGAAGTATCTGGGTATCAGGCGTTACTGGCTGGAACGACTCGTGCGGGCCTTGACATACATCTCCTCAATTGATCAGGACGCCTCAATCATTCTGCATTTCCACTCACGACTGTTCCACGAAAAGCGTTCCGTGGTTACCTCGGCCTTAGAGGAGCTCCTATACTTTCGGTTGAGAGAAGATTGGATTAACCAGGTTAATTTCTCCTGGCTTCTGGAGCAAATACGGTTTGCGCAGACGAACACTTGGAGCTTTCAAGTACAACACTCTCGAGCTCTTTTAAGCAAACTTGCACCTTCCGGCCGTGAGGGTTCCATAAAGAATATCATCGGCAGACTTCATCTCCTGCAGGAGAATGCTGGTGGCCTACATCATCGTGATTTCCGAACCAACTTCAAGGCCTTCCTTCTAGGCTTTGACGATCTACAGATCAGTGAATTTTCCAACATGCACGCCGTCACAGGCACTCTCGAATCATTGGCAGTATATCTGATATTGATGACATGCCCTATGGCCTACGTAGTCAAGCGATCGTGGGTGTCCCTTCACATGCCTGCATTAATTGGACACATCGAACGTGCTAAGTGGCTCGATATCTTAGATGTGGAGATATTACGCGAATGTCTTATTGATCTGGTCAACGGCTTCATTCGCTTGCTCTGGCGTGTCGATCAGGGGGTTGAGGATGATAGTTTCGCTTTCTCGTACGGGGGAAGGGCATATCCTAGGGAGACTTTGCAGCAGAGGAACGCAGAGCTTCTAGCAATAGCTCTTATCAATGTTGCAGACTACGAACCCAAACCACCCGGGTTTCTTCAGGCATGGAGATCCTTTCAAGAGGTTTGTGCAATACACTCTCTAATCGACCAATCTCATTGCTGATAGCCAGACCAGGTTCTTACATACCCATCTGTTAATCTGAAGGAGCTACAGCATGAGACGATCGATGAGCTTGGCCAGAAAATAGCATTGTCTCTGGTGAAGTATGGGAACAAAAATAAACTTCAGCTAGTCACAAAAGACAGCTCACAAGCACACCACTTCAGATATCTTCACCTCGAACCTGAAGTTGAGCGCAGGAGTATGAGCGATATTAGACTCAGGCTCCCACGTCGCGACTCGATGCAGCTTAGCCCTACAAAGCCTTCGTGGATCCCGCTAAAACGCGAGCCTACATCCTTATCCGAGAAGGACTCATATACTACGACTAGAGATAAGCCAATCTGCTGTACAACAACGGAATTCCAGGCTCTGACAAAAAATTCAGCAATGGTGGAAACGATGTTTACCGAAGCTGTCACAACAACGACGTCTCATATCTTCACCTAAAGGCCAAGCTCTCAAATATTACACCAAGCTTTGCACGAAGTACACCAGCGATCCCGCAATCCGCAACTATCTTCTATCAGAAGGTATCATAGTGTATTCAAGGGTCGTTACCTTGCAACATTCGCAGTCAAGGCAACTGGAGCATGTCCTCCGCCTCGTCGAAGACGCGAATCTATCAGATGACTCCTCTTACGAGAACATGGATAAATCATTGGGAGAGGCTCGCCAACTTGGAAAAGTCTTGGAAGATCAAGTTAAAAGAATGTCTACCAAAGCACTCATTCAACATGTGGAGAAAAGAGATTTGGTGGAATTACGGCGAGTCATTGAGGCAGTGCAGACTACTCTGGACGCTGCCGAAAGAGATCTGTCTCGGTTAACCAGTAGTGTAAGCAGGCTGTCAGTCGGCCGAAGAAGAAGCTGGCCAGGCACCTGATTACGCAACCCAAGAGCAGGAATATGGGGACATGGCTTAAAAAGGTGGCTATAATTTTATCAAAAGTGTTATTCCGCTTGCCTGCGTTAGCTTGCTTCAGCAGTGGTGGATTGAATATATTGTTCAGATAAAAGATCTAGGTCATCTGAGGGAGTCAACATGTGCTTACCCGTGTAGACTTGTAATAATCAGAGATCCAATGCTTGCATGACGTCCAAAACAACAAGCCTGATTGTTAATATACCAATCCCAATACCTGTAAGCAGTTCCGAACAAGTATAGTAGTACAGTCGTTCTGTACCGCCAAGATAGATCCAGTGCTATAGAACCTTATAGTGATCATGTACTGAAGAAGAGGGACGCAGTGCTCGACATCGAGAGTGGCTGCAACGATAGCGTTGAACTATAATAAGCTGGTGACGGTATTGGACATAACCTCATTGAGAGTACCCATGGGATTGGGCTGGAGACTGGACTCATTTTTGACACTTGTCGGTCAATTCACAAGTAATAGTGGGTGTTGATGGGATCATCAGTCATGACAATGAGATTCCCACAGACAGGATAGAGTACCATGTCTAAAACTGCAAAGTACACTCTCAAAGAGTCTCTCAATTTGCGAGATGCACAACGCCGGTCACTGTCTTGCTTGATGACTCAACCGAGAAATCTGAACCGAAGACGACACAGTGTTCAGGCGACAGCTGACAGGTGATTCGGAATTTGAATGCTATCTATATTACGAACGAAACAAAGCATCTTCAATCAGGATGCTCGGCGCTGATCTAGATATTCCTAGCTCATTTATAAACTTGTGGACTCTATAAAGCTTGTTTCAGCCATTTCCATGAGACGCTCTTTAACCACCAGAATTATCTGATCGTGCTAGGATCAACACAGCGCGAACACTGTCTATTCAAATTCTTCTAAAACTTAGATGAGGCACCCTCAATATCATCTTTAATTGCTTCTTCACATTGTTCATTGCATGCCTGACTGGACTCAATCCCAATCTCCCATCGCCGGAGGAGCAATCATGGCAGATCAAGTTGCGCAAAGAAAAATGGGTGGGTCTTCTCGTGGCTATTCCTGTAGTGCACATGGCGGAAGCGTTTGCCCAGTGAGTTGTGTCCTTGTGGCCGAAGAAGCGAGCGGAGATGAAAAAGGTTAGCTCGGAGAGGGCGAAGGTATCTACTATTTAGGCAAGCCTTTGCATATCTCGCTGCTCGGGTTCGTCTGATTGTCCAAGTCTTTCCCTGTCTCCGCAAGGGACCCTTGCCTGCGTTCATTGGACGAACTTTCTACCACATATCTGGCGAAGGGCAATGTAAGGAAGACCATTCCGGATTGGCGTAGCACCAGGCTTCTCTATCTATTGTCAAGGGCTTTGGTCACGGCGAGCGCCACTGGTGCCCATTTCATGATCCCATTGTGTCCTATCTTGGATTTAGTGTAATAACAGATTGTGGGTACGGTCGAACGCACCACCATGCTTTAAAATGACTTCCTGCACGAGATTCTGTCCGTTACCCCATGAGTGAATCCAGCCTCCTTCGCCTAGATCTGTGGTTCGCCTTCTCTCGTCGATAGCTTGTGTACTCAGGTCCTGGACCTCCAAAGCGTTCACTGCGAGGTGGCAGAGTCGATCTGTTTGTGTCCATGGGACGATTGTGTCGTTGGTGGCATGGACAAATGTCATACGAAGTCTACTACTTTTTCGAACAATTCTGACGATGCGATCCGCAGACTTCCAAGTATCCGTGATCTGACCAGCAAACCACGTCGTCAACATGTTTGATTGGCGGAGAGGCGCGAGTAGATTGACATAGCCACCAATCGAATAGTTCAGGAACACAGTGGCAGCATCAGTAAAAGTGACGCATAGCACCATTCCTGCAAACTCGACTTTGGGCTCCTTGTCAATGAAATGATGCGCTGCTGCACAAGCTACCGCTGTACCAAGGCTTTGAGCAACAAGGACAATTCGATCAGCGGGGATGTTTGCCACCTCGATTACCCATCCAGTAACATCGATGGCATCTTGAGTGAGAGTTCCCTCGGTAGGAGTGCCAGTGGATCTTACAAAGCCATGGTAGTCGAAGGCAAGGACATAGACAGGCTTCGGGGTACCTGACGATATCATTCGATAAGCATCGGTACGGCGCGTCTGCCCAACAGTCCCGGCATTTTCGTGAAAATAAATTATCACTCGACTTTTTGGATCATCTACCAGTAGTTTGAATGCCACTCGGTCTCTGACATCTCCATATAGCTTGGCAGAGTCTTGAAGTATGATTGACTCATGTCTTGCATAGACCTGCAGAGGCGTAATAAGCCATACGTAAAGACGATGTCCATCTTTAGTAGGTATGTAGAATGGTATGACTTGGTCTTTGAGAAAGCCAAACCTTTCAGGCTTATCAAGCTGCTGGCCCCACCATATTGGCAATTTGTGAGCATAGAAAACCTGTCTTTGTACCCAAGTACAGGTACAAAGCAAAATGCAAGCAATCCATACCACACCAGCACCAATGAGGCTTGACACAACCCTTTTGAAGATTGAGGTGGGATCCATAATGAGAGCAGGTGCTAGGCCCAAGGCTTAGAGGGGAATGCTAGCTCCGAAGGCGTGTTCTTTTGGGAATCTGTTACTCTCCAACTGGTCTCAACATCAAGCAACCCAGGCGCTCATGGCAGCCGATTGTCAATCTTCTTGGCCTCATGGATTCTTGAGTCACAGAATAAAAGCAAACCGGCAACTATCGGGCGAGAAATCAGTATCTGAAGAACATTACTCGTACACAAAGATAAGAGTTCTAGCGTTAATTAGGCTGCGCACAAGTTCAAGAAGAAGTTGCTCAGTATTGGATATAGGACATAATTTAGGAAGGACATAATCTAGGAAGGACATAATTTAGAAAGGACATAACTTAGGAAGAACATAATTTAATTTAGGAAGGACAAAGATTGAAGAGCAGGGGAACTGGAACCGAGACTACCCCACGTCCAAGTGCTATTAATATACCATCCACATGGTCTTGATTGTGTGTGGTTAGAGTGGTTCAATGTTCGTATCCGTCCATCGACGATGAACCTCGGCGTCGTATTCCATTATTGAAAGGTGCGGCCCTAGTATAAAAAATAGGATATCTCCATTCTGGAGCGCTGAGTCGCCATTGACGTATGTTTTCGATGTCCTTTGGGATATCTCATCTTTTGCTGCGTCTTGGTCTTGTATACAGGTGATAGGCCCGCTCGTGGGTACATAAGATGAACTACATGGTTGCGGAAAATTTGTGCTGCTAGATGATTTTATTCTATCATGAGAGGACTATGAATCTCTTTCACAAGTCCAATTGTAAGTGTTAATTATGAAGGTCCTCACAAAGAATGATGAGGACACGGCTAGTCTACAAAATCAAGGGTATATATATGCTTTCTATGCCCAGTGATATCCACCTTGAGTATCATGCTTCCATGCCACCGCAAATGCTATGCTCGAGTTGAAGAACATGGTTCTGCGATGCTCCCTTTTTTTCCCATCGTTACACATTAATATTAGTCAAATTACCCATATCATCGTATTCTTCATGAACATCATGTGCTTTCCAAGATTCGGGACACGTTAAAATATTATAAGGATGAGGCACCCAAGTGACACAATCCAAAGTGATGACAGAGGTTTCCCTTTATCACGACTTGTACCCCGGTGGAATGTTCGATTGAGGTCGTAGGAGCAGGCTCGGACGTAGTGGTTGATGATTCACTCGACAAAACACTAGGAATTATAGCGGGAGAGAGAGAGGTCTGCAAGGATGTGGGAGGTGGAGGTGGAGGTGGAGAAGATCCCGGTATAACTGGAGGCACAACCGAGCTTGTCGAGCCTGGGGCGTTTGGAGGTGGAGGTTGAGTTGGAGAAGATGCCGGTATCACTTGAGATGGAGGCGAGTTTGGTGGTGCCGGTGTGCTTGGGGGCGGAGGTTGAGTTGCAGAAGACGGGGGTGGCGGACTGACGGGCGGACTAGGTGGTATGGAGGGGCTTGATGGTACCTGGAGGGCCGAGATCACGTTGGCATATTGTACTGAATTCAGACTGTTAGGGTTGTAGGCCGGTGAGGCAGGCGGAGATGGTGCTGCTGGAGAGCTCGGAGGTGGCGGACTGCTCGGAGGTGGAGGCGGTGGACTGCTCGGAGGCGGAGGACTTGGGACTGATGGGGGGCGCTCACCGCCAAGGGGGTGATCGGTGGTGGCGGTGGGTTTGCCGCAGTAACACAGAGTCCAGAGCTCGGATCAAAACACCCCGATGGATAGACTACACTTCTCGTTGAGCTCACCAAGTTCCCAACCAGGGTTGGTCCTTCCACTAAGGCGCTTGACTTTGTGCCTGGGTCGATGGAGGGTCCACCCGGAAAACAACTCGCTAGCTCGGGGTATTGTGCCTCGTAATTTGGATCCTGGGCCAAAAAGCTGATGAAAAAGTTGGGTACGTAGCCATACTCTGACACCGAGCTATTCAACGGAAGGCTAGAGCTAGTAGCTACCGCGCGAGCCATCTGGTGCTTGCTGTTGATAAAATCTGAAATTGCAGGGGTAGGTAGTGTAAGAGAGGTATAGTCGGCTGGGATGAACCCCAGAGGCAGGACAAATGGAGTTGAAAGACTGATTTCCGCAGCTACGGTAGCACTTGTGGTTGCAGTTGCACTACTGTAGTACTGCTCGGCATTAGAGTTGATTCCGGTAAATATCACTGAACTCGGAACGCTGGGATTAAATGTTGAGGGATAGAAAGTTGACGTTGTAACGCAAGCGAGCTGGCCATTCGCCTCCGTGACGGCCGGCACAAGTATGATCTTGGCGGTGCGGTATAGGAAGAATGGGTCGGGAGAGTTGCTATCAGATCTATTAGCCTTGTAAAAATGCTAGGGCAAATATAGAACATACATTGTCTGGGCATAGGTCACTGTCGCCGTTCCACCCAACCCTGAGGATACCGTAGTGGGTCCACCGGGGGCATTATTAGTATTCTGCATTGGTTGCTCGGCGTTGTTATACCTGACAAGTTCCGAATTGACATAGGGTAAATAGGAAGTTTGGACGCTAGTAACAACCGTATCAACATAACTTGAGACATGGGTGATAATTGAAGTGAGGGTAGTAGAGTAGTATAATGTCGAAGTTGATATATCTTGATAGATAATTAGCGTTAAGGATAAGAGTCTCTAAAGGATGCATACCTGTCCAGTAATTATAGTCGACGGTGTCTTGCACAACGAAACAGCACTGGGAGGTGCTAATTGACGCTGGCGTAGTTATTGGCGAGGGTGGGGACGAGGAAGCACTAATAGAGGGCGAAGTAGGAGGAGGTGAAATCGTGGTGATTAGGGGTAACGGCACGGACACAAGGGATGAAGTAGGACTGGCCAGATGCGGCGGACTTGCGGTTTTCAATGAGAAGGGCGTGGACTCTGTAATGGTACCAGGCGTCTCCGTAGGAGGAGGCGAGGGTGAACCGATAGAAGGAGGCGGGGGGGAACCGATAGAAGGGGGCGGGAGGGAACCGATAGAAGGAGGCGGGGGTGAACTGATTGTTGCTGAAGGTTGAGTGGAGGATGTGGTGTTACTTATAAAAGTCTCCGTAGGGGGAGGTGTGGAAGTCGGGAGAAAAGACTGAGAAATTGGAACGGTACCAGTGGACTTGGAAGGTGGAGGTGGAACGACCGTAGACGTAGACGAGACAAAGGGAATAGTACTGACGGTCGTATTTACTACTGGTGTGAGAGGAGTCTGAGAAAGCAAAGAGGTACCAGTGGACTTGGAATGTGGAGGTGGAATGACCGTAGATGTAGACGAAGCGAACGAAATAGTACTGGTGATAGTAGTTACTACTGACAAGGATATGATGATGGGTGGCGGAATCGGGATCACAGAGGTAGAAGTGGTGCTGGTAAACTCATTGCTCCTTGTATGCGGCAATGTGACTGGTATAATCGAAGGAATCGAGACCGGAATTGTGGATATATTTGAGACCGATGAAGAACTACGCTCCGGAGTCGAAACGATTGATGAACTCGGCAAAAAAATTGTCGTGGTCAAAGTGCTCTTCGTGAAATTAACGAAGCTACTTGAATATCCGCGTGAAGGTGTACTTTCATGCATCGTGGTTGTGATCGTGGATACATTGGAAATGCCACTCGAGGTTTCGTGACTTGTGCTTATTGTATTGTTCACACTTCCATAGCTAGTACTGTTTTTAGTAGATGTGAAACTAGGGCTCACAGATGTTCCATGACTTGGCGTTGCTGTGATAGGTGGACTTGAAGATACGTTGTTATAGCTGAGCGAGCCTTTTGAGGGTGTGGTGTGTATGATAGGAGTTCCATAACTTGTTGTAGTCCCAACCACGACATTTGAGGTAGAATTATGCCTTGATGAAGTCTTGTAAGGCGGGATAGATGTACCATAGGTACTATAGCCCGTTCCAGTCCCACCCACATTACTCAATGTGGAATTATGCCTTAATGAAGTCTTGTAAGGCGGGATAGATGGACCATGAGTTCCATGACTCGGTCTAGTCCCACTCACGCTACTTGATGTGGAATTATACCTTGGTGAAGTCTTGTAAGGCGGGATAGATGGACCATGAGTTCCATAACTCGGTCTAGTCACACCCACGCTACTTGATGTGGAATTATACCTTGGTGAAGTCTTGTAAGGCGGGATAGATGGACCATGAGTTCCATAACCTGATCCAGTCCCGCCCACGATACTCGACGTAGAAGAATTATGCCTCGGTGAAGTCTTATAAGGCGTGACGTGTGAACCATAGGTCCCATAACTCGGTCTCGTCCCACTCGTGAAAGTTGATGTTGTATTGTAACCGGACAAACTCCGATATGGCGTAACGTAGGTACTACGAGTCGCAGAACCTGGTCTACTCCCGCTCATCGAAGCCACAGCTGTAGTATTGTACCCATACCAACTTTTTTTGCTGAAGGGACTCTTCAAGGGCGTACTGTGTGTCTCATATATTGTCTTGGTGGTACTCAACGGAGTGACTAGGCTTGTGTGCCCCAATTGAGGACTGATTGTACCAGGTGAGGTTGACGTGATCCCGTACGGCACGTAGACTGTCCCAATAGTAGCTATTGTTCGTACGGTGATATTCTTGCCATAAGGGACACCTAAGTTTCATGTCAGCCTAGTCAATTGGTGGCTGGATTGAAGTCCTTCGTGGTTGAATTACCTTCGCGGGGCCAATGTGGCCCTGTACATATGACTTTGAAAGCCAACAAGGCCACACCCAAGATTCCAGAAATCCGCATTGCGTTACGGAGGCCATGCACGGATTGTCTGTCTGGGAGATGGCCGGGTTTATTAATATTTGGGCTTCCATGACTACTTGTACGAGGTTCAGCCTCGACGACGAGCGATGCAGCTAGCCAAAGCGCGATAAGATTGGGCGCAATATGCCTGACATCATTCGTTGGTTGCGCGGGCTGAAATAGACTATCGAATTTTCGCATACGGTTGCATTTTCGTTGCATTAGGATCGATCGAGTTTAAGGGTGTTTAAGGGTCGTAATTGGTGGTAGTTCCCGTATGCCACGCAAGTCCGGGCGTGTTTGAGCCTCCAGCATTCCAAATTGGGGGGATCACTCCCACGCCAACTCCACGACATGTAGGATTTACGAGGCACACGAAGGTGCGCATTAGCCCGATTGGCCTGCCTTTGTTGTTCCCTGCGTCATCAACCCTTACTTTTATGATCCTTCGCATTTCTCTTTTCTTTTTAATCAAGGGTGCTTGGTGGGGCAGAGCATGCCCCGCGTTCATCCCCTCTGTAGTCGGCTCTGTCAGCTCGTTTATACTTGTTCATAATTGGGCCATAATTCTTTTCTGTTGCAACCTTCCCAAAGTCTTGACAATGAACTCGTAAACTTGCGCACTTGTCCGCCACATTCTTGACGCTGTTTCGTGGTAAGCGAAAATTCCCGCAGAATCTAGACCTCTCCATTGTCATCCCGAAGTTCATTTCTTCCCGAGGCTTCTTGCGAGACAACAAAAAGCTCGCTGAAGAGTGCTGGAACTAACATACCCACTGTCGGGTTTGAGGACAGTCATGTGGAGAAGTGCACTGAACAAACGCGCAAACCCAGCATTGCCAGCCCCCATCTCCATACCACCAAGTCGAGAATTCGATGGTAACGACGGGCCTTGGTCCTCATTTCAAGTCTCAATTGGCACGCCTCCACAGACTGTGAAAGTCCTTATTTCTACGGCTGGCTCACAGACATGGGCTATCCTTCCAGAAGGATGTACACAAAGTGACCCAGCCAATTGCACCGTCTCACGAGGCGGAGCATTCGAGCCTGATAATTCCAGCACCTGGAACAACAACACCGCGACGGCAAATGCTTTGTTCCCTTTGCTTCTAGACAATTCACTCCTTAATTATACTGCCGCTGGTCTATATGGCTTCGACAATGTGACCTTGGGGGGTCCAGGTGGCCCAAGTCTCCCCAGACAGGCTGTCGCTGGCATTGCCACAGAGCAATTCTACTTAGGCCTGTTCGGGTTGAATCCACAAACGTCGACCCTACCTGATGCGACAATTCCCTTACCTGATTTCGTCTCTCAGTTGAATCAAAGCGGTGAGATTCCATCTTTGTCGTGGAGCTACACCGCCGGCAATCAGTACCGGCCCGGTTCGTTCTATGGTAGCCTAACTCTGGGGGGCTACGATGCTTCGCGGTTTGAACCTAATAACATCACGTTCAGCTTCAACACAACTGGCACTGGAAACTTCGTCGTAGATATTGGAGCCATCTTTTTGACAACAGATGACAATATCACGGTACTCACGGGACCTAACAATAGTATCCCAGCGGTGATTGACTCGACCACACCATACATCTATTTTCCCCTGTATCTTTGCCAGCAGTTCGAGAAGGCCTTTGGAATAGTGTGGGATACCGACGTTCAAGCCTACCTCGTCAACGATACCTTGCATCAGGCCTTGCAAAGTCAAAATACGTCCGTAGTATTCAACCTTGGTAATTCCTCGACTGCCCTAGGGCAGGGTTTTAACATCTCGCTTCCGTATTCTGCCTTTGATCTCATCGCTGAAGCTCCGCTGGTCCCAAATGCTACTCGCTTTTTCCCTTTAATGCGGTCTTCGAATGCAAGCCAATACACCTTGGGGCGCACATTTTTGCAAGAAGCGTAAGTAATCTATAAGAAGTGGCATTACCATAGTGTCGTCCGAACTAGAATTGAGCGAAGTCTGACCATGGATTGTTGCAGTTATCTAACAGCCGATTACGAGCGGAACAATTTCTCGGTGTCCCAATGTAACTGGGATACTGGCACGCAGTCGCACATCGTCGCGATCAAACGACCGGGTCTTAACACATCCTCGGGTTCTCACAAACTATCGGCCGGTGCAATAGCCGGCATAGCTATCAGTTGTGTAGTAATACTGATACTTCTAGTATCGCTCGGCGTCTGGGTGAAGGTCAGGAACCGTGGAAAGAGATCAGAGCAGGCAGCCAGCCTGGTGCCTGAGCTTGATGCTCAAGAGAAAGATCCCTTTACACCGGATGACATAGACAAGTCAGACTTTCAGCAGTACAGACGTGCTGAGCTTGATACGGTGGAACATAAAGGGCATGAGATCGATGGTCTACCGCAGTCGCCAGCGGAGGTCGGTGGCGAAGAGCAGCGGTTCGAGCTTGCCGCAACCGAGAGGCACAGTCGTACGCTGTCATCCCCAATCTCCGCAATGACCGTAGGGTCGGGCCCGCCAAGGCTGCATAAACGTGGGCTATCAGATCCAGTCTCTATTACCACTGAGGGGTCAGATGCCAAGAGCCAGCATTCGGAGCCGATTTCCCCAGCAGGGGATAGCCAAAACTCCCCAAGAAGCTCAAGGTCGCTTGCTACCAAGCTACACAAGCGTGACCTATCAGATCCAATCTCTGTGGCGACAGCGAGATCAGGTGCCATCCAGGAGCACGCGGGTGAGCAATCAGAACCAGTCTCTCCAACAAGTGCCAGCCCTGTATCTCCAAGGAGAACGAGATCACTCGCTACCACGCTGCACAAGCGGGAGCTATCAGACCCTGTGTCTCTAGCAACTCAAACGTCTGAAGATGCTATGCAGAGCCCACAGCATGAGCAATCGGGCTCAATTTCTCCAATCAGAGCCAGGTCTGATGTGACAGGCTTGCACAAGCGGCAGCTGTCCGACCCGGGATCACTCCCTGATGAATGATGAGATAGAGCATAGTGTATACTAGCTATCAAGCGTGCTGTAATGATTATCTTGGAGGCTATATTATAAAGGAATCTGTCTGGGCATTTGCTGGAATACCAGGGTAGTAGGATTGGCGGGTGTCTAACACAAAGTGTGACCATTGTGGCGCCATTCGCATGGTGATAGTCCATAGAGTCCTAAAATATTCTTTTACACAACATCACAGTCCAAGTCTATGAAGTAATGCCTTTGCAACGACTGCATAGAAAATCAGGCCAACTTCTCGACTCTTGATGCAAAGCCGGCACTTGCTGATGCAAAGCAGGGACTGCCTCTAGTCCTTTGACGTAAGTAGAAGTAGGTGGATTGGTCTCATTCGCAACTATTCTTAACATCCTGCTGTGCTGTCCCTGCATTAGTTTATTGGGTATGTTGGTTGCCCTAGCACCCCGGTGGCGCCGGTGACAAATTTAGCCAGGCATACCTTGAAAATCACCAGTCCTTCAGACATAGAACAAAGCCGTAACAAACAACCCTGTTTAACCCTTGCATAGAGGTCTTATTGTTTTGGTGGTATAATTGAAAATCGATTTGATCAGTAATGTTATCTCTGTTGTGGTGGTGAAGTTATGGTCTTGTGAAAATAGTCTGGAGGGGGGCCGGCTCCCCTGGTCTTTGCCAAGCCGGCTAGATCTCGGTACAGTAGAAGTACAGGGTGACGGTGCTGTGTAACGGAACGAATTCCGAAGGCGAGTAAACAGCAATACAATGAAGAACAACAATGATTCCAAAGAACACTTTATGTACCACCCTCATTACGATACCACATACGACAGCTCTCAATACCTAAAATATCGAGGTGGTCTAGGATACATGTCTCATCTGCGTCAGGTAGACTTGCAGCTGCATCATTGAGTCGGAAAATTCACAACGGAAGTGTCAAAGTGCATTCACTTCTATATCAATGCCAGCCAGTATTCACAACACAAGCGAAGCTTCCAAGCTATTTAAAGAGGCACCTATACCCTCTCCTTCCCTCTCCTCTAGTACTGTCTCCTGTGATTCCATCAAGACCATCGAAGCCTGGCTGGAGAATGTTGAGAGACCCGAAGTCACGGTGATTGTTAAGGATCTAAGCAAGGCAGGCCCAGACCTTGCGCAGGAGCCAGAAGCAAAGAATACGCGCAAACGCAAACACAGTTCCTCTTTCTCAGAGGAGACTCTCTCGCAATCATCTATACCGAAGCGATTACAACACCTCCCGCAGCTTATCACTGCCGACGGGATGGCGGACAATACAATGGAAGCTGGACAGGTCTATCTCCATACTTCGATTACTATTTAGGCTTTGCTGACCAAACATAGTTGCCAGTTACCCCCAAAAGTTCCTCCGTAGGTATACCTTCAACCCCCTCAACCTCCAAGACAAGATCCAAGGCTGGTGTGGATTCTAGTTGGGCTGCTGGTAGCTTGGAGATGCACGGCCTCAAGTGTGACTACCAGGCGCTCGGGAGATATCCAAATTTTAGGCAGAGGATACTCGAAATTATTTCATCAGAGCGGCACTCGGAAATGAAGCTGAAGTCTGTCGAGCGTATTGAAAAGATAAGCCCGGTTCTTGAAGAGGAGAATGAGGCCACCTACATGAACAATTTGTTACCCCTTATCATCAAGAAGGAACGCATAGCAGGGCGTAAGAACGATGGGTCAACTTCGCATTCAGGGGAGATGAGTGGAGACGAGGATATCGTTGAGGTTCTTAATCCCGAACCGGGCGTTGTCTACCGCAGCAGAGATTGGTTTGACGACGGCGTTTACGCCGTTACAGATCATGACTTTCGCAAGGACCTTTTACCCCACGGCTATATTGATGAGCAAGTTGCTCAGATGCTGAAGAAAGATGACAACATGCTGACACCCAGACCTGACCGATGTTATGGGCTGTTACGAAATTGGATCCCTGTTCCAAACGGTATCCAATTGAGTTCGGAAATACGCAAATACATTGAACCTTGCCCAAACTTATCCCATCCTTTCTTCCTAATCGAGGGTAAAAGCAATAAAGGGGATAAGTTTGGTATGCTGCTACAAGCGCGCCGAGGTGGGGCAAGCCTTGTAAATGCAATGCGGCAACTTCTGACGAAGATTGGGGAACCTCTTGTCACTGGAAGCGGAGTGGATGACCGAAATTTCGTCTTCTCTGCGACGATGTTTCCAGGCTTGATCGACATTTGGGTTCATTGGGCGGAACTGGAGAATGGTCAAGCTATTTTTCATATGAACCCCATCAAATCCTTCGCTACAAAGGACTCAGACCAGATTCGACAGGCTCGTAAGATTTTGAACAATATCATGACCTGGGGTTTGGACCTGAAAGCTAGAAGACTCAATGAACTCCATGAGAAAATCTACACATGGCAAAGAAAAGAGACTGCTAAATTGGTGGAAGAATTAGCGGAAGAAACTCGAAAGAAGGAAGCGGAGAGACAGGAGAAGGAGAAGAAGAAGGAGATGGAAAAGGAGAAGAAACAGGAGAAATCGGAGAGCCGAAAGAGACTGAGGAGCGGGTAGACATAAGCTAAGGTGAAGCCCAATATCTCCTCGACACGAAAGTGCGATACCTCGGTCTAAGTCCTCACCTTCTTAACGGCAGCATATCCATTGAGTGAAAGAGCTGGAATTAAGTCTTGCAGCTATTGATGAGAACAGAATCATCATGCATTAGTTAGAATTAAGATACCCATTATCACGACAATGTAAAATATGAAAACTTGCAAGAGCTTACGCTATAACTGTCCAAAATCGCTTTCCTGTTCAATGCTGTATGCCTCAATTTGCCGTTTGACATTGTTTTAAATAGACCATCCCGGAGGACCATGGCCCCTTGAACGACACCTTTGATGGGTGGCATTCCATTGCCAATCTGAGCAACATCTTTTTCAAGGCCTCATAAGGTATAGTACCTTACGGTGTAAGTCAGTGCTAGCGGTAGCATTTGGCGTATAAATTAAGCGATCTGGTGACGATAAATGCCAAGCCACTAGTCTGGTTCTACGGTCCATCAGGACCAAATCAGGTGAAGTAAAAAGTAAACACGCGTTTCGATCTCCATCTCCCGTAGAAGGGAGCCTATTTCACCGAATACCAATTAAATATTACGAGTACGGCAAGTAGATGGGCGGTACAGTGATAACAGATGAGCGAGAGGCGCTAAGGTAAATGAAAATGCTCTAGGTAAGGTAAGGTATGATGTAAACATGTAGGTACCTAGGTAGGTAAATGTGGTGAGCAACATCAGCCCCTAACTCTGCTCCTTACTACCTAGGTACCTTAGGTCTTTATCAATGAAGGGTGCGGAAGCGAGGGAAGGAAGTAACCCATATCTTGACTTTATCCTCCTCTCATCTCGTTTCATCTCATCTCATCTTATCATTCAGTCGGATATTCTACTGGATAAGGTAAGATATGGCAAAATCAAGAGAACGTACGTACGCATTGTGGGGGTCACAGTTGACTGCTCGCATTCACCTTTGTCCATTCCCCACTTTTCCGTGGATCAGTCTACCATTCTTGACGTGGAGCGCGTGTCAGATTGGACGCAATTGCGGTGATGACTGACCCAGGGTATTCACTTTTGGATGCATGACAAATCCTGTATGGCTTCTTTCCTCAAAGAGTTACTTCGGCATAATATGTGGCGAGCGGACTTTGATTTTACCGACTATGATACTGCATGCTTTCATACTCACTACACTCATCTCTGAATACCATCTCCTCCCTCAACACCCTCTCTACTGCCATCATGACGGGTCCAGAAGACGCTGAAAAGGGCATTGATAGCCAACAGAGAAATAATGCAGCTGCAATGTCTCACGGCGCTGTTCAGAAGCCATTACGAGGTTGGCGGCTGATGGGAGTCCTTTCAAGGTGAGCTTGACCCTTGGACATTCTCAAACTTCTCAGCAATGCAGAACAAAGGCCCACTACTCCCCATTCAGTCTTGCCTTGGGTCTACTGCTGGCCACCATCGAGACCTCCATCACTGCTACTGCCCTCGTCACAATTGGGGAATACTTTGGTAATTCAGTCACTGTAAGTCCCTCCCTCCTTCAAGGCTCATCCCCTCTTACCCTTTCTGCAGGTAACATGGGTGGTTTTGGCATATCTCCTGTCCTACATGGGTACGTCCAACGTCAGAGAGAACACAGCAGACCCCTAGATTCTAACAAACCGATACCAGGCTTCGCCATTATCTTCACACGATTGAGTGACGGAATCGGCCGACAGCCAGCCGTCATCATTGCCTATGTTTTTTTCGCAGCATTCTCCCTCGGTGCAGGCCTGGCGCAGACATTGGGTCAACTGATCGCTCTACGTTTCCTCCAAGGAATCGGAGGCGCAGGCTTGTACTCCATGCTCATGGTGATCACGGTAGAAATTTCACCTGTCGAGTACTGGGGTGCCCTTAGCGGTATGATTGGGTTAATGCTTGCAATAGGTTCAGTACTAGGTATCTAACTGATCACTGTCTCTCTGGCAAGGGGACGAGGCTTACTCTGTCACTATAGGACCTATCCTTGGTGGTGTCATTACAGAAAGGGCATCGTGGCGCTGGATCTATTTGTTCAACGCTCCTGCCGCTGCTGTGGGAATAGCAGTTATGCTTTTCTGTTGGCCTCGAAAAGAGAAATCATACAAGAAGCCCAGCATCACCTGGCAGTCTATCCAACAAGTGGATTGGGTGGGTGCCATCCTACTGCTGGCAGCTTCCATCTTACTGGTCTTTGCCCTCCAAGAAGGTGGGAGTATAGCATACTCGTGGAGCAGTGCAACCATTATCTCCACCTTGACAATCTCCGGAGTATGCTGGATCGCCTTTTTCGCCTGGGTATCGTGGCTCTCTTTCCGCACTGACATTCAACTTCGGGCCATTTTCCCTTTCACCATTGCGCTTACCGGACCAGTTGGACCAGCCATAATGTATGTTGATCCTAAGAAACAAACTTATACCTTCTGCTAACCCATCAAAAGCCTTATACTACTCAACGGATTTCCCTACTTTGTTGCGATTATAAATCTGCCTCTGCGCTTCCAGGTAGTCAATGGAGACTCTCCTATCATGGCTGGTGTACACTTACTCCCTCTATTGAACTCTATGGCGTTTGGTAAGACGCTGAGCGCGGCTATCACATCATTCTGGCCTAACAGTGCAATAGGTAGCTTTGTTGGGGGCGCCGCTTCTTCAAAGAAGAACAACACCTTCCCAACTTTGATTATTGCCGCGTGCCTCGTTCTCTTGGGATGCGGTCTCTTGTCAACGTTGGGTGGCGGGAGAGAGTTCTACAAGCCAACATACGGCTACCAAGTGATTCTGGGACTTGGAGTTGGGCTGACTTTCTCAAGTGTTACAGCTCTGACAAATATAAACAGCAAGTCAAAAGACATTGGTAAGTGTTTTGGAAGCTACATCCTACAGAAGAAGAGTTCCAACTAATCATGATGTAGCTGCTGCACAAGGGGCTGTGAGCCAGGCTCGGGCGCTTGGAGGCACCATTGGCTTGTCCATGGCGACAATCGTCCTCAACAACAAGCTCAGCACCGGCCTTGCTGGAGTACTAGATCCCGTACTAATCAAATCCCTGGAGCAGTCATTGAATAACATCTCAACACTAAACCCAAACGACCAAGCTCTTGTAGCGCAAGCCTATACGGACGCTTTCAACTCGCAAATGCGGATTTGCACTTACCTTTCGGCAGTCGCACTGTTGGCTGCTATTGCTACCTACCAGAAGAACCCTGCCAGCGTCGCCCGATTAAAGCAGAAACAGCGAGCGATGGCGGCGGAGGACTTGTCAGACGAGGGTAAGGAGCTGGGTTCTACTGTTGGTGCTACGCCCGTTCAAGCTAAGAGCTATGAGCTGTAGTCGTAAAGCGGCATTGGGGCATGGTTTTTTAGGAAATTCTTCACGAAGCAAGGATGAAGTACTAGGAACATACCACTAAAACTGATAACAAGCCGTTCTCGTACCACAAAGTACACTATACTTGTAAGGTTCGGGTAGCCATAAGGTAATTTCCTTAGAGAGATCTCAGCCCGATTGACTGCCAGTAGGTAGAGCTAGCAGCGTTGGGCAATGTAAAACTACACATAGACTATTGCTTATCTCTGACCCAGAGGAATCGGAGGTCGCGCACATGGCTTCGCCCCTTCCTTTCTCACTTCCCTCTCCAGATCCTTTCCTATGCTACAGTACCGCTAGAATCTTGAATTGAGAGAATCAAAAGAAGCCTTCCTCTCAGGGGAATCATTCAAAGCATCTTCAATTCACATAGACGGGACGATTCCAAACCATCATTAGTCAAGGTTCTCATGGTCCATGGCTTCATTGTCAATGCTAAGATTAGATAGGTAAGACTGAGCCTAGACTATTATTCTCAAGGAGTCCTTATCGTCGATCAGAGGAACTTCCCATTCACCCTCTTACTTGACCCCAATGACGATAAATCCCAATATAATTGAAGCTGACGTTTGATACATTGATTTTAGCACCATTACGAATACTATTACTATCCAATTTGGAGTACTACTTCCTTCCAAATATGTACAGGCATGGGTGGCTAGGGGATTTTGAACCTGTAACTTCGAGATCCGGCATGATGTATACAAGTATAGTACTCAACTAAAGCAGAATGGCTTATAAAGGCAGGTCATGCGATTGAACAGATTAGTCTCATCCCTTAGAGACCTTCGCTTGAGACTAGAGCCAATAGTAACGACATTATATCCCGACATCCACTGTCCGCGACGGAACTACTATTCTACTCCACATTGAAATGATGGACAAAGGAATTTGCCATAAATCCAGGATAAGAACAATCACCCTTATCCGATATCTTTTGTTTCCCCATTATGCAATTTAACCTTCAAGAATTCTTTGTCAGTGTCTCTGATCCTTGAAACCCGGAGGGCAGAACGAAAGAGTAAGAGGTCAATAACGGGGTATATGTCTTTGTTAGTACAACACTCCTTGTTTCACACAATCCCATCCTCTTTGGTTGATTATGGTAGGATCATCGACGTTCAGTATGGAACAATAGTCTATAAAAGTGCTTACTGCCTCCTCAATGAGGCTATCCTCCTCTCTTCACAGCAAAAAAAAACGTAAGCCATACTTCCAATGACCCAGCAGCACAAAACCCAAATGTCTACAATGGCACAGACACACAAGACCCCAACCCCTAGAGCTCCAGTCTCTCCTCCCACGTCCCCCAAAGACACCCATGGCTCTTCATCCCGTAGAAATATATCCTCATTATCACACACAACCGCAAATAGTACTGTCCCTGATGCCTTGGAAGCCCCCATTACACTTGGCTCGTCATCTACAGATTTCAACATGGGTCCCGGCCGGCGGCCTGACTCGAAAGCACTACCCTCATCGAGGGCAGCAATGAATAGCAGTACACCTCAAGCTATATCAATTGCAGACGGTACGCTTACTATGAATGACATAGTAGGCAAAATCCCTAATCTGTTGCCACGCGGATACTACCAGTGCGCTGGTATATCCAAAAAAGTTTCTCGTTGTAGGCGACACATCGAAAATAAAACATACTGTCACTCCCACGACCTCCAACTCCTGGAAGCCATCATCCGCGACAAGACCATCGTCACAAGAACCATCACGCAAATAAAAGCCCACAAAGGCCCCATCGATCAAAAACTAGCCTCAGCCCGCAACCACCTCCTACGTCGACGACACTGGGCTAAGATGCACGTCAACAATTTCGAACATTTGCTTCGAAATATCCGAAAAGGCCCACTGGAGGGTTCGGAGAGGGATCAGGGCCGGCATGCGTTGGTGCCGAGATTCGATCGTTTGTATGTCTGCCGGGGGCGTACGAAAGTTGGTAAATTTTGTCGTGTTAAGATTGTGGGAGCGTTTTATTGTGGGCTTCATGATACTGGAAAGGTTACGGCTGATGATGTGGAGATGGCGTTTGCGGAGATCTGAGCGCAGGGCCCCAGGGGGGGGGGGTTGTCTTTTGGAGTGGTGTTTGTGGCTGATGCCGTTTTTTTTGCGACGTTAATGATTCCTTGCTATAGTTTATGTTAGTTATGACTTAAGCACTAAAACTCCTTTGTACATTTAGCAAATTCAGTCACTCTGCTTTTCGCTTCGACCCTTTCATATTGCGTTGTGTTCTCGAAACATATTTCCTAAAGCGGCATGCCCGCATCACCAATCCACAAACGCAAGGAAGAGTGTAAACTCAAGACGAAACCAACACCCCTAGAGGCAACAAGATGAGAGTAGAGGTAATGAATTTATATAGCATACTTTGTATAATGACATTGCATCTCCATGTGAAAGTCTTCCGGTCGAGACGCAAACGCAACTATGTACCAGATACTCACGTGTGCCTCCACTGCCATCTCTATGCTTCACCCAAGAAAGCCGAAAACGTGATCAGTAGTGCTGATGTGAGTGATGATAATATGGGTTAGGAAGTTCCTCCGTGTGATTCTCAGACTTTAGAGATTGAAATGGGCCCAGGTGGGGGGAGAGGGGATACCGGTACTGTATTCAAAGGAGTATTTGGCGGAGAATAAGAATAATCATGTAGGCTTAAAGATGTTGATGAAATGAACATAGGATGTAAATAAGAGATAGTCATCTTGCTATCCTCCGTTTCCTGTACGTGTCTATATCCTCCTCTTCCGAATCTTTCTGAGTTTCACTAAGGCGAACTCAATACAGAGTCAGGAAAATTGGATAGGCTTAGAACGGGTAAAGGAAGGAAGTGGTAGAGGAAAGATGGTTGCCTGACAAGGTGTCTCATACCAGCCTTTTTCTTCGCTTATTCGTTGTCGTACCTCGGCGCGGGGCTTTACTTTGGTAGGTGTGGTCTTTAGTGTGATGGCTGGTGGTTATTATTGAAGAGTAGGGTGGATGTAAATGACTAATATAAAAAAGTTGACTCAGATTAAGAAAGAATGGGTTAGGAACAAGACGATTCTGCGTGGGATGATCATTGTAGAAGCTTTCTTGACCAAATGAGACCCGCGCAAAAGGCTTGAGCTTTTGATATACGCTTCCTCATGGCACGACCAGTAGGACATGATCGTGGTAGCACTCCCCCGATACCAAAGCGTATTGCACCTTGCTGTGCATTGCGTATCGATTATGTGGATATGGATATGCAAGTGGATTATATGAGTTATAGCTCCTGATATAGCGATTCTCTCATCTTTTAAGGCGGACAGCCTGCCCAAGCAGGTCCTAACAAGCGTGGGGAATAAGGTGCTGCGGGTGAAGTGTAAGGACGAATGAAACCGTATGCCCCTAAACTTGGCTCACCTGACCCTTAAAAACGCCCTTTAGCGTTGGAATTTGCGAAATGTTGAAATGCCGGGCCCCCAAGAGGGTCCTGCTCTGGATTGCTATCCTTACATGCCTGCATGTCTTGAGTTGACATCGCCAAGTCTTGTCCTTGCATGGCTGCATGTATCATACTTCTTCTGACCGCCTCTTGTCAATCTGACGCCAGCACCCTTCTCGTTAACCTTGTGATGTGAAGATATCAACTAAAATTTGAGACACACAGCGATCTGGGTGGTTGAGCGCTATTGGTGATCTGCTAATCGCTTGATGCTTGCTTCTTAGTTGCTGAAGAGACTGGTCCTGGAATTTGGCTGTCGCCATAGACTGGTTTGCCTTCTCAGTCTGACGGGCATGGCAGGGAGACAAACAGCTCCGTCGCTTGCGCTTAGAATGTGAGGTTGATGAGAAGAAGGTCATGGTGCAGCAATAGCGTACTAACATCCCCGGCCCTTAGTTCTGTGATACAACCTTTGGCTCTGGCATTGGAAGAATATGGCTTCGATGCTAAAGGACTTGCGACGATTGCGGCAACCCGTAATTCACTTGAGTGTCTGAATGGGAGACGAGAGTTTCCAGGATTCTGTCTGCAGACATTGCAATGCTCTATCATAGATCATTCAATTCTGATTAATCTCCTTTGTGCTTTCAAATCTTCCATTCTGATCCATGCCCGTTCTGGGTACCTATAGTCCCTGAGCCAGCGTTGGTCGTCGTCCACTGCTCTTATAATACCAATGCGGTGGGCGACATGCTCGCGCTCATCTACCAACATCCAGTAGTGCTTAGACATAGTGAATCCAGGGCTGATCTTCCTGTCTCTCCTAAATAACTGAACAGCACTCCAAGGGCGGGACTCGATAGTCGAAAACAGTCCGGCGTCACCGTCAATCCACGCTCCCACCTTTATAACCCTCGAGGGGGCAGGTAACGGACCATATTCGCTGGGAAATTGGCTCTTTGGCGCGTGTACGGTGTAAATTCCAGCCTGTTTCGACCATAAAAGATGAACTTGGGTGATGTTGGCTTCTATGAAGAGAGCCTTTCCGAATTTAGAAAAGAGAAGAGCTCCGCTTCCGGCGGTACGTTTATAAATATCAGCAATTCTTTCAAAGTGTCCATTTTCATCTTTTATGGAGAAATGAGAGCATCTGACGAGTTCATAGATCGATGTTGTGGAAATCAGGGTGTGCTCAATTTGATCTACCAAGCTTACCCAGGACCATGTAGGAAAGCCTTCACGTCGACGTACCGGACCTCCTCCAGGGGGGTTCTTGATACCGGACCAAGCTAGTCCAATGGCGAATCCAAGCTCTGAATGTTCTGAGCAATAGTCTGAGCGATGGCTGACAATCCCCCAAAAGGATTTTGTATCCACGGATTTTATCATGCCCTCAAACGCATTCAGCCCGTCTGAATCGAAAGTCAATGATCGACTTGTATATGCATTGACGTAGTCCATAGAAGACAAGCGCAGAATCGGACTTATACCCCTCATTTAGACGGTCCACGTATTTGAAAAGCTTGGGCTCCAGTGTCTCCTGATATGCATCACTAAGGGAGAACCAGGCTTGCTCTACGTCTTCGCTCTGATAATCCGATCGACATGCAAAATAAAACTGGTCTTCGGTAAAGAAAATGCAACTTCGAGATAGAAAAGCCTCTTGATACGTCCATCCTCGAGTCAGCCAAATGGATAATATTAGCTGGTAGGAGATATGTGGGAACGTGAAGACTAAGAGGCCAGCGTTCGTCCAGAACCTGATTTGGTTGCTTCTTGGGGAAGACACTCCACGGAATCCTGATCCAGCGCTGTCGGCCTCTACAGGTACTATAGTACTCAGGGCATTTCTATAGATTTCGTACATGTTTTGTATTTGGAGGTGTCGATTTTCTGATCGCCATATACAATATCGATCGACCCAGAGATATCTTTCCCCTATGTCTCGAGCAATTGACATGGCATCCTCAATAGTCTGCGGGGCAGGAGACGGTACAACCCCGCTGGTTTGAGAGGTCTGAGTGTTTTCATCATCAATTGCCGTGCCCCAAACATAGCTGAGAGCCAGATACTCTAGGTCTTGTGTCAAAGGCACAATCTGCCGTGTCCAGCAATCTATGACTCTCGATTGAAAACTCGTATTTCCCCGGGAAGATTTGCACTTCCAATGGCAATTTGATTGCGAGCTATGACATTCGTCTATCCAGGAGCGAATTCGAGTGAAATCAGGTGAAAGGCTATTGACGATTCGTCCTCTATAATGACGATAGCCAGAAATCTCCGAGGGTTGCAGGGCAGATCCCTGAGCAAGAGGCAGAATCAGCCCAAGGCTGATGGCCCTCAACAGTTCCGCGGTATCCACGCTGTAATGATTAGAATCTCCTCGGACAATTGCTACCACAACATCTGAGTTCCCCTTAAAGCCAGGCCCAAACGGTCTCTTAGAGACCCATTGGCTGCCTATAGCTCGGAAGTGGTACCCGATTTGCCCAACAGCGGCCACGCGATCATTCGCATTGATGTCCGAAAATATCCTTGCAACAACCCATAAACAAAGAATGCAGTCAGCCTGAACCTCTTTCCTAGTGGCCACGATCGGCACTCCCATCCAAGCAATTTTCTTATCCGATAAAGCAAAGGCGCTCTTGAAGTCGATGCTGCTGCATGATGGACACAGTTGACTTTGATTATCCATGTCGGTTCGGCTCATCACGTCTTTGCGCAACGATTGAACAGTACAATCTTTCAGAGAACTTCAAAAGAAGTGCTGTGACTATAATGAGCAATGATCTTGCACTTTGATCGAGACTAAAGGTTGTATCAGGGCTGGAATTAGGACAACGTGCCTATCAACCATAAGGCATACACCCCGCAACTAACCCTATAAAATAGGGCTGATAAAGCCCCCGGGGAAACCCCAAATTTGGTCGACGAGGCGATAGGATTAGTCCCCGAAGCCGGATGTCTTTGCCCCCAAGCCCAGACCGGCTGTAGGGTCCTTATAGGGTCCCTCTAGGCATTGAGCCTAAAGGTTTATACGCTTGAAGGGTCTACGGTGTACTCTGTACGGTTGGTAAGGTAAGGTAGGTGAGATCTTCTAGTTCTAACGCTCCCGCAGAGCCGCAGCGCCAAGATGATGCTGGATAGCGAGTTTTTCGTTCATCAGAGCAGTCTCTTATCATTTTGCATACAATGTACCTTTAACTAGTGAATACCAGGCCATTCGCCATTAGCTCCGCTTCCAAAGATAATGGATGTCTGCTAACCCGTATGGTTGCACCACCTGCGGTGGTAGGAGTCAGTCTTCTTTTGGCCCACTACAACGCCTCTAACCATCCACGCTGCGCTTTACTTATCTTCCACCGTTGACGCTCCTTGAAGCCTGGCCATAGGGCAGACTACAATATAGGCTCATCGAAGATGCCTAAAACCCACTGGCGTCTGCCCTGATACAAGTGTGGTAAGTAGAGTGCGATTAACGCTCGAGGAACGGCAATGAACTTACCCTACAACATTAGAACCCTCCCTCTCCAATTACGGCCTCAAGATACAAAGAAGCCTTTCTCGTCATACAAGTATCGAGATACTTTACCGCCGCAGTTCCTGTCCAGCCCTTAGCCACCAGGCGTCATTGGTTGGCCTTTTCATTACCTCTACCAACCTCTTTTACCAAGGACAGTCTTGCGTAGTGACGCAAGATGCCAGCATTATACGTGCTATACACCTCAAGTCTCATGGGTCATGCACGCAAGGCGTGAAAGAAGCAGCTGTGGAAGCTGGCATCGCCACATCTAAGGCTATGCTAAGAGCTACCCATCACATTGCGTCTGCCAGCTCAGCGTTCTGGTCGCCTGTTGGGCCGTAGTTCATGGTCGGGTGGGAAGATGATAAGCGACTGAGGAGTTTACCGGGTTTCAATACGGGTTGAGAAGCATGCTTGAGATATAGTGAACACCCATTAGGGGCCCTGCAAAACCGGGATATCTTGGGAATACATCACGGAATAAGACGATCTGGCTTACGAAGGGAGGATCAGGACATAGGATGGAATGGACTATGTGTTATGGAGCAAGCTGGCAAAAGCACATTACATTAGGCAGAGGATTTGAGGCTTCTGCAGCTCAAGGTCACTGTTTGTACGGAGTCCAGCGCTGCAACTGTACTGGCATGGGAGAGTAGGGAGATTGCTCATTGCTGTATCATATTTATTGAACTCACAAGAAAATTTACTAAGTCTCTTACAAATAGTCCGATGTCCCCCAATGCTTTGCTATCAAGAATTATTAGCGTAATACCTTCCATCCCATACTCCTTCCAAACCATCTCTCCCACGATGCCCTTCCCAAACACTCCCTCACCGAAAATCCCTACCATGCTCTCTTAGGCCACATTGAGCGTGCTTCAGAAATATGGCCATCACAGATACGCTTGGTTTGATATTACCGTCGGTTTGGGTCAGGGAAATCATCAACGTCTGTTATTCCCACTGAGATCATACACTTGTGCATCATCTGGATTCCCATCCAGCTCGCATCGGGGAGAAGCGCAGGGGGCTTGGAGTCATAGCTCTAGAGGTCTTTCACTGAGCTGTGAGCTAGTACGATACTAGGTAAGATTACCACACTGGGTTTGGGGAAAAGATAGCCAATCAGATTGGGTGACAGTGACTGAGATTGTTTGCAAGTGGAGCCGTGGGCGGAAAAGGGCTGACTTTTGTATGGACATTGGGGTTTTTGCACGCATAAGAAATTGTGGTTGCGAGAGGAAGTGAGGAACGCAAGGTGATCATCGCACATGATGTACAAGAGTGGCCAAATAATTTCCTATGTCATGTTCTATAAGGCTGCTTGATCCAGTCGTAGGGGCCAAACTTGAAAGTCCTAGCATCCATGTATCTTGAGATATGTCGCAAGCAGCCGCCGTAAGAAAGTCTAAATGTTGGTCGTAGGTCATTGATTGCTCAACAGCCGTGGTATGGTCATCCTCCTATGCTTCTCGCGTATCGAACCGTCTCAAATGCAGCCCAGATCAGTATGTTCCAATGCAAGTCGTTAATCATCATCAATCATCCGGTATCCCTTCACTTCTAAGAGGCATTGAGTTTCAGGTAGTGGTCCACAATCTCATCCCAAACCTTCTGTGCCCCCTCTTTGTGTTTAAGAAGGCCCCAGTCAAGAATATTTTCGATGTCATGTCTCAGTCTCTTTGTGTCATCCCCATTGTTCATCCGATATGAATCCCCAACCATTGTCGTATGAAAAATCTGTTTCCCACCCGGAAGTTTCTCATACCAGTTCACGAAGATCTCGGCCATGTACGGAGTCCACGCGCAGGAGAATACAAACGAATCCATGTCCGCTCCCTCTGGTGAGTCCCAGCCCTCCGGCTCAAGCGCATGGTTGAACTTCCTGCGGGCATTAACAAGTGTCGCGCCGTCACGCATTGCCTGGTGTTCTGCCTTAACGATGCCTTCCGAGGCAGGCTTATGCTCTTCGACGTAGAATGGGAAGCGCATGCTGGGGGCAACACTGAGATAAACCTTAATATGCGCCGGAACGTGTACCTCGGCCTCCGGAAAATGCTCTGGTTTGACAATGCCGTAAGTAAAGTCGGGATTTGGATTAGTAAGCCCCATTGCCTTATCGTTGGTAACGGAATCAGGAAGAGGCAGTAATTGTCTAGTGAAGTTCTCGTCTTCAACCATTTCGAGTCCGTCTTTCTCAAATTCCTTCTTCAAAATCTTAACATACTCACCATCTTCACTGCTTTCGCTGTCTTGTTCTGTCACCAACCGTGTGGCTTTGATTATCAACGGCCGAACCTTGTTGAAAAAAGTCTTCTCATTTTTTGTATAGTTCTTCTTCACGGCCGCCATCGCCTTCTTTACGGAGCTATCGGCCATCTTGGAAGCCCGCGTATCTGTTATGATCTCTTCAACCATTTCTTTCATCCTTGGGCACCTAATGAACGCTTCCTCATCATCAAACCACAGCCCGTGGCCTTCTAATGTATCCCTTATGTTCTCTGCATTCTTGGCTAGCGTAGGTGGACGCTTTTTCCTGATGCTACTAGGGGTGTTTGGGGTGGACCGAGACGCGGTGGGTGTCCGTGAGATGGACTGGGTTGATGAGGAGGATGGGCCTTTCTGAGGTGTTTGATTCTGTTGGTTACAATGAGAAGGCTACTTAATGCCGTATGTTGATGGATAGTACATGCCTCAAGCCCGACTTCCTGCTCTTCAATCTCACTCGCAGTATCGGTGCGACGTCTCTTGTTGCTGTTGGTATCCATTATTTCACACAAAGCCTTGCGAGTGCGCCTGTCAAAGTGTAAACTTTCTGAAAAGGATCCAGGACTCTTTGGATGATGCTTGCGCTTGCGAGGATGTTGTAAGATACTAGGGTAGGGTGAGGAGAGAAATAGAGATGGCTGGGTGGGTGGCGAAGGAGTGTTACATGAAAGTGAAGAATCCCGAAGTGAAGAATCTCGAAGTGAAGAGTGAGAGGAAGCTTCGACATCCGAAAGCCAATCCACAATACTTGTACACCGCTCGTAAACCATGGCGTATTGTTATGGATACTGCAGAGTGGTACAAAGACTGTAGAAATAGCTGTAGAGAAGCTTAATCCTGTCAAGTAACTGATGATAAATATCGCGAATGCATGTTTACAGTGACAATAGTCCTACCGGAGTTGACCCGGTCCTACCCGAAATATTTTACCATCGAGGACTCGACACGAAAGTTTTCTGGAGCGCTTAGTGGAGACAACTCGACAATGAGCCTTCAGTCTTTCCTCAATGATACAGAATATATTATCTAACAGGGTGAGGGAAAGGGGGCATTCAAGACAGAGCACGAATAGTCCGACAACTACAAGATAGAAAGCGAGTAAGATAAATCCCAGCCCCTGGTTTGCCACAACGCGCGTAGCTAAATGATGTTCTTTCCAAGAATAATACTGAAGACAGATAGCTGGCATTCCCGGGCTTCTCAAGTATGCGGAGTATGGCTTATCTGGAACGATGGGTGGGGGCTCGTTGATGAGTCTTTGCTTCCTGTTGCGGACAATTGCATTAACAGCGGCAGCAGAGAGCACGGGTATAGCACTGAGAATTTGGCTAATCAAAGAATTCTGTATTAGTGCACAATGGCCGCCTGCCATGCAAATTCATAGCACTAACTGGTGGCATCAAGATATCAAAGATATCATGCCTAATCTAGGGTGCAAATATCTCCACTTCCTTGGCCATGTCCGATTAGCCGTCATTTTACAACATCGGCGGCAGCCATAGGCTTGGTATCTTTGTCTTCCCCCATACCATAGTACTGGGGCCTGAAAAGTAGGAACGTACCCCTGCAGTTTGGTCCAACTATACTTGCGCTTGAATAGCAGTTCGCTGTAGAAGGAGAGTGTAAGGATGCGAAAAGAGGCGGGTAGATGAGACTCCTGTATGGCCTCTCGGGTCTGAGTATCCACATTCATTAAAAGGGACCCAGATTCACGATCATTCTATGCTTACTGAGCCATTTGCTGAGCTCATGCTCGAATTTCAGTCCCATGGCTAGTTCCAGCCGGTATGTCAACACGACTGGTTACAAGATGTTGCTGTTACAGCCCGACATGTTATGCCAAAATCGTACTCAGTGGTGATTATGTCTAAAGGTGATGGCGATAGCGGGCCGTTGAGAATACCAAAGGGGGCCGACCGCGCTCCAGCAGCACTTCCAGCCGAAGATTGAGAACCATGAGCATAATATCTAAGGATTAGGTGCCTCCGTCAAACGCCCATTTCTTTTTCCATCACTGTTGCGATTATAAAAACCGGTGTACGATGACAGAAAACTTCAGTTCCTAGAATACCCATCATTGGTTGTCAGTACCTCAAGATATAGAAGTACTGTGTAGGCTCGCTTGAGTAGCGCCTATCACATGTGCCAAGATGCAACTCTTGTCTCAGTGTATCCGACATTTCGCGACGAGGTTACCATCTGTGTGCCACTCCGACTGGCCAAACCTTCGATCGATGGCTGGAGCTCTTGTTCGCCCCTGGTCCAAACCTCTTGATGCGACGTTTCTGCTGAAATGGTTAAGATTTTGGCCCATCAAGTAGAGGCTTGCAATACTTCGCATTCAGCAATCTGCAACTCGAGCTTTAGAAAAATCCTGTCTTTCATTTACCGTGAATGATGAGCCTTTTCCTGTTCTTAATGACCTGCATTATAGCGAGATTCGCTTCGTCTGCCTCGGTAGTGCCAACTAATACAACCCTTCCATCTCCTTCAGTTGTAGATCAAAATGCTGCCTCTTCGAATGCTATCAATGATTCCGAACTATACCAGATGTTTAGTAATATGACTCTTATAAATTCCACGTAAGTAATATTCCTAGTTGCGGAATTTATCTGTTAACGTACCTAGCCTCAACCAGTGGACGCCATGTAGCTTACGCTACACTATCCCCCATTCCCAATATATTCTTATCATCTTTAGTCTCGGCGGCATAGTTCCTTTGGGTCTCCTTCAGCAGGCTTACTATGAGACCCTTGCAGCGATTCAACGACAGATCGAGGAAGGCCATGGAGAGGAAACACCTGACGGGTTCAATATCCAAGACGAAGACATCACTCCAATTTCTGTGCAATACAGAAGGGAGCGCTCTCCAGATCCTCCAACAAATCGGGATTTGATCAAGATTTTCCTGGCTTTGCGGGATATCACGGCCGATAGATATTATCCGAGGCCTAACCCGCCGTTTTCGAGGGAGACGAAGTTTGGATTGGCTTCCGTGAACGGGCCAGATTGGGTGGGGAATGGCGTGGTTGAATTGGTTGAAACGGATGGTGATCTCTTCGCATCAAGCTGAATGACTGGTTCGTGATGGAATGAAAGATGCACCGGGTTGTCATATGGTAGTATGGCTAGGTTTGCAAGAATCCGACTACGTCCTCGGGTCCAAGACAGAGCCTGTCTTGCTTAGGCACTCTAAGGAGCTTTATTATGTATTGCTCATTGCCATCCTACCATGCAGACTTCCGGTGGTACGGCACATCCAAAGAGGTTGGACCAAGCGCAATGACATTGAGAGTCAGGTTCGGAAAATCTCACCATCTTGTTGGACCAACTGAAATCCCTCTCATTCATTTTGCTGTGTTGGCTTTTAGTCTCTTCTGCTTCGGGGAGCGCGATGATTGAAGAGACATCACCGAGCTTGTTTGGCAGTCGTGTCCTTCACATGGAAACAACAATCGGCGAATTTGCGCTGTATTCCATGGGCTTCCTCAAGACAGATGGCACTAAACACGTGCAACGTGTCAACAATATCGCCCAGAGATACAAAGTGCTAGGCATTGGGAGATGAGAGCCGATTTCACCATTCAGCAAGTAGAAGGTTCCAATGCAGTACTTAAAACCTGAGTCCATCGGAAGCTAAGGAGTAATTTCTTCCGAAGATTAAAATCTTTTCGACTTTCCTGAGTAATGGTCTCGATAACAATTCTAGTTACCTGCGAATTCAAACAAACAGGTCTATGCTATGTATAAACGGGTGACCCACCAGCCGGGGTTTGCAACAAGCCTTTCGTGGCAATGAACAGGGGCGACTCAGCCAGAGATCTGATGCCGTTTGTATTTAGGTAAATGGCTGGAATTATGTCTCGATAGCTATCAGCTCATATCGTGTACTTAGGCCCTGTGCTTTGACACACACGTCAAAACCTGGTACACAGGTGATGGGTGAAACCCCATCCCGAAAGCAAGACTCTGGGGCTGTTGGACCGTACAACCTAGTGAGGTATGCGCATTCCGAATCGTTGACCATCTCAATTTTCGGAACGACCGTTGGTAAAAAAAGGATCTAGTGATAATTCTTTGGATGACCGTCACACTGCTCTCTCCCATCTTCATCTCGGGCTATGGAGGAGATCGAAAGCTGGCAAGATCTTTTCAACTATTGGAAGATTGCCTCAAGCACCCTACCTGGCTCCCTAAACAAAACAGACCGCTAACTCGAAAGCGATTGACCAAGAGCCGTACGAATCAAATGGGAACGAAATGGGAACGAAATCTGAAGGGATTGTACGGTAGCAGGCAAACTATTAATTATTCTTCCAACAATAAACTATGTCTATTATTAGTATACAGCGGAGTCTCGGTTTTCCAATTCACTTCCAAAGGTAGTACTGACGTGTTACTTAGTCATGCTTCTATTCACTGGTCCCGGTCCAGCGTACTCTTCTTCTCTCCCCCTCCAACTTAGTATCATGATACTGAAATCAGGCAACCACGGTCATTGATCATGCATTATTCTAGCTAAGTTATTTCCCACGTCGAGATGGCTTTGATTCCTAACATAGTGGACCACTGGGCAAAGACTGAGCCTGAAAGGCTTTACGTAGAATATCCCATTTCAGCAGTCAGCTACGAAGATGGCTATCGTAAGATTAGCTACAGTGACTTCGCGAATGTTGTCAACGTTATGGCCTGGTGGTTATACAATACGCTGGGCCCGAAAAGCGACGTTGAAGTATTAGCCTACATCGATCCAAATGATCTAAGATACCCTGCACTCGTCCTTGGCCGTAAAGGCTGGCTTTATGGTGGGTGCTTGAGTGGCCTGCGACTGTAACATATCGAGCTTACATATTTAGATGTTTCTTCCATCGCCTCGCAACAGCCTTGACGCCCAAATCAATCTTTTGGAGCAGCTGAAGTGCAAAACGATACTGCAACCACGTCCTCGCCCGCCCTCCGTGACTGAGATCATGGCTTCTCATGGTTTCCGCACAGAAGAGATACCAAATGTTGATGATCTGTTGGAGACACGCCATCAACACTTCCCATTCGACAAGTCTTACCACGAAGTGATGGATGACCCATTTTTTGCTGTGTAAGAGTATCTTGGCGTCTTCAATTCTGTATGAGAAGTCTCTGATGGTGACAGTCAAACCTCTGGCTCCACCGGCTTCCCAAAGCACTTGATTTATACGCACGCTACTGCTGCTAGGAATGCGAAGATGATGTCGCTAAAGCCGCCTCTAGGCCATGAGAGTGTACACCAGGGCCACCTAGGCAAGAGGGTCTTTTTGACTTTTCCCCCTTTTCACGTAAGTTGCATACAAATTCATGCCTTGACTGGTGTTTATAAATTTACGGGTTGCCTATCTTGTCAGCCATCTCTTCAATGCTGTTCATTTCGGCACAATCATGATCTCTCCTACGTCGGGAACGATTCCCTCCGCTGAGGGTATGGTCCAAGGCCTAAAGCAGACACCGGCTGATGTCGCCTTTGTCGTACCTTCAATAATCGAGGAGTTGAGCCGGAGGCCAGCCCTATTGGATTACTGCGCTCGGAACCTTGAGATAATCATATATTGCGGGGGTGATCTTCCACAGTCCGTCGGTGATATAATTGCCTCAAAGATAAGACTACTCAACCAATTTGGGGCTGCCGAGTTAGGGTTGACCGTGAACATGCTTTCGCTGCATGATCGGGCCAGGGAAGACTGGAAATACGTGCAGTTCCACCCTGACCTTGGCATCGATCTCCGCCACGTCAGGGAGAATATGCATGAGTTATATGTAGTCCACGACCCTCTGGAGGAAGAGCAGCAACCCACATTCACCATCTTTCCCCACCTACAAGAATACTCCAGTCGTGACTTTCTGAACGCCACCCTTCGGAATCCAAGTCAAATATGTGGATTTGGCGGGCAAGAGCGGATGACATAATCGTTTTTCTCAATGGTGAGAAGATAAATCCTGTTTCCATGGAACAGCACATCGTCTCCCATGTTGCTGAGATTAGAGCAGCATTGGTGGTGGGTGCTCGAAGATCCAGGCGGCATTGTTGATAGAACCCACCGACTTCGAGCGAGAGCTGACGCTATCTGAGCGAGGAGCTTTCATTGAAAGAATCTGGCCAACAATCGAAGATGCTAACAGGCAAGCGCCCTCGCACGCACGGATAATCAAATCCCAGGTTGCCTTTACGCATCCGCAAAGACCAATGCTTCGTGACGGAAAGGGTACAGTGCAACGATCCGGGACCCTCCTTCTATACGGGGACGATATCGATTCTCTATATGCGGATGCTGATACCATATCTACGAAGGAAAACGGAATCGAATGTATCACTGGTGATCTAAATTATGATACGGTGGCTCGATTCATCAGAGAGATTACCGGTTGGAAAAACTTTGATGACAAGAACGACTTCTTTACTCTCGGAACGGATTCCTTACATTGTCTAATGATAGTCCGTAGAATCAAGCAAGGCCTAGCGGTGTCGACGATTGCGCCGAGCACTATCTACACAAATCCATCCGTTTGCTCTCTCACCAACGCGATACTTCGTCTCTTAGAAGAGGAGGAGCAGTCCGCGAACGCACAAAAAGAGTCACGCCTGCGAATGCGTGATGAGCTGCTCCAAGAATATCGGAGTAGGATTGATCAGATCCAGTCTCCAAGCAAATGGCACCCGAAATATCATAGACAAATCGTCATCCTCACTGGATCTACAGGCGTCCTAGGCTCATTCATTTTGGATAGTCTCTTGGCCAATCCGTCGATTGCTCATGTGTTTTGTCTGACTAAGAAGCGTGACAACTCATCATACCAACCGGAGAATAATAAGGCCTTGAGCCTGTCGACTCCATTGGATCCTCTTAGGGTCACTTTTGTGCCCGCAAATTTCTATTAAAGGGGCCTGGGACTTGATGAGAAGATGTTTGATATACTTCGAAGCTCGGCCTCACTCGTTATTCACAATGCCTAGCCGGTAAACACTATATTCGCTGTGCAATCCTTCCGCCCCCAGTTCGAGAGATTGGTCAACCTGATTGATTTCGTCACAACTCCGAGCAAATTGCCCCACGTACTGTTCCTTTCTTCACTTAGATCCGTCATGTTCAATAGCAGTGACTCCATGAGGATTCCTGAGCAAGTGATCTACGCTCAAACAACAACCGGTCCCAATGGCTATGCAGAGAGCAACTATGTGGCAGAGCTTCTCCTTGACTACGCTGCACAGAAGTTGCCAATCACAACATCTATCGCTCGCATTGGTCAAGTGGCTGGAGCAGTACATCACACGGGATCATGGGATATGACAGGATGGTTCCCAAGCTTAATCCGAAGCTCCCTGCACGTAGGCACTCTTCCATATTCATTGGGTGCAACTTTTGGCAGAATTGACTGGCTCCCGGTGGATGTTCTTACTGGCGTCCTAGTCGAAATAGCCCTGAGTGACCTCAAAGACACCGACTATGAGGGCCATCTCGTGCACAACAGTAATGCTGAGATGGCACGTAACCGCTCGCGTGTCTATCACCCATTGCATCCCCATCCAGTAATGTGGAAAGCTGTGAGAGGAGTTGTAGCCGAGGAACTGTCTTCTTTCTCCGTACATCCGATAGAGATCAATTTCCTTTACTCATGGCTAGCAAACGTCCGCCAAGCGGCTCATCCTATGTCGGATAGCGCTCAGTCTTGGGCAGAAGAGGACCTGGAAGCGTCACTCCTGGTCAACCCCGCTGTAAAGTGGCTGGACTTTTTTGAAGAAATGCTGCGATCTCAAGATCAAAAGGCCAACATCCTTGAAATGGTGAAGACACTGGAAGCGAGTCCCAAGCTCAGAAGCCTGCCAAAATTCAAGATCGAATGGATGCAGAAATGGATTCGGGAATTGATGGAATCTTCTTGAGCTGTCCTTATCAAAGGCTGACCTGGGATAATGTTGGTGGAGCAAACGGCACTGCTTAAGGCGGCATTGACGGAAGACAAGTCTGATATTGGAACTCTCAATATTACCATTCTTCATAGTAACACTTTAGTGTAGGAGACCAGGTAAAGACAGAGCGCGCGATATCAGACTTTTTCCAAAGCGATGAAATTCAAATAACACAACGACTACTTGTTAATACTCCACGAAGCCTTTGATGTACTTATTTTTCACAGAATTTGATAATAAAGAATTCAATTCGTATTATTGCAAAGATTCAAAATAGTTTTACATAACCTGCCCACCACTTAGACTGGTAGAGAACTTAGTTGCTATCTCTTATTCCTTATGTTGGCCTGCTCCATGATAAGACTGTAGGAAAATCCTGAACTGCTAAGGGCGATAGCAAGGACAAACGCTCTTGTCAGAGCATAATCATAAGCCTCTAAGCCTCTCTGACTGCTGGGAGCGTAGCCTCCGGTACCATGGCTGCAAGGTTGGTGGTGCCCGCGCGCACAACGGCAGCGCCATCGACACCCGGGAGGAGCTTCAATCGTCGCACGTACAAGCTGGCAAATATGGCTTGCCCGATACTCGTACCAAAAATCGGGCCCAGACTATTGCTGAAACTGACAATAGCACTTCCCATGACCATCTGGCTTGGGGGTAGGATGTATTGCACTGCATTGAAAGGTATCTGGTTGCACATACCAAGCCCAAAGCCGACAATAAATTGATAGCCCGCTACTGCACCGCGTGAGCTGTCGGTCTTGAGAGTGAAGAGAAGGCCGGAGCCAATCGTTGCAAGAGCGGCGCCTAGCCACATGAATGGTACGTAGAAGCCGGACCAGCTGATAATGACGCCACTTGCCATTGGAGAGAACAGTAGGGTAATCAAGAATGGCAAGTTTCGAAATCCAGATTCGCATGCACTTACTCCTAGCACAGCCTGGAAGTAGAAAGGTAGATAGTAAGTAAACCAACTACCATAGAGATGAAGAGGAGAAAGGAGCTGCTAGCCGCCACCGTGCGTTGAGAGAGTAGACTGAATGGGATGATCGTACTAAAGAAACGTTAGTCTTTTGACCCGGAAATTGCTGTTAGGAAAGTGTACTTGTCCGTCTTCCATATTTGTACGAAGATAAATGCGCCAAGGAGTAAACCAAATCCGAGCAAACAGCCGTATACGTGGGAGTCAGACCATGCATATGTGATATCCGCCCACTGTAGTGCTAGCAGCAAGCAAATGAAGGCGGAAATCAAAAGACATACGCTAATTAAATCACACTTCGCGATCCCCTTTGTAAAAGCAGGCTTTTTCTTTCGGATCTGTCCTCCCTCTTGATAGAGAATAGAGATGAAGAGGAATGCCACAAAGCCGATTGCTATACAGACTTAGAAATATGACAACACTGATTATCGTGTATCGTTGCTGTAACAACAATGCGTAGGACTACTTACGAAGGTTAATCCAGAAGCAAAACCGCCCAGTCAACTTCGGGGTATCAGTGAACAAGCCCCCAAGTAGCGGGCCTGCCACAGACGCAATACCAAACATACTCGTCACGATAGATATGTACACAGGCCTTTTCCGGATCGGCACCGTGTAGCCCACCAGGGCCAGCGTTCCAACATAGAGGCCTGCCCCTCCGCCTCCGGCAATGAGACGTCCAACAATAAGGGTTTCCGATGAGTCGGCCGTCGCATAGACCATAGAACCGATCTTAAATATCACTATCGCGACGATGTATACCGCTTTGACTGAATAGTCGGTGTAGAGGTGACCGAACGCTGGCTGCAAGGCCATCTGTGTCAAGAAGTATGAGCTGGCGTACCATCCGACATCTCCAAGGCTTTTGAACTGGGTTGTTATTCTTGGAATAGCAGTTGCTGATAGGATGGTTAGGTGAGATAGATAAGTGAAGATAGGCTGGTTGACCTTGGGCGCTTGTGCTGACCTAGGATGTAATTGTCTAAAGCGACCATTAATATCACAGCCATCATCCCTACGGTCACAATGAGTAGCCGAGCTCCACTTGGATATCCGCGGCTGTCTTCGTTATCTATTGAATCTTCGCCTTTTATTTCTTCTGTTGCCTGTGCGACTGCATTCAGTTCCATATCTTACGAGATGGACTCCCCCTTATAGAGGTTGCTCTGCCCTACGCCTTGCGTTACTTTATCTTCTTCACTTCCTCCTAACATACTTCGGTTCTTGTTAGACTTGATCTTAAAGAGGATGGTGTTAAGAAGGGAATTATTATAAGTAAGATAATCCTTTAGGAGACCAGACAAAGGAAGACTTCAACAAGATAATCTGGGTCTTAACCGCATCAGCATTCAAGAGCTTTCGGATAATCGATTTGGTGCCCACAGGATTAAGCCAAACTACCGTCTTCTCATATGACGCCAGAGTTTCATGATGGGTAAATATTCAATGAATGTAAAGCTTGGTTAACATACAATGGTTGATGAATTTACCTCATGGCTCGTACAAAGGCAGAGCTTGGTGAAGCTGACCTGCAGGAAGTACAAAGGCGGCGCTCTAGGCGCCCCAAGCGGAACACATTCCAGAGTATTGGAGCCTGCATACCAGGCAAATGACATGTCTCGCAAGAGGGGGTTCAGTGCATGGTGGAAGTGTCAAGATAACTCGACTTTCCATGTTTATTGGTCGGTACTGCTTGTATCACTTACAATCCTTGCTTCATACGGACCCAGGCCCATGGAAGGCCACAGCGTGACGTCGATCTGGGTTCTCTCTCAATGCTGTCTCTTCAATCTAGGCTAGACCAAGGGATCAGCCACCGGCGACGATACCATCGGGCACTAACCCCCAGCTAAACTGGAGCAAATTACGGGACTGCGAACCATCATTCATACTGTACTAAATCAATAACAATATCCTGTTATACAAAGTTTGCTACTGAGTTGCCAGTTACTGTCTGGAGCCATTTCTTTCACAGCGGTATGCTTGAAACCTGTTTAGAGTATCCCGTCCACGGCTGGCTACTCGTCCCACACGACTACATCCAAAAGACATTCCAAAGCGACGTCCAAAAGCCCTATTAACATATTTCTGCAGCTCCCTGACCCACATAGTCGTAGCGCTCTCTGTATGTGTTCGCGTCAGTCGGTGGCGTCTTACCTGGGAAGATTTCATTCGTGGTCTCCGATGAAGGCGTTGTACCTTCAGCATAGAGAGCTTTGTCGCGATCTTGGAGCTCGAGATCTCGACCATCTCGGAGACGGGAGTCGCTTCTGGGTAGATGCTTGTCAGATATGCTTCCAATCCTTCCAACGCCCGGACCTTTTCTAGATAGTAGAGAGCGGCTAAAGTAGGACACCCTCGATATAAGAGCGTCCGGTATCAAGAACATCACGACCGGCTTGCTTGCAATTAAGCATGCGCACAGAACCGTAACATTTGCTTCTACAACATTCCAGTTGGCTAGGCCAACGGAATCCCCTAGAAGCAATCAGCAAAGAGACGAAATCGATGAGAGAAGCTTACACGTCGGATCGGTGAGAGAGAAAAACACATGTCGATACCGGATGCAGCTCACAACGCAAGTTCTGATTATATATTGGCGAAGAACACATTGTGGGAAATCGAACTTACAATCCACCGATGAGGAATAGTCCTGACAACGCTGCCTTGTGGCGAGTGGAAGTGTGCAATTTCCACACCATTGGCAATGGTGCAAGTAGGATAGCGAAATCAGTCAGAATCCACGGAATCGGATCTATTATGTCTAAAAGATACTGATTGCCGCAGTGAGCGGGGACGTCCGGATTCCACGAAGACTCAACGGGAGCACAGATGAAGGCTACCGCGAAGGAGATTGCAATGTACCATCCAGCGACGATAGCCATGAGAATCCAAGCTGTAAGTTGAAATGCTCTGGTGATGAAGATGCGGTGGAGCAGTATCAAATTCGATAACTTGGATGAAGCGAGTAGACAAGTATGTAAAAGTGAAATAGAATAAACGACCTGCTCAAAATTTAACCTAGCGCCTTTACAGGAGAGGCAAAAGCGTACCTTCTCAAAAGAGATTCTTTGCGCTTTGTCTAAAGTAGAAAAATGATGCCCAAAGCCGGCGTAATGCGAGGCTGCAATTTATCATTGACCATGGAGCCCGCAGTTCATTGCTCATGGTACTTACCCCAGATTATCACGCCTGTTTCCCCCACCGTAAGCACCTCAAGATTTGTTAGCATTAACTAAGATATTGTGCTCCCGGACTCTTACATAGGCCCAAATAATCAGATAATCATCCACTTGCAGCGAGTTACGTCGCATGAGCTTTGAGATGAAGCGAGCTGAGAGTCCAAAACTAGAGATGATTAAGAAAGCAACACAAACACCGAGAATCTCAGCATCTCGATTTGCATCCGTGTCAGCGGCTTCTTGCCGGGTCAATATGGATGCCATGGCGATAGTTGAAGAGGAATAATCAAGTTTGGGACGAAATAGAGATATTGTAAGACGAGTGCGACAAAAACGCAGCGGCGAATAGTATTCGTAACATACTTCAGATAATCGGGATGTAACAGCGGAAGCAGATGTGCAGGCGTACGGGTCGATGACTCAATAATGATCTGCAACAGCTGAGTAAAATCTGATTATCGTTACCGCTCCATCTGTGAGTGGGGCCTGCGGGTGGTGTTGTCGCCTGCAACCCCGAGCAATGATTTTTCTACATTCATCATGCCATATGACTCTTATGCAGCGATTGTCGTCTATGGGGCTTAGATTGGCTGACCAAATTGCGGAAAAAGAAAGCTGAATCCAGCATTGCAACCTCATCATGCATACCAGAGGGTTTCAGCCGTTCTTTAGTCCGTCTCCACACCTCCTCACGAAAACCATGCATAACAGGAGGTCCGTCCCAGCACTCAGGATCAGACGAACAGCCCGCAGGATGCACCTGAAGAGTTACATGTTGCAGGAGCGCGGGAGCTGAAGCGGTTTCCCCGACGATGATCGCTGTCGTCATCGGTCGCAAATCCTTGGAATCCCCCCCCCCCGCCCACCAATACAACTTTAGAAAAGTTTTCGAAATTTTTTTTTTAGCTTAGGTAATTATAGAGCTATATAGGACCAAATAAATAACATTGAACTAAAGAAGATTTTGGGTGGGGGGATTCTTTCTGATCGATTTGCACACGCCAATTGAAGCCGCAGCCGCCCGCATACCTTGCAGCTTCAGGTAGGTGGTATTTCTTCTGATCTACCTCTTCTTGATTCCAACCGGAAGGTAATGCAGGATGACCCAAAGTTCAAACCCTCGCCACGTCCTGACCGCTATAATCACACAGCTTTGCCCTTTCTTAGCCCAACTCATAACCTCATCTCCACACTACTACGCAACGGATTGCAGTTCCTCTTGATCCCCTCACAAGTCGATCAACACATGATATTATTCGGGACGCACATCTGTGTCAGATATCTGACATTATGGAAGCTGGTCTTCAAACCCCAACCCAACACGTCGATCAGGATGAGCCACATGTCTTACTGTCTAGCAATGTTCTCAATGCTCACAATTTCGAAGAATCATATCGCGCTCATGGCTCAGTCGCCAATGATCCGTTCTACAGTATCTCAAGCGATGCTGCAGGCTTCACGCCCGGTACACCATTGAAGGTCGAGCCTACGACTGACACTTCGCTGTACACCATACCGCCAAACCTGTCTTTGTCACGGTTCGTTTATCAATCAAAGACCTCCGGCGGCTCCAAGGTGCCGGTCTCAGCATATGTACTCTGGCCATACGTAGCTCGACCATGCCCGGACGGACATCCTGTTGTAGCGTGGGCCCACGGGACAAGCGGTGTCAACTCCGAATGTGCTCCTTCTAACATCAGGCATCTATGGCACCATTCTCAAGTTCCTTATCAATTGGCTCTGAACGGCTACGTTGTAGTTGCTACAGATTACGCGGGGCTAGGTTTGGGAAATGATGCATTCGGAAATACAGTCATTCATGAATCCTTAATGGGCCCGGCCCCAGCTAATGATATCTTTTACTCCATAAAGGCAGCTCAGATAGCCTTCCCAGAGATCTCAAGGAAGTTCGTCGTCATTGGTTCGTCACAAGGCGGTGGCGGAGCTTGGTCATTTTCAGAAAAGCTTCTTACCGAACCGATGGCTGGCCATTTAGGCACGATTGTCTTACATCCGGTCACAAATCTGCTGAGCTTGCCCCCACAAGGACCGATCATTCCTCTACTTCTGCTGCTTCTGGTACCCAGTCTTGTGGCAAAATATGATGGTTTTCGCCCTGAGGATATTCTGACCCCTGAGGGTATGGAAAGTCTTGCAGCTTATCAAGCATTGAAGGGTTGCAAGAGCGTGCTATTTCAACTTCCTGCCGGACCGAACACCATAAAGCAAGGATGGCAGGAAAATGTCACTGTACAGAATCACCTAAATCACGCTGCAAGTGGGAGAAAGAAGATTAGTGGCCCTCTACTCGTTGTCCAGAGCAAAGATGACCCAGTGGTGGATCTAGGAACAATAACAAACGCAGTGCAGGAGACAGCCACGATGTTCCCAACAGCAAAGATCGAATATCACATTCTTCCCAACGTTACGCATGCTTCGGCAATGTACGCGGGTCAATCTATTTGGATTACAGAATGGTACGACCAGCTTCAGCGCAGCGAAGAGAGGCCAATTGGCACATCCAGGCTCAGACCGAATGCTGGCAAGTTTTGTAGTCGGATATAGAGCAAGGAAATACAGCTAGGCCGGGAGGGAGTATTCCGGGATGGATACGACCCGCATCTACCTTATAGCGACCTTAGAATATGGCGTATACAGAGACATCTAACTCCGAGGTACGTTGGCTTGTGGTTGCGAAGGAGAGTCGTTCGACAAGCCCCACAAAGCAATTCCCGAGGTTTTGCTCGTTCTGTAACGAAAATGCAGTCATGCATGCAGGTTACCGCCATGCCACGAATGCACATTACGCATTGGATGATTATGGATAGATAGATGTGGAGGGCAACGCTCAACTGGTGTATGCCTTCGGTGTGCCTGTGCCGTGCAGATCAAGGAAGACGCCCGTTCCTCTTCTCCAGGACCCAGTCAGGGTCACGTCTAAGTTCATTAAAGTTACGGTTGAGCCTTCGAAACGCTGCATCGTCGATCGTGAGCCAAAAGCTCGCATCTTAATGTGATCGAACAACAACCCATGACCAATGAGGCGCCTGTTCGCCTCGTATCGTAGCTGACGTCCAGTTCCTTATCATGTAGCTCAGCATTTTTGGGTCTTCGGAATGCATAGGTACGAAGCTGCAATATCAGCCTTCAATTGTCAGTGGCCTGCAGATAGATCTGATATAATGGCCGGCTGCATCTAGGGCTGCTAGCTGCTGACAATGAGGCTATCCATGCGGGACATCAGCACTTTAAGATATAAGCATATTCAAATGATTACATCTACTACTATATAATATGTCTATTATTTCCACAACCACATATTTGAACAATCCTTAGTACCTTAACGCGCGGCGCCAGAGCAGCGCAGACCGTATATATCAAAAGTACGCTCCATCCACCTCTCGAACAGCATGCTGTTGGAGGATCAGCAGCATGGCCCCTTCCTCTAGCGTCAACTTTTTGCCACCATTAGGTGTTATCCTGTCAGCACTCCTCATCATGTATATTAGCAGCGACCTCCATAGATTCTAGCACCTCAGGCGAGGCATCCTCTGCACATGCCCTCCCCAACCCTCAAATACACACCCAAATTACATAACACCCATGTAATAATCATAGGCGGCACATCCGGCGTCGCCTCAGCCTCCCTCTCGCACTTTGCCCACATCTCCATATCCCTCTCCACCCCCCCAAACATCTCCCACACATTCTCCCTTCTCCTAACCCCCCCCCCCCTCCCGCACCTCCACCATCCACAACAAAATCTCCTCCCTCTCCCCCCTCTCACCTATCATCCAACCCCCATTCTCTTCTCCGTGCCGCCGTGACCTTAACAGACACCAGACCCCCCCCCATCATTCCCCCCCCAGTCTCGCGATCCCCCCTTTAAAATCCCTCGTCCCCATCACCTCCCCAAGCACCCATAGCCTCCATCCAAAAAGCCGGTAAGGTAAGCTAATATCCCCCCCCCCTCCTCCTCAGAAAATTATCACCCCGCCCCCATATCTCCCACAGTCCAATTCATCATCCTCATTTACAATCACATTTACATATATGGGACCATCGATATCCTATATGCCGATCGACGATGAAAGGCTGAGGGATAGCATATACATACGTATTGTTGCGCCGGGGGGGGGGTTGAGGGAATGATATGTATGCGCGGACTTGTGGCAGTTGATTTGTTTGGCGGGGAATGTGAGGGGTGATATGGATGGTGAGAAGTGTGCTGTGTAGACGGGGTTATTTGATGGGATTTTGAAGGAGAGAGGTTGGAGGGTTTGATGAAGGAATTTGGAGAGGGGATGGTGTTGGGGGAGGTGGGGAGGGGAAAGCAGAAGAGGTGGCTGGGGTGGATGGTTATGCTATAGAGGAGTATTTCGTGACAGGGGGGAGGTTTAAGGAGTGATAAGGGGAGGATGTTGAAGTAATATAATTACAGTATTGTTTAACTCCATGTCGCTCAAATATTCTTGCTTTCTACTATTTCAGAAAAACGACTAGGTTTTAGTGACTTGATAGTGGAGGTCTAAAAATGCTATAGTAGCATTGAGATGAATAACAGTATTGTACACAGACTAGCATTTCTGAATTATTTATGATATAGAGCCACTAAGCATTGTTAGGCCCAGTGTAAATGCATCCATCTATCCTTATCACAGAGCTAAGACAAAGAGTGTCATGAGCTACCCTAGGTGGTAGTTCACTCACAGCTATCCTGGCAATTTCCCGAGGGAATTATTTTACTTGTAATTTCAATCGAAAGCCACCACTTCTAGAAAGAGGTCTATATGTCCCATTTATATCTACCATTGAATAATTTATATAGTGAGCAATCTCTCGTTATGATTTCTCATGTGCCAGGATCGTGGTCAGATGTGGGCAGTGCTGATGAGTGTGGAAGAGAGAGAAAGCAGGCTCACAAGAAATTCATTATAGTCCTGATTTATAAAGCCATGATATTGACATAAGTGCAAAAGCAGACTCTGATCATAACACCTTGGCATCAAATACAGTAAACTATCTTGACATACACGCTCAACTAAATCATCAACTCGTATCATTCATTGTCTGCTTTGGCCCTTGGCCCATCCTTCCGCCCATTGATATGCCCATCCGTTAGTCCATCCACGCTATCTTCGTCTGCCCCACGCTCCTTGAATCCTAAAACCCGCTTCAAGACAAGCATCAACTTATCCGCACAGGCCTTCTCATCCACAGGCACCGTCTTGCAACGCCAAGCAACCGTACGGTCCGGCCTGACAAACACAGCACCTTTCTCGTCGATACAGCGCTTGTCGAACCAGCTGAAGAAGGTGTCCTCATAGTCTTGACCCCAGCCAATACTATAGACTTTGATTTCCACACCCGTCTTTTCGCTAGCTTGGGCCGCGGCCGAAGCCCACATCGGCTTGCCTCCAATACCAGTGAGAATTGTAAATATACCGTGACCGCACAAGTCTCGGGTTGAGACCATTGCTGGTCTCGGTCCAATTCGCTTCGTAAGTCTACTGAGCCAAGCGTGCGGGACTCTGTAGCCGGGATATGTGCTCTCAACGTGGTGCAGCGTTCGTTCATGCTCGGTCGCTGGTATCTGAGGTTCTTCTGTTTCATCATCTCTATACACCGCTGTGGATTTATACCATTGGTTCATTTCCCCACCCAAGCCATGGCGCTCTTCATCGAGGGCCCGGATTGCTTTACGGAAAGCATTTCGGCGCTGATCGCCCTCGGGAGAGTCTTCTTCGAATTGGGCATGAATCTGTTGTTTGCGCTCAAAGTCCGGATCGAGTAGACCAAGAACTTTGTAGAGTGATAGATGTAACCTTGCTGTGTCATTAGCGCGGCCAACTATATATTTACCGATGGGCTGGCGCTCGTCATTGTAAGTTGAAAGTAGAGAATGGTCAGCGCGGCCTTGTAAAACATAGGCCATTTTCCATGCAAGATTATAAGCGTCTTGGATGCAGGTATTAGAACCAAGGCCATTGTGAGGAGGATGGCGGTGCACGGCATCCCCGAGGCAATGGACGCGCCCTTTGGAATACTGCTCTGCATAGCACTCATTTGTTTTCCATATTGACATATTCTTCAGCTTTAATTCAATAGAATCGTCGCCAATGAGCTCCCGGGCGCGGGCCATAATTTCTGGCACGGAAGCTTCGATCTTGGTTATTGTGGGATGTGCTATCAATACTATAACCCATTCAGTCCAAGGCGTGATGAACCGTGCGAGGCCAAGGAGACCAAAGTATGGCTGCGGTTTGTCGGGTCGAGTTAAGATATGAAGTAAGCCTGGTGATGTTTTCATTAAATGCGACTGTGGAATCTAAATTCAGCAAATGCCGTCTGGTACACCGAATGGATATCAAAAACGAACCATGTCCGCTTCAACAAGAAGATTTATCGAAAGACCTCCACCAGGCAGTTTATGAAGCGGAAGCTGCAGTTCTCGAACGATTCTACTGCCTGCACCGTCTGCTCCACAAAGGTACCTTGAGCGGACCATGGTCTTCTGGCCTGTAATTAGGTCTTCGATTATGCTCTCAACTCGATCAGTTTCCTGCTTCTGTGTAAAACTTAGGAGTTTGGTATCGAATCGATGTCGAAAGCCATTTTGCGTAGCATAGCGTAATAAAATGGGTTCAAGTCGGCTTTGTGGTAGACTTGCCATCTCGCAAGGGCTAGCTTCGGCATATTCTCCCTTTTCGAAAATGTCAGATATCAGGGGTATAAAGTGTTAGTATCATGGTGAATGACATACCTTTCTTTTAGGATCATTGCCGAATGTGTAGGCGCGGGATAATTCTTCACCGGCCATGGTTTTGCATATCCGTTGATACGTTGAGTATTCGGCAATTGAATGAGCAACTTTACGCGCATCATATTCGAGGCCGATATCACGAAGACACTCTTTGATTGTTGGTCCATATCCAGATATTCAACTTCAGGCAAGAATTCTCACCAAAAGCTGCCATGTTCGTATAATTTGCCCGTGGTGTCTCAGATGTAGACGATGCATGGGATATCATCATCCCGGTAATGCCTGGAGCTGATATGTGAGCGAGAACTATCCTATTGCCCTTGTGGATCCAAATCCAACCTGACTGATGGGATGTACACATAATTGAAGACCACCGAATGTGCCAGTGGCTTATATTACCGACCAAACAAGAGGGGATGTAAGGATCTTGAACCTACCATGGAAAGCCAGAAAGCAAGCCAGCGAGGCGCCTGCTGGGCCCGCTCCCGAGATGAGAACGTCCACATCGATGACTGGGAAGCCAGTACTGGCACCCATCTCTGGTATTGTCATTATAAGAATTGTCTTTGCTGGTTGTAAGTGATTGTAAATGCGCCGTTATTCCGCCTGTCTCGATTTGAGCTATTTCAGAATGTAATATCCTCATGAGGAAATAATTCCCATGATGAATATGAAGGCGCAATTATTGAAAGCGCGCAAGTGCTTTGTGGCTTGGGTCCGATCGATTACCCCTTCATTGTGGCTTGGCTACGAGCGATTACCTCTTCAAGAAGATTCAGGAGGACTTGATGGCGCAGATCTCGTCATAACCATTGCCATTTGCTATTCGTATATGCGGCGAGAAGTCGATGCCCGGCTGTGGTGCCTGCTCCGGATCGAAACCCGATCTTAGCCCGAGAGTGGCCCGATAACGTCGCCGAGTGTTTGTATCCAGACACCACCTGACTGGGTGCCTCCGGGTAAACTCAGGTAGGCCACGGCAGGCACAATCTAAGCAGGCCCAAGGTACAGATCGGGAATCGATCATCAAACATTTACAGTAGCATATCTGTGGGTTGGAGATCATGACACATTCGATACACTCAGTGGTAAGATCACTACATGTGGACCCGTCGCGTAATGGAAGAAGCTTCCCCGAGTTTCTTAAGCTTATCTGATCGGCAGACTTCGCCAGAGAATGTCGAACAAGGGCAGACCCAATCACGTCCAGAGCCTGCAGCATTCAGGCCTTGAGGTTCGCCATCAGCGTCCAGAAAGTTTTGTCGTTTGTTATAAGCACACTAGTTCGTGTGAAGGTCCGCAGCCACTGCTACTCGCTTTGCTTAATCGTCTTCCTTGTCTGCGCTCTGCAGCAGTTTTGGTTCATGAAGGTTCGAAATGCTATTGAACCTCATTTACACCTTAGACATACAAACCTAAAGTAACACCGTGGATGGAAGACCCCGAAAGGATCTTTCCGGTCGATAGAGGGCCCATCAGAAGGGACCATTTCCAAAGTCAGAATGCTGAAGCACATTATCCCATTCAGACCAGTCAATTGGACTTCCATCTGCAAGCATGGTAGGCGTAAGGCTATCCAGAAAACCGTTTTCGTCAAGTGCGGGCTCGGTCATTGGGTTTTGAGATGCTGATGTAGATTCTGTAGCCGTAGGCTCAGGCGCCGTATATGATGTGTTGGATTGACTTGCTGCGTCTTTCCTCGCGGCCTGGTTTTGTAGCGTTACGATGAACTTTGGAATTGGTAGCTGTACCTTGCTTCGTCTCAGGCGACTCTGACGGATTGTCCAGGCTTTCAAGATCAACCTGCTGACTGCTCTATGGAGTGGAGTGTCAGTGTTATCGATGACGTCTGCATTATACTCGAAGAGCTCTTCAACCTTTGACCAGGCATCGCGACTATGGTCGTCCTCAGGCCGGAGTTGTAGCTCATATGCAATTATGATGAACGCGTGCCATTGAAACTGTACGTTAACATTCCAGAGGAAGCGTCGAATACTTTTTGTAGACATTGAGAGGTTATACAACTCGAGGACATGCATGCTGATCCAAAAGACGTTGTCTCTCTCCTTGCGTGGCATTTCGAGCCCTCCTTGCGAGTACTTTCGCGGGTGCCGAGCCATCAGCCTAAGAGCCATTATCGTTGAGTCACCCATGAGTTTGGTGAAAAGGTGAAGCGGCACCGACGGATCACAGAATCTGAGATACTTGTGCTCAACGAGAGCCTGAAGTTCGTCTAATTGGTTGTCTTTCTTATCGACTAATATCTTGTCGATTCCAGTATCCACCCAGTTGCTGTCTGTCTTCGTGTTTCTCAGGAAGAGTCCAATCTCAGTTCGAGAGCCACAAAAGATCATTTCGGTGGAACCTTCATGCTCTGAAGGGAGGGTGCTCATGTTCGGGCTTAAGTCGCTGTCATTCACATTCAATGGCCTCTTAGAATCATATCGTGGAGCGGCAACTGATAAGCCTGCACCGCAAAGCTCAGCTGTCTGAGCGTCTAATGCTATCAATCGCCACCATACCCGACGACGTATCTCCGTGTCGAAAGGGGACAACCCGATCAAAGTACCGTCTCGATGAAGACCGATTCGTTGTCCCAGGCGGACTGCAGTTCCGGTCAAGATCCAGAATGAATTAGGGTCGTGGTATTGGCGAACAGCGAGAAGGTATAGAGTGAAGGTCTGTAACAATAGGATATCTAAGGAGCTTGTGAAGTTTGCTCTCAGGAGTGCACTCTTAGCTGCAGAATGGTACTTTCGAAACAGTATGTCCTTGTCTTCTCCCATCATGGCTTGACACTCATCTGCGGACATTGAGTTAATTGCTGACAGATAAATGGCGAACATCAGAGCTTCCCATTCTTTGGAAATGTTGTCAAGACGTGCACTTGCATCAAGTAGGCCTCGCTGTATTGTTGGAGCATGGATAATTTTTATCAAGGGATTAACGTTGTCAAGAAAGATTTGCCAGAGTCGAAAGATGATTAGTGGATTGGGATGCATGGCCAATAGATCAGCAGCATAGTGGCCCGCTGAGCTATTATTGAGCGCAAGATCCCCAGCGTTAAGGAAGGTTTCAAAGGGAGCAACAGCCGGAAGTTGATTACTGTTTTTGCCACTGGTCTGGTACAGCCGTAGCATGTCAACCGGACCTTGTAGCTCCTCACTCACACTATTCCACAAACCATTCTCAACGAAGCTTTGCTTCCCACTATCTGTGATGAACTTCCCAGATGGCTTAAGTGCTTGATCATGACTTCTATTCTCCTCAGGCGAAACCACTTGCTCTGAGAGACTAATAGCCTCTGTCTTTGACGGCTCGGGTATGCTGGTGTTTGGGGGCGTTTCCGAGGTGTGATTGAGTCCGTCCAACGAAATCCGGTGTGTTTCGAGTAGTGATTCGTATCTATTTAAACGATCTAGAAGCTCCTCCTCCGAAAGCTTTTTCTTCTTTCGCTGCGACTTTGCAGGGGCAGCATAGACACAGCTAGCTCGGTGCGTAGCGCAAGTAGTACAAGTTGGTTGACGCTTGTCACATTTCACTTTGCGCTGCTGACATAAGGTGCAAGAATTCAGCTTGCTTCCTTGCTGGGTCCGTGCTGTCGACAGTGGTGATGATAGCCGCACTTCCATTTTCGCGCAGGCCAAGAATCAGAGGAATGTCGTCAAGCTGCATTCGCGCTGCATTTAGCAACAAGGGTTGTGGATGCTGGGAAGAAGAATGATTTGAGTGGAAATGGAAATGGTTGGAGTCCCGAGCCGCCGAGGATCTGATGGGCTCGGGTAACGGAGCATTATTATACCGATGTCCGATGGAGTTCGAGGGTACCTTAAGGTAATCTTAGATAAAGGACAAAGAACGAGATATAGCCTACTACGACTAGAAGTGTGCTGCTAGCTGTCGATTACTTCTACAGAGTACTCCGTACAGATACTAGATACACCAGTGTACTTCGAATTCGACCCTCTGAAGCCGCGTTGTAGGCGAATGAATGACAGGGAACCCTCCCCGCGCCTCTCCACATGGAGCATAGAGCAGAGCGCTGTGGAAGCACGATACAACGACCGCTCGTAGAGGACGATAACATAACTACAGTCCACCTAATCAACAGCCTTCCCATCCACAATATGATTCTCAATCCATCCAATAGACATCCTACATATATTAATTAGCCCAACCCCTCACATAAAATTAACACCAACACGCTATACATACCGTGACCTCTTCGTATCCGCAAAATTCTCATGATCAGGCATAACCCGTTCCTTAAAAAACGGATCCGCCTTCATCCTCACAAAGTTCTGCACATCCGGGAAAACGGCCGTGATGATACAATCATAATCTGCGAAATTGTTGAATTGGGGACCAGCAATTTCTGCCATAAGTGGCTTGGTGGTGCTCGTGTTGTGTGTCTGGTGATTGATGATTGATGTCAGCTTGATTGATCATTGATGGAGGGCGGAGGGAGATAGGATTCATGTTGCTGCTGCTTGTGATAGTACCATTGACCAGTGGACCATGCCGTATTTCACCATCAGGTCCTTCACGAGGGGTGCGTGGACTTCGCTCATGTATTTGTGATAGTCGTCCTCGGTCATGCCGGGTTTTCGGTAGGCGCACACTGTCCAGCATAGCAGCCGCTGGGGCTCTTTGTCCACTGAACCCATGTTGGAGGAGTTGAGGCTTTTGTCTTTATTGTGAGCGGATTATGTATTGTGGCTGTGACTGGAAAGCTGGCAAAGGGAAGGAGAGAATGGAGGGGAAGAGGAATATCTTCATATCTAACAATATATGATGTCTTCTAGCGGCGGAGACTTTTCGGTATCCGAAGCTCGTGTTCAGGCATCGTCGGGAACAGTGTCACGAGCAGTCCGGAGGCTTTGGCCGGTAGATTTTATTTATAACATTCGCATACTCGCAGGATACCTTTCCTCATTGCGGAAATTTTACATATTCAGGACCTACCTAAATGGGTAACACAATTACGTACGTGCTCCAACAGTCTCAAAAGCCCAAAGACCAAACACAAGGAGTCGCAATCCTTCGAAGATAGCTTTGATTATGCCAATATCTACTTTGGTATCCCTCGTCTTAGATAGAACCATCTCCCGCCAACCCCGAAACCCCTCTTCCCACATTGTCCCCCAAATAATTCAAGACCAATCCCCATCCAACAACGCTTCAACGCTCTTTCCTGCCTTGATCTCTTCCATAACCTCCTCCATAGTCCACCTCTTAAAAATATGTCCCCGCGGGAAATTCGTATTTTGAAACTCGGCCTCCCCACCGCTCAGAACATGATGAAGAGCCAAGCTAAACTTCTCATACGCGTATGCTTCGGGATCATGCTGGTAGATCCAGCGGGGGAAACGAGTGCGGATGAGTTTTGGATTCTTTGCTACGGCAGCCCAATCGGTTTGGTGTTTAATCTGCGAGTTTACGAAAGACATTTTCTGCGCGCAGGAGACACGCTCGTATCTGTGAGTTTTTACTATGTCAGTTATCTAAAAGAGATCTAGAATGTCCGAGAACATCGTGCTGTAAAGGGCTAGTTTTAGGACTAACCGCAATTTGTTGTACACCTTTGTTGCGCTTGAGATATTGCTCTTCCCACCCAGCTGCAAACATGTCGCCAAGGTGATCGCATCCTCCATTGCCTGGCTCGCACCATTACCTGAAGACGGTAGAAATGAGTGCGCGCTGTCGCCGACCTGCACAACATGGCCGGCTGGTGAGGTCCACTTTTCGCAGAGGTCACGCCACATCAGCTTCCAGTGGATGATGGTACCATTCGGTGCGGTTTTCATGATCGCAGCGACAGCGGGATGCCAGCCGGGGGCTTCGCGTTCCATCACTTTGAGGACTTCGGCAGGCTCGACGTCTGGAGTCCAGGATTCGGATGCGGAGCCATCATCCTGGTAGGTACATGGAATATTAGTCATTGGCTTCCTTTTCGAGAGGAGAGTATTGCCTAAGCGATGGAGTGGAAGGTGCTCTGGCATACCAAATGCGTCAAACCCCAACATACTATATCCTCTGTGACCACCACAAGAACATGTAGGCCAGGGCTGTGTAGCGGCCGCATTCAGTGAAATGTCTTCCAGCGGCGTTTCGGAATTGCCCAACTTACCCAAGCCAGAATTCCCAGATTGGGCGACCGCCTTTCTTGAAGTCCCATCGAGCCTTCACTTGTGGTTCTGAAAGCGCATGCTCAGTAGGATACGCAGAACGGTAAATTGCCATGCCACTCTCCTTTGGCTGGATGTCTTCGCCCGAGATTAACCTGCCCGAGCTGGTCTTGATACCATCCGCAGCAACCACGACATCGGCTTCGCGTCTTTCACCGTTCTTAAGCACCACACCGCCAATGCCTGATTCATCGTCTTCATAGTAGCTGACAACTCGTTTGTCATACTCAATGAGTAGTCCGAGCCGCTGTGCTTGGCGGATCAGTGACTTGTAGAACTTGATACGACTCTGCATGAACGCGACGTGCGGACCTTTGCGTCCGATGATGTTTTCGCTGTCATTGAAACTTGGAGGATTTGGACCGTAGATGTGTTCGCCTGTGTGCTTGTAGTCTAGGTGATTTTCCAAGTCAGCGTTCCTCTTCTGTGATGATGTCCGAATTGAGCGAATTATCTTGGAGGCCGACACATATGTCCAGCTCCCAATATCGATTTCCCTGTTACTAATGGGGTACGAGAAGATAATGATAACTCAAGAAGATCACTGACAGGCCATCCAGCAGTCATACTGCTCTTCTTCGATCTCTTTGCAGAGCTCCGGCCAATGGCGTAATATTGACAGAGCGCTGGGCTGGATAGTCAGGTTATCCCCTGATAGAAGTAATATCAGCTTTCAGAAGTCAGTGGGAAAAAGCAAGGTAACTCTTGGCCGAAATTGGTTGTCTTTTCACGTAGCTCACCTGAGTAGACCGGTCCTGCACTTCTCTCCAGGATTTGGATCGAATGCCCTTTTCGCCAGCATTCCAATGCAGACATCAAACCTCCGATTCCTGATCCGACAATGAGGACTAAAATACCAGTCTCCGGATACCTCTTCAGCGTTGACGCCATATTGGCGGCAGTATCTCCATTCTCATGGTGATGCGTACCATTAGATGCTAGTCCATTTGCCGATCTTGTTGATGTTATTGCCTGAGAATCCATGTTGGAATTGCTCCAATTTGAGGTTGAACCAATGGTATACTAATCGAGGGCAGATTTACTAGAGACGTTATGGACATCAATGTCACATAAAGAGGCGGAAGCAATTGCTCGGGATTGGCACGGGCCCACGACATAGTCATTGACGATAAATGTCTCGTAAAGCCCGGTGATGCCCCTTCTCCGGAGCGATCTCCGCCACAAACCCATATTTAAAATGCTTCTGTTCTCGTGGATCTCAAGTTGAGAGAAGAATGTCGGGTGGACCTGTTCGGGTATGGTAGGTGTAGGACTTTTGTTAGGAGTTAAGGGTCGAAGATTAAGCCGAAGTATTGCCGGCGAATTTTCCTATGCGAATCGTTTCCCATTACCCAGGTAGGCATATACCAGATGCATGCTGAGTGTGGTCCGAATAATCTTTCGGGAGATCATCTTCCCATTGATCCGAGTAAGACTAATGAGTGGGCTTAGTCTTAGTACTGAGCCTGTAAGGAGGATCTTGGGGGGCGGGCTGAAGGTTGCTTAGCATGGGTACCAAATCCTTCGCTGTTCTACCTAAACAAAAGTGGTTCACCGAGGAATGAACGCTTTCCCCCGCTGGATGATGTGCATTGCGGCCTTGCTCGGTATTCATGCAGACGATCAGTAAGAAATCACCCCCTTACTGTACAACCCTGCAGGGCTGGACCGCAACGCCGCGAAAGCACCTAGATAACAAACATCAACATTCAGATATTACTGATCAACATCTCAGATTCTACCCTCAATCTGCTTACATCGAAGACAGATCTGGTCCGTAAAGATAGCGCCCACGCGATCAGCTTCAGGGTGGGTTGAAAGGTGCTTTCCATTGGCTTTTAGCTCGAACCCGGCTATACAGGAACTTATACAGTAAGGAGTTGATCTCTATGAGGCCTTATAAATGACGAGATGCAGGAAGTGGCGCGTTGCTTTCTTCAGCTTGTTAGTATGCATCTCGAGAATGCCTCTGTGGATCTGCTGTAGTACGATGGTTGTCGTCATGAGAGGATAGCGTGCCCAGGACGGCACCATTTACAGCAGTAGGAGTAGACTCTCCTGACGCCACCAAACACGGAGGACGATTACACCTACCAGCTGAAAGAGGACGAGACCGAGGTGAGCGCTCATATAGCCAAGCTTTCGGCCATTTCTCAAGATTGTTCCACCGTCAGGCTTCCTACTACAAGCATTATACCCTCTGTGCCTCTCTGTCTGGGACGATGGATAGATCAGGGTGTTGTAACGCACCGCTAGTGAACCTCTCATCTAGCATGTGGGAGAACGTGGGCTTTCAGCATAAGCTTCTTTCTTCCGATGAGTGGAGTTTCAACTAGTGCAATTTCACAAAGTTGTCTCCAAGAATGTACGGCCCGGGTATCATCGTACCAATCGCAATTTGTGATAAGCTTATCTGGCTTTAGTTTTGATCTAATAAGGAGCCAGCCTCTCGCAACAAGGTAAGTGCAGCCTTGTTCTGGCCTTTTAGGACAATCTTTTCCGTCACGAGCTGTAAAGCATCATACGAGCTATATATATATAAAGGCCAAGGCCACTATTCATGCAGACTCGGAAAGTCAAGAATCTCGCAAAAAGCCACTCGATTGCGAGGGCGCTTCCATATTGCTTTCGTTGCCTCAGGCAGTACCAAAGATGCTCGATCTCAGCTACCGGCTTATGCCCCTTGCCGTACGCCTGCATGGCTTGGGACATCATCCTATCATATTCATCACCCATTTTCGCTGGAGTATCCACTCGCAGCATGTCAGTTTCAAATGTAGATGCACATGTAGATGCATATTGACATGGCAACCCTTACACAGTTCGTCCGAGCTCGGTATCTCTCTACAAGTCCTTACATTTCAGTGCCTGTCTCGGACTCGAAGGGTGTGATCCCTCTTGGCGAAGTTATTTGGCCTTGGGTGACGCAGTGGATATTGAACGAGGATACTAGATTGTCCTTATGAGCATTAATGTACGGACCATGTACGTACACCCAAGGCAAATACTTTGTGGTTCACGATTCACGTTGCGCACACTGTCATACACGGGTACTGTGAATACCTTCCTGGATTTCAATCCATATCAAGAACACAATGTATACAACACCCACCACCAGCTTTCGTCAGCAACCAACAGCACTAAGCCGAGAGTCTTCGCTCCCTCCAGATTCATCGCCCCAGCCACAGCAAAAATCAACGCCTGGTAAAGAACGGCGTAAGCTTCGTCAGTCATGCGATGCATGCGCTGCTGCAAAGGTTAGGTGCAGCAAGAATCGTCCGAGATGTGAGAGATGCACCGAGGGCGAATTTACTTGCGTATACGGACCATCAATGAAACATGGTAAAAGCGCACTGAAACGAAAGCATCCGCAACCTAAGTCTGTGCCGGAGAGACCTCCGCCCAACGCTAAACCCTCGGAACATGACTTGCAACGGTCTTTTTCAGATCTAATGCAGAGCATTTTCAGCACAGCCAACCTATCCTTACCCCACGCACGACCCTTCAATGACGAAATTCCGATAACAGGCACAACGCTGCCCTCCGCTCCGACAACCACCAACTCTCCATCATTCGACGACCTCCTTTGGACTGATGGAATATCTTACGGCGATATTGGCTCGACCGCACCCTCTACAAGCAATTGCTCCACCAATGCGCATCTTGACACCTTCGGTGACACCTTATCCTTGATCTCTTCCGCCAATTTCCCACAATTCATCAACTCAGAACCCTTAGACCTAGCAAGCTCGCCATCGAGCACATCTCCAGTTGGACCAAATACAAATCGACAATTCCCTTTACAAACGAACTTCCTCGACAGCTCCGGAACGCACAATTGCTACGTGATAGCCAACTCGACACTAGCAATCCTAAATGTCCTACCTCGCCCACTCAACGACAGCAATAGCAGCGAGACCACAACTTCTTCCGGTTGCGCTTCCACCCAGGTAGCACAAAGTCTGGACGATGTTCTCAGCTGCACTAGAGATGCCATGGGAAACATGCAGCACTTATTGAAATGTTCATGCGCCAGGGACCCTCACATGGCCATGCTGCATGCCTCCATCATCATGCGAATCCTATTCTGGCATCAGCTCGTTGCAGGCATCAGAACATCTTCTTACTTACCACTACCGACACCGGATGGGGGAGGAATGGGGGCCTACATGGACCCATTTGCATCGTCATCATCAACCGGGACCCCGGCGGGTTGGTCCAGCAGCGGCCGAGGTTCTTGTTCCTCATCGACTCCCACAACTTTTATTGCTCCTGAGCCCGTCAGGCTTGGAAACTACATTCCCGACCAAGAAGACCAGGAGCATATGCAGCGGCTGTTCTTGTTGATCAATCTTCAAAAGGTGAAACAGCTGATCGATGCTTTTGCTCAGGTGGCAGAGCTTGTTGATGCGGGGCCTAATAATCTTCACACTACGCTGGCGTCGTGGCTGAATTCAGAACTGGGTCAGGCTGTTAAAGAGGTGGGGAATGGGGCAAAGTCTGCGGTTGGCCAGTTGTCCCGAAGCGGATGAGATGAGATTTTCGTGAAAAGATACGTGAACATGGTATGATGGCATACAAGATTTGCGTCTTGAGAATGATGGCGTGTCGGCTATCAAGTATGCAGCCTATGCAGTTGTTGAAGCATGTGGAATTACGCCGCAAATGAGCGATTTCGATTTTCTTTGGCCGGGCATTCGGTTTTCTATTCCCTTCCAGTTTCGCAGAGCGTGTCTTGTTGGAAGTAGCAATAGCAGGAAATGAATGAACTATGCTTGATGACAACGTTGCTAGGTCGGAACCCTTGATGACTTTATAATTGGAATGATGATAGGCCTCATCACTACTGTAATCACTTTTCCGTAATCTGAGTCAGTATATTCCTGCCTCCACAAAACCTGCGCCGAGGGATGAGTCGGGATCGGGTCGGGTTTTGACCGGGTTGGGGTGAGTTTGTGTCGGGATTTGCTTTGTGGATGCATTTGTGACTTCCCAACATGACAATATGGTTACTTAGTCCTTCCGACTAAGTCGCATTCCAATGAATTTGTAAGATCTGATGGTTAGCTTCACATGCATCACCGTGATATTCTTGATAACGCATCCACAGGCAAACCTGATTGCAAGCAATCTGTCAAGTCAGATTGTATTTTGCATAAAAATATTAATATACGGCATTGAGTCCAATGCTGCGTCTTGCAAGTTCTTGAATACTATTACTACTGCATCAGTGATGCTTTGAAGGAGCGTCTTCCCAACAATACTGCAACTGTGCCACCTGAACTCACCTCACTTTGCTAAGCGTATCCAACCGGAAGACTCCCAGCGCTAATTCCTTCGAATGAGCGTTAAGCGACATTTCAAAGGCGTTCTATGCCACGCTACAGTACCTTTTTGCGAAGTTTGCCAGTCCTTATACTCAGGTAGCAGCTCCAAGTCGAAGTGCCAAAACAGCTTCGCTATAATAATCCGCGTTTCAGCATGTGTAAGTCTATATATACAGTTAGCTTACATGACCCATTCGCTCTTTTATGCAAGTTTTGGAAAGACTCACTTAATGCCCAAACAAGTCCTTGGTCCGTAGCTGAAGGGATGTACGACCCCAAGCCGGTCACTTGCGAATGGAGACTTCTCATCTCGCGCGGAAGGCAGCCAGCGTTCTGGGCAGAAGTCGTCGGGGCGGTAAAAGTTCGACGCAAGATGGTAGGCTGCGTGTTGATGGACGCCGACTGTGGTACCCGCGGGGACAAAGCGGCCGTCGATGGCGTCGCCCCCTTTGGGGACGAAACGGCCCAGACTCGATGGCGATGGTGAATGCATTCGAAGAGATTCCTGCAACACGGCTGCCAGGTATGGAAGTTGGGTCACGCTTTCGGAAGTGATTTCGTTTGCGTTTGCGAATGTGTGTCGGATTTCTGAGGAAAGCTTCTGATAGGCGTCGGGGTTGCATGTGAGGTTGTGTACGTTTGTCGAGAGCCAGGTTGTTGTGGTGCCGGTGCCCGCGCCGATGATGACAGCGGAATTTAGTTTCATCTCCATGAGTGACATGCCCTTTTCGTCGTCTGGTGGGAGGATATAGCTGAAGACGTCCTTGCGGTCGTCAGTGCTGTTTGAGAGGCGGTTATCGATCTTTGTGCTCGTGATGCGGAAGTTGTCAGCGACTGCGTTAGCCTTGGCTTTGGGGAGGAAGTATTTTCGCCATTGCCCGAGGCTGTAAGAGTCTAGGGCCTGCAGCCTGTGGGGTGTCAGACATCGCAATGCTGACTACAAGCAGACCTGATGAGAGCAGAGATGAATGAACATAACTCCCAAAGGAATTGAGACCATTTATGGCCACTGGGCTTTGTTCAGGAAATTATGCAAGCATGCCGGGAACTTACCAGACCTGAGATTGTATTGCACCGATGAGATAGTCGACCCACGAACCCCCCTTTTCTCTTTCGAGGGCGCCCTCTGGTTGACCGAACATCATATCTGATATGAGATCTATTGTGGTCTATGACTATCAGTCCAGCTTTTCCAAGCAACGACAGCTGTTAAGTCACTGCAACAGGAAAGGGATAATACTCACCCAAGTGAAATACTGATTCATATCTACAGGGCCTTCCACCGATCTCGCGGCCAGCTTCTGTATAAGCAAATTGACATACTTCATCACACAATTGTCCTGCTCCTTGACCGCTTTTTCAGAGAACGCAGGCGCCAAAATACGCCGTAAGCGAGTGTGGTTCGCTCGGTCAGCACTGAGAATACTGTGTACGTTTACGCCTGGCCGGCTAAAGCCAGCCAGCACATTCTTCTGTAATTCCACCGATCGATTCCCATATATCGTTTTCCACGCTGTCTCGGTGGTGTACGATAAGTGGTCTGGCGCTACGCGAACCACGCTGCCGTACTTTCTGTGCAGCTCCACGCTCTTCCAGACTAGCTGTCCAGTTACCCGATAGTATATCCAGAAGAATCTCGTTGCTGCCCATAGTTTTGGACCAGGATATGTGCGCAGGGGATGCAGATAAACATTGTAGAAGGCATAGCTGAGAAAGGCAAGGAGGACCTTAAAAGGATAAGAATATTAGTGATGACGTCCCAGAGATGGCGTACTCGAAAGAACAAACAGCAAGGGCTCCTTACCGAAACGGAACACACTGCTAATATCACCAAGGGGCTAGCCAACGCCACAAGGGTTGTTTGTCGTGTTATTGCGCCGGCAATCATGCTTTAGATAATTGTCGTTGTACGAAATATGAGCGGATTGTCCTATCTACATACGTAATATGACCAAACAATAAGCCTCAACGCCTTTATAGTTGACGCTGAAGTCGCATTACACCAATAGCGAACAAGGTGCATCTCCTCTTCTCTTGTTAGATGTTAGACTCGGTCGCTTTTCGCACAGATTCGGACCCGTCTAAAGACGATCTCCGCAGGTCTCTCTTGTGCACAAGGCGCAAAGCGTCACAAGCCCGGTCGGGATCCGAATGAAATACTCTTCATATCTTGTATGTAGCCATGAGCAGTGCTAGGATCGAGTACTTGAGCGAGGTCCTGAAGACTTCCATGCCTTTTGCCTGTCTCATGCGAGGATGATATAAGTATTCTCGAATATTAGCAATTTGCAAAACTAAAAGACCCATTCGAACGCTGGGAGATTCGGTGAGGTGGATATCCCTCAACAAGGAATTACTGCATATCATTTTACACCGGGCTTTTTCGGGTCCCGGATTTCGGGTCTTATCAAATCAACTGAGATTTCTTTCTTGTCTGCTCTCGGTATAGAGAAGCCCCGTTCGATTTGCACCATTTGCACCATGTGTCTTTAGTCAACACCAATGTTTATTAGATTTGAAAGCCTCCTTGCTGATCATACTACTAACAGACTTCGTTTATCCATCTGTACGATTCAGTTCCTCCATCTTCGCACTCTGATTGACCAGACCTAGATAAGTCTGCCAACCAACCGCAGCAACACCAGCAAAGATGCTCCGATGCATTGGTGGAACAAAAGAAAACGAAAATGCTGTCACGGCCGGCCAGAAAAAGCAGCCATTCATCCAACTCCTCGGTACCGTACTCTTCACACGAAGCCAAGCCGCCTCGGCCTTTGCTTGCCAGGTATGTCCGCTGTCGCCTGATAGCACCGAATGCACGGTGAAGAAGTAGGTGTTCAGTGCTGGCGCGAAGACAACCGTATTCAAGCCTACTTTCATCCACAGGCTTGTCATGTGCGGGAGTGTTGGCCAGAGCTTCGAAAGGTACATGAACCAGAGATAGGAAGGAATGGAGATGGTGCCACCAATAAAGAGAGCGCGGATCGAGCGGTGCACGTCGTATGTGGACTGTGTAGTAGGCGTAGATGCCTGAGTAGACCTAGTAAACGTTGGTATCTGCGTCGCTGCGGACGCATCTATTGGGGGTGCTGGCACCAACTGTTGTATGTATTGTGAAGATAGGTCGCCCAGGAAGTAGATGACCAGGGATGAGATGAATTGTGTTAGGTAAGGACGGCTCTTTGTCGCGCGACTATAGGCGTTGAAAGGGTAGCTGAGCGGCTGCAATGGTGTCCAGAGCCAATGTTGGTCGGGCAGTTGTATCTGAACAGGCGCCTTGTTGCGGTCGGAGGGACGGGGGGCAGAGGCTTGCTTTGTGGAGCAGGATTTGAAGCCACGCTTCGTCGGTATCTTGAGCTTTGCTTGCATGTATCTTGGGTGGGGAGACTGCCGCAGCACTTTCTCCATGAGGAGCATTCTGCTTTGCCCCATTGCAGCTTCGAAACTGTGGGCGAAGGATATCCTCGACTTCGTTTTGGGTGCTCTCGGTGAGGTCAAGGGCTTTCTGGGGTCCAGTCTGTTGTATTGTACAAGTATTTTGCTTGATATAAAGAGAGAGAAGGCGTAGTAGTGATAGTAGAAAGGAAGTAGTGTAGGAAGCTCCCAGCTCTGTCTTTGTGATGATGAAAGAAATCCTAAGGTACAAGGTATGGGCGGATTTAGGCAATGGAACTTCCCGAAATGTCCGACTCATATACCCAGAAATAGGAATAGAAAGGTAAGGCAGGTGCGATAATGTTTTCGGAGTCTTCTGCCATTTCGGGCCCGACCCTGGAGGTGACCCCCGAGTGCTTCCCATTCATAACTCACGTCTTCAATTCCTGTAATACCTAGAATCCTCCTCTCCTCCTCTCATCACTGACAGTATTCCCTTCTCTCTACCTAATCCTCATCTGCAGCTCAGAAACGTTGGTTGTGAAATCCACAAAAGATGTCGAGGTATCCTTACTACGACGAGAATGAGGAGACAGATAACGAGACACAGCCACAACAAAGCTTCGACACTTCACATCAGCGCAGAGAGTATGGAAGAGACAGCAACGACACGGAGAAGCGTCTTCACTCGAACACTCCCCACGGCAACTCCATCTCCCTAGAAAGTCTTCCCCATGCCCACACTCAGAGCCGTCCCCGTCACGACACAGCCGCGAAAGCTGTGTTTCCTATCCCCAATGAGTCCTTCACTGGCCATCCACTGGTCAAAGAGCCCACTGGGGGTGGTGCTGATGCCATGGTCGTCGATTTTGTTGGCGAAAACGACCCATATCGGCCCATAAATTGGCCATTCAGGAAGAAAGTCATCACGACGTTTCTGTATGGCTTTACGACGTGTTGGATAACGTTTGCCTCGGCCGTCTATTCGCCTGGCGTGCAGCAAATTGCGCACGACTTCGACGTCAGCACCGAGATAGCAACGACAGGAATTAGTATGGTGGTGTTTGGATTTGGGCTGGGGCCATTGATCTGGGCGCCGCTTAGCGAGGTGTATGGGCGCAAATGGGCGATTCTAGTGGTAAGCTACAAGGGTGCCTACCCTAATGAAACCAAAGCTCCCCACCAGACCTTCGCACTATCCCTTCAGGCCTGCAATTTCTATCCTACAACATTCTTCTCTCCCTCTCTCTCTGTTTCTATTTCTACTGACACATAAACAATGCATCCAGCCGTACTTTATCGCCGCCATCTTCTCATTCGCCAGCGGTGCGGCCAAGGATATTCAGACCCTCTTAATCACACGCTTCTTCACAGGCTTCTTCGGTAGCGCCCCCATAACCAATACTGGCGGTGTCCTCGGCGATATCTGGTCTCCTCAGCAGCGCGGAGTAGCTGTTGTAGGTTACGCCGTCGCTGTGGTTGGTGGACCAACGATAGGGCCCGTTGTTGGCGGTGCTATCACCTCGAGCGACCTACGATGGAGGTGGATAGAATACCTGACGGGCATTGTTTTGATGGCCCAACTCGTACTGGACCTGATACTGTGCGATGAAAGCTATGCACCGACACTGCTGGTATATAAAGCGCGGAGACTGAGGCATGAGAGCGGCAATTGGGCTCTGCATGCGAAGGTGTGTCTCGTGCCTTCAGCACAACCCCACTGGACAGCTGGCTGACTGTTCTCTAGCATGAGGAGTGGGATGTTTCAATAAAGGAGATGGCGCATAAATACCTTATCCGGCCTGTCAATATGCTGTTCACACCCATTTGCTTCCTTGTCTCCCTCTACTCTGCCTTCGTCTATGGCATCTTATACGCCAACCTCGCAGGTTTCTCTATTGTATTTGAGGAAGTCCGGGGCTGGGGCTTGGTGACGGGTAATGTGCCCTTCTTGGCCATCTTCGTCGGCATCTTGGGAGCCGCCGGATTGAACGTCTACAACAACAAGTACTACTTCAAGCGGTTCAAGGAGAATGGCAATCGTGCAGTACCCGAAGCCAGGCTACCGCCGATGATGATAGGGGGTATACTGTTTGCGGGTGGACTATTTCTGTTCGGCTGTGAGCATCCTCTCCAATCTTGTTGCCAATCAAACACTTACACAAAACGCGCAGGGACGTCCTCCCCCAACATAAATTACTGGCCTTCGATTATCGGCATCGGCATGACGGGCTTCGGCTTCACATCAATATTCCAAGCAGCGCTGAACTACCTTATCGACACCTTCACGCGGTATGCTGCCAGTGCGGTGGCTGCCAACACATTCCTGCGCTCCGTATTGGCAGGTGCATTTCCCCTATTCGTCGGTGCGATGTACCATAACATTGGTGTGGCGTGGGGAAGCACAATATTCGGGTGTGTAGCGGTGCTGCTGATCCCAGTGCCGTTCATATTCTTCTTCTATGGGCGGAGTATAAGAGCAAGGGGAGAATGGAGTAAGCCGAGTCTCTAATGGAGCTAGGTGTCATTGAGAGGTGGTGGGCAGCTTCCGAGTTCACTTAGCATTTTTGGGGCCGGCTTTGGAATTCATACATAGATTGGCCATGCAACAGCACTACATACAGTATACTGACATGGGACACTGATTATTAAGCTCTAATTAGCAGGAGACGCACTTGATGCCTCGCGTGCTTGGTCATTCGATCTTCATCATCACCCTTTCGGGACACTTATGTTTGTCGAAACATTCGCATGGTACAACAGTCGCAGCCTACAACAAGCGGAATCTGAGATTATTGCTGAGCCATTTTTACGGGTATTACTATGGATGGCACTGTGGTCTTCTCACTTGTTTAGCTAGGAGGTAGCAATTGCTGGGAGAGTGTATATACTACGTGCTTTGAAATTGGACAAGCCGAGACTCCTTCATTAATCGATACAGTGGAAAGTCATGATATTTAGCAGGTATCTTCATCATTGCTGACTCTCTAGTGGACTTTTATTGGCATTTCCGCGGCTGACATCGCCGGGTCGAAGCTGTACATTGCACAACATCCTGACGGTGGAAAGGAACGACAAATATGCATCAGAAGGTCCAGAGACCATCAGGTAGCAAGTGCCCCTGGCAAAATCCCTAGTGGTGCCACCTCGCCGTTAACTCTGCCACCGAGCTTACCCTCTGGCCTGCTGTCCATTGAGCCATTAGCTACGCTCTCGGTATGCCCATTAATCTCTGCCACATCATCTCTTACGACCTCGAGAACCGACATCGAACTCCCGTAGGGTTGTACCACATTCACCAGCCTCAGCTTCTCGTCACCACCTTTCAGCAAAGCGACCCATTCTTCTAACTCCCTCTCCTTACTATTGTGCACCTGCATCATAGATAAATCCCTCACTCTTAACGCCGCCTCTGTAACAGACGGCACCGATCCAGGCAGCGGTAGCACGGTATCCATAATGATGAGCTTGCCACCGGATTTCATACTTCCGACCAGGTTCCTAATGATGTCTTGAGCTTCTGCGGTAGGCCAGTCGTGGATGATCATGCGGAGGAGGAAGACGTCTACGTCTTTTAAGGGCTGGGGAGTGAAAAAGTCATGGTGCTGGTAGGTAAGACGAGCGGCGATTAAGGGCGGTAGGGTGGTCATGTCTGGGCGAGAATTCTCGATCGTGTTAGGCAGGTCTTGTATGATGAACTTGAGGTTTGGAAAGACTTTGGCCAGGCCGATACTGGCGTGGCCATTGGATCCACCAAGCTAGAGACTTCGTCAGTACGTTATCTTCTTTTGCTAAAGTCTTGCAGGATACGTATAGAATTGCAGCATACGTCGACAACAGTCGCTTCCCCCAGCGAAGCCCAGTCGTATCCGGTCACTAGGTGTCGGATACTCAACCCTTTTCCGCTCGTTATATTTTTCATATAACCCGCAAATTGTCTTGTCAGCTCCTTACTCTCCTTAATCTCGTCGAAAAAGGGTCTGTCAGTGTGCTTCCAGACATTGTATGTGGTCTCCGTCTTCGATTCCGTTGAACCGTATTTCTCAGTTGCTTCGACGGTCTGCGATGCCATCATGGCGGAGGTAGATGTCATGAAAAGAGCCCAGTCGTTGAGCGAAGGGTTTTTGATAAAAGCGGCGGAGATACTAGAATGGGCTAACTGTCCGGGAGAGGGTTCGCGGAGAAAATTTCTGGTCATGGCCATGCGGGAAATAGATTTCAATTGACGGAGAGGTACTGATGCTGCGGCAGCAACGGCTTCATATGGAATGGAATGCGTAAGAGGGATATGCGTGAGGATATTAAAGTGGCAGAGCCAACGGAGACAGGCCAGTTGTTGGTACTGTTGGTGATTATCAGTGATAAGACATGCTGAAAAGCATTATCGTTGGGGTATGAGCTTGAGGTGGGAAACCATGCATCACTAGAATATTCAGGTTGGCGAAGTGGAATTGAGACAAACCTGAACCTGGAAGGACCCTAAAAACTCAGTTGGATCTATCACCAGCTGCTGGATCTTGGTGGCCGCCTCATTGATGGTTTGCTGTGCAGCAAGAATGGATTGCGGTGCATTGTCCGGTAACAAGGCGCTGGGGTGAGTGTCTTCGAATGATCTGTGGGGGTGGTTTTCTTGCTCGCAAAACATGGTAATCTCCCTCGCACTAGTGTACAGTTGGGTGGCTAATTGTTCCAGGGGCGCTTTACGCTCCATAATGATTGACAGTCAATGCTGGTGCTATTTTCAGAGAGTCATATGGAGTGTTAGTTATATAATTGAGACTAACGCCTCATAATTATCGTACAGTGGGGCTACGCTTCCCTGGGTACACCAGCTGGGTTAGGTTGAAGCTGTGCTTGGCCTCGCGCTTTAGACATCGTGTCAATCCGTGTGTTCCATATGGTGGACCACTTCTAATGACCCACATCCGTGGTTTGACGGGGATCTTTGCAAGAGACGGTCAGCTTCATGGTCTTGTCTCGGGGATGTTCTTCTCTCGGGAATAGTGCACCTTGTGCGGACAATGTTCGGGGTCCGGTTTACCAACTCCATTTGAGTATCAAATTGCCATTACAGCGGAGCATGCTCCGATTCCACACACTGAGCATTCTCCGGCTTCTGGTGTCCCCACTGTACGCCCGGCACACTGAATGATACAGTTGTTCCGAGTGTCGAACTCAAGCCTCGGGCATGTATTCGGTACAGCATTCAAGAAGCCATCCTACCAGTCTGCCGGGATACCCTAAGACTTCTTCGACATATACCCAAGAGATACGCATCGAGCCACATCCCGAATAAGTCTTGGGTGGTGTGGCACCATAATTGGCCTGTTTCAGCATGGCGTCAGTATCTAGATGGCGCACAGTCACCTTTCTTCAGGAATGGACGCTTAGATTTACCTTCTTCGAATTCGGTCAAGCTCGTTGGGGAATGAAGTCAAGATTGTCAATTGCTATACCTCGGAACCGAGCATATTCGTGGCATCCGCGATACAGATATGTCCCATCGTAACTCGATTAAGCCCATACATAAGATAGTCGCAGGCTTTCTACATTTTTGGATTCCAACGTGAGTCTCTCCTTGGCTAGGTCCAAATCCTCCAGCATGGAATCATCAAGCCAGATCTTCATCTTTGGAGACCAGACCAATGCGTCTGATAAGGAATTACGCCAACTTCTGCATGTCAAAGACAATATTGTTCTAAGGTCCTTCTTTGAGCGTACAACTTACGCACTTCGTGTTGAGATAGCACAACTACCCGCACTAAAACGAGAAAAGTTTCCCCGCTTCACAACTCTTCTAGACCTGCTGGCTAGGCGTCTCGGATTGGAGAACAACCCAGCGCTTGAGCTCGCCCTGCTATGTATAAGTCAGCTTGCTTGTTTCATCGGGTAGGTAAATGTCCTTAATGCTCCATATATTCAAGGCTAAGGTTGGAAAGTTGGTATGGCGAAGGCTCGCGGCAATATCCTCACTGCTCGAACAGTTATGTAATAGGGCTTTGTACAGGGTCTTTCGCAGCTGCTGCCATAAGCACTTCCCAAACAATATCTGAGCTTCTTCCTGCAGGTATAGAAGCAGTGTTAGTCGCATTTCGAACAGGCCTGAGGTCTTGGGAAGCTCGGAATGATATCGAGCACCGCTTGGTTGCGTCTCCAGTCTGGTCCGCGAGCGTCGTTATGCAAGAGGAACAGGCTTCTACTAGTCTTGATAAGTTCTCTAAGGCAAAGGTATGTACCTTTCGAGACGTTGAAGATGTCAATTTATAGTATTAGGGCCTTTCGACGAGTTCAAAACCTTATCTTAGCTCTGTCACATCAACAAATGTGACGATCAGCGGACCTTCGTTGGTCCTAGAGCAACTGTTGCAATCGGAGCCTTTCTCTGCAACAAAACACGCCAAACTTGCGATTCACGCTCCATATCACGCAGCTCACCTCTATGAGCAATCTGATATTGAAGCAATTCTAGCTCCATGCAATCAGGATATACTTTCCTCCTACGAATCGAAAATTGCTCTCCTCTCCAGTGGCACTGGTAGACTACTCGGGAAAACTAAATATGGATCCCTCTTGCGGATCGTCCTAAACGATGTTTTGACCCAGCAACTTCACTGGGACAATATGCTGGAACAAAGCGTGCCAGAAATACGTCAAAGATCCTCACCAACGCGCTTTGAAATCTATCCCATTCTCACTTCTGGGACACGGAGCTTAGCTTCTAAAATCTCGCATACTACGCAGTTACCAGTGACCATAAACGACTCTTGCACAGCTGAAAGTGTGAATGCTCGTTCTCCAGGGATTACTGGCGAACTAAAACAGTCGAAGATCGCAATCATCGGTTATTCGGGAAGATTCCCTGACGCTGAAAGCACCGATAAGTTCTGGCAACTCCTACGCAAAGGTCTTGATGTCCATCGAGAAATTCCAAAAGATCGTTTCAATGTCGCAAATCATTATGATGCTACCGGCCGGAAAAAGAACACGAGTAAGGTGAAATATGGTTGCTTTATTGAGGAGCCAGGACTATTCGATACTCGATTCTTCAATATGTCCCCACGTGAATCTGCCAATACCGATCCAGGCCAGCGGTTGGCGATTATCACCGCTTATGAGAGCCTTGAGATGGCCGGCTTTATGCCAGACAGAACACCATCATCTCAAAGAGATCGCGTTGGCATCTTCTATGGTATGACCAGTGACGATTGGAGAGAAGTAAACAGTGGCCAAAATGTCGATACTTACTTTATACCTGGAGGAAACCGCGCTTTCACTCCTGGACGCATAAACTACCACTTCAAATTCAGCGGCCCCAGCTTTAGTATCGACACTGCATGTTCGTCAAGTTTTGCTGCTATACATACAGCTTGTAACTCATTGTGGCGAGGTGATTGTGATACTGCCCTTGCCGGCGGCACAAATGTCATGACAAACCCAGATAACTTTGCTGGCCTTGATCGCGCTCACTTTCTATCACCCACGGGCAACTGTAATACCTTTGACGATGGTGCAGATGGCTATTGCAGAGCTGATGCTGTTGGAACGGTAATTCTCAAAAGATTGGAGGATGCCGAAGCCGACAACGATCCCATCAAAGGCGTCATTCTTGGCGCATACACAAATCACTCAGCGGAAGCAGACTCGTGAGCTATCCATGTCATCGCAGGCTTTTCCATTCACGGAGTGACTAATGGATTTGGCAGAATGACTCGCCCTCATGTAGGAGCCCAGGCTTCCATCTTCAATAAAATCTTGGACACTGCGAACGTCGATCCTCTCGATGTCAGTTACATTGAAATGCATGGAACTGGAACCCAACATGGGGATGTATGTACAATCCTCAGCATATCTCCCAGTACTAGGCGTGCTAACATCACGTAGGCGGTCGAAATGAAGTCAGTACTGGATGTTTTCGCCTCAGGCCAGCGCGGCCCCGAACATCCACTACATCTTGGATCAGTCAAAGCAAACGTTGGCCACGCAGAGTCGGGATCAGGAGTCACCTCATTGATTAAGGTCCTAATGATGATGGAACAAAACGAGATCCCGCCACATTGTGGCATCAAAACAAAAATTAACCGCAACTTTCCTACTGACCTTAAAGCGCGAAATGTGAATATTGCTTTGGAACCGGCCCCTTGGAAGCGACCAGAGCACGGCAACCGAAAACGGACCGTGTTCTTGAATAACTTCAGTGCTGCTGGGGGGAATACTGCTCTTCTGATAGAGGATGCTCCGTGCGTCGTCCCAACGGGTTATATTGACCCTCGCGCCTCTCACCTGGTGGCAGTCTCCGGCAAAAGCAAGCTTTCAGTTCAGAAGAACATCGAAGTCCTGGTAGCATTCATCAATGGGAACCCTGAAATGTCAGTCCCATCTCTAGCGTACACATCAACTGCTCGACGTATGCATCACAATCACCGGGTTATAGTAAGTGGCCGTGATCTTGGGTGGATCAGAGACGGTCTACAAGGTCTCAGCTCATGCAAAGACCTGAAACCGATTCCAATACCTGCCAAGGTCCCCAATGTGAATTTTGTATTCACAGGTCAGGGCGTGCTGTATACAAGTCTTGCTCGCCAGCTCTTCGAAAACATCTCAACGTTCCGGGAAGCTCTTCAGCGCTTCGATAGCATAGCACAGAGTCAAGGATTTCCGGGCTTTTTTGGCTCTAATTGATGGTACTATGAACAGCCTTAATGAGGCTGGGCCAGCGGTTTCACAGCTATGCACTGTTTGCGTTCAGATGGCGCTTGCCCAACTTTGGATATCATGGGGAGTCTATCCCTCCGCCGTGATTGGCCACAGCCTAGGAGAATACGCGGCACTTCACACTGCCGGAGTTATATCAGCTAGCGACGCCATATTTCTAGTTGGAACTAGAGCACAGCTGTTGGGAGAACGCTGCAGTGCTGGAACACATTCTATGCTCGCTGTCAAAGCCTCCCTACCGTCGCTCAGCAGTCACATCACTCGGACATGCTGCGATGTTGCTTGTATCAATAGTCCCGGTGAGACTGTTCTTAGCGGACCCATTGCGGATATTGATTCACTTGCAAATACTCTTACATCTCAAAGCATAAAATGCACAAAGCTCGAAGTGCCTTTCGCTTTCCATTCATCCCAAGTTGACTGCATTTTACAGGACTTCGAGTCTTCGGCTCACGCTGTGGCATTTGATAGGCCTTCAGTACCTTACCTATCCCCGCTGCTTGGAGAAGTCGTCAATGACAAAGGAATACTCGGTCCATCGTACTTGAGCCGTGCTTGTCGAGGGACTGTCAACTTTCAACAGGCTCTAATAGCTGCTAGAGCCGCTGATACGATCAATGATAGAGAAATTTGGGTCGAAATTGGAGCTCATCCGGTTTGCTCTAACATGATCAAGACAATCCTCGGTCCTCATATATCTACCCTGTCATCGCTTAGGCGTCAGGGGAATACTTGGGGGACCCTCAACGAAAGTATGTCGTCACTCTATCTAGCGGGCCTTGATCTTCAATGGAGCGAATATCATCGGGATTTTAAAGACGCCCATAAGGTTCTCAAGCTTCCTTCCTATCAATGGGATAACAAGAATTATTGGATTCAATACACCAACGATTTCTGCCTTACTAAAGGAGACGATAAGTCAATTCCAGACTTGGACAGACCTGAACCCGCGATTCCTGGGCTGTCTACCGCTTCAGTCCAGAGGGTGGTCGAGCAGAACCTAGGTATCGAGATTTCGACTATTATCATTGAATCAAATTTGAATCACCCGTCTCTATTGCCCGTCTGTCAAGGACATTTGGTCAATGGAGTCGCTCTTTGTCCTTCCGTAAGTGCATATATGAAATTGACAAGAAAAAGGCTAATTTTCCAAGTCTCTATACGCTGACATTGCCCTTACGGTTGCTCATTACCTGCTACAAGCTTCTAAGACAGATACGAATGGCATCGGAATGGATGTGTCGGACATGACGGTTAACAAACCTCTCATAGCGAGTGAGAAGAGTCCACAGCCATTCAGAGCTTCCGCATCTGCGGACTGGAAAGCCCGGCGTGTCTCAATAAACTTCTACAGTGTTAGTACTGACGGTAAGAAGTCAATCGATCATGCAAATTGCATCGTCAAACTTGAAGATTCTGGAAAATGGTCAAAGGACTGGAAACGTAACGCCTACCTGATCAAAAGCCGGATAGACTCTTTAGAGCAAGGTGTTGACCAAGGACAAAGTCATAAGGTCAAACGTGGCCTTGCTTACAAGTTGTTCAGCGCTCTTGTTGACTACGGTCAATGCTATCAAGGCATGCAAGAGGTCACTCTGAATAGCGCGCAGCTTGAAGCTACAGCAAGAGTCAAGTTTCAAACGACAGAGAACGAAGAAAACCACTACTTTACTCCGTATTGGATCGACAGTCTTGGCCATCTTGCTGGATTTGTCATGAATGCTAACGATGGCATTGATTCCAAGAGTCAAGTGTTTGTAAATCATGGATGGGACTCGATGCGCTGTGCCATACAGTTTTCACGCAATAAAACTTATCAGACGTACGTCAGGATGCAGCTCATTGGTGGTACGATGTATGCTGGGGATACGTACATTTTTGATGGAGATGACGTGGTTGGACTTTATCAGGGTGTCAAGGTGAGGTTGGCTCCTTTCCCCCAGTCGAACATAGACTGACGCCAAATAGTTCCAGGGCGTTCCTCGGCAGGTTCTCGACAATCTGTTGCCCCGAGCAATGGCTCCTAAAAGCACGCCCAAGCTGCCAATACCAACGGAAGGCAATGCTAAACCCACCCCGAAGCAGAAGAGCTCTATGAGGGCTGGCAAGAAGAGTTCAGCTTCGCCTCTCAGACATGCGACACACTCTGCACATCAACCCTCACAACCGGGCAAAATTGATATCATGACCAGCTTTCTAGCGATTATGGCAGAGGAGGTCGGCCTTGACAAGTCAGAAATCTCGCCAAGCAATAGCTTTTGCGGATTTGGGGATTGATTCGCTTCTTTCCTTGAATATCGCAAGTAGATTACGAGAGGAGTTAGGGCTTGATGTGGAAGGCTCTCTATTTTCCGATTGCCCTACACCCGTTGAGCTTGTGAAATCCCTATCCGGTAGTGAAGTCCCAACTCCACTCACCAGCGATTCTACCGGGCCCTCGACACCAGAGCTAGACTCAGCCTCAGGAGCTTCCGATGATGACGATACTGACCAGACAAGTCTAGATGGGGACAAGACTAGCACAATGAGCATCATCCGCCATACGATAGCTGAGGAAGTGGGCATACTCG
>JAFEKC020000026.1:800000-803194 GCA_018257855.2 Cladonia borealis | reverse complement strand
TGTTTGCCAATGCAGCATTGCCCAATACAGCTTCTAGCTAGTCCGCCCCGGCGGGCCACATCCTCCCTGTGCTGAAAGCCTGTCCCTTACGGGGCGGTATCAGCAGCCGAGATGGCTCCTCACAGGGCCCCTTTGGTTCACAGACTAGGCGAGTGATGGGCTGAGCTCCTTAGGGGCCTCAGTTCGAGATATAGTCGAGCCCCGGGCCTTTAAGGCCCGGGTATTTGCGGGTGGTGCATGGCCGTTCTTAGTTGGTGGAGTGATTTGTCTGCTTAATTGCGATAACGAACGAGACCTTAACCTGCTAAATAGCCAGGTCAGCTTTGGCTGGCCGCCGGCTTCTTAGAGGGACTATCGGCTCAAGCCGATGGAAGTTTGAGGCAATAACAGGTCTGTGATGCCCTTAAAATCTAGGGGTAAAAAACCGAGTTTGGTTGAAAAGGGTGTTAACCCTCCAAGCGACATTTTTCAATCTTTGACGGCAAGTTTCAATTGAACAAGCCGAAGTCTTTGCGGATAGAGCCCTTTCACCAGTGTTATAGGCCTTGACGCGGAGATTCAGAGACTAAACGAAGATGGGGACGCTATAATATAGGCGTCTTTTCTGATATAGTCCGACGCATAGCTGGAAGGCTATAACGTGGCTGTAGATGCTCTGGGCCGCACGCGCGCTACACTGACAGAGACAACGAGTTCATCTCCTTGACCGGAAGGTTTGGGTAATCTTGTTAAACTCTGTCGTGCTGGGGATAGAGCATTGCAATTATTGCTCTTCAACGAGGAATGCCTAGTAAGCGCGAGTCATCAGCTCGCGTTGATTACGTCCCTGCCCTTTTACCCAAGTACAAGGGGCTGACAGAAACTCTAAGTTGGCCATGTCAATGACAGCCAGTTAATGCCTTCTAAGTGCGTGGAAGCTCACTGAGTTACCCGCAGCCAAATCCTTAATTCGAAAGGATGCAGTTCACAGACTAACTGAAGGCGGGCCCTCTCTTAAATAAGAAGGGCCTAAATTATAGTCGATCTACCCTGTTACCAGGGATAAAAAAATGTTGTACACACCGCCCGTCGCTACTACCGATTGAATGGCTCAGTGAGGCCTTCGGACTGGCCCAGAGAGGTCGGCAACGACCACTCCGGGCCGGAAAGTTGGTCAAACTTGGTCATTTAGAGGAAGTAAAAGTCGTAACAAGGTTTCCGTAGGTAATAGGTTTGCCTACCGAAGCCCGTAGCCAGCGACTATAAACAACTCGGCCATAGTCGCCCCTCTGGGGGCTGGCGACGCCGTCAATCTGTGCCTGGTAGTGCCTCTTCCGGGGGTATCACCAGCAGCCCGTTGCCCTGCGGCATTCGAGTTCACAGATCAAACGATAGCGGCCACTGCCTGTGGTTGAGATATGATCGGCCTCCAGCTCTCACTGAGCTGGCGAAAATTTGCGGAACCTGCGGAAGGATCATTAATGAGTTCGGGGGCCTAGCTCCCAGCGGTGGGTATCTGTCCGAGTCCGTCAGGGCTCGGCCAGCGCTCGTCGTGTATCTCAACCCCATGTTTACCTTACCTTTGTTGCTTTGGCGGGCCTTGAGTAGGCTATACGGCTCATGCCGGCCCCCAGCGTTTTCTTGCTGGGGGGCGGCTTGCGCCCGCCGGAGGTTCAATCAAATTCTGTTTATTAGTGAAGTCCGAGTAAAAATTAAATAATCAAAACTTTCAACAACGGATCTCTTGGTTCTGGCATCGATGAAGAACGCAGCGAAATGCGATAAGTAATGTGAATTGCAGAATTCAGTGAATCATCGAATCTTTGAACGCACATTGCGCCCCTCGGTATTCCGGGGGGCATGCCTGTTCGAGCGTCATTACACCCCTCAAGCGTAGCTTGGTATTGGACGGTCGCGGGCCCTCTTTGGGGGGCCTGCGCGTTCGAAAAACAGTGGCGGTCCCCGGGGATTTCGCGCGTAGTAAATATTCTCCCGCGTTGGAAAGAACCGATGGGCCCTGCCAAAACCCCCCATAAATCTCCATGATTGACCTCGGATCAGGTAGGGATACCCGCTGAACTTAAGCATATCAATAAGCGGAGGAAAAGAAACCAACAGGGATTGCCTCAGTAACGGCGAGTGAAGCGGCAACAGCTCAAATTTGAAATCTGGTCCTTTCAGGCCCCGAGTTGTAATTTGTAGAGGATGTTTCGGGCGCGGCGCGGGTCTAAGTCCTTTGGAACAGGGCGTCACAGAGGGTGAGAATCCCGTATGTGACCCGTGATCAAGCCCATGTGAAACCCCTTCGACGAGTCGAGTTGTTTGGGAATGCAGCTCAAAATGGGTGGTAAATTTCATCTAAAGCTAAATACCGGCCAGAGACCGATAGCGCACAAGTAGAGTGATCGAAAGATGAAAAGCACTTTGGAAAGAGAGTCAAAAAGTACGTGAAATTGTTGAAAGGGAAGCGCTTGCAACCAGACCTGTCCGCGGGCGTATCAACTCCCGTTCTCGGGGGTGCACTCGTCCGCGATCAGGCCAGCATCGGTTTGGGCGGTCGGATAAAGGCCTTGGGAATGTATCTCCTTCCGGGGAGTGTTATAGCCCTTGGTGCAATGCGGCCAGCCCGGACCGAGGACCGCGCCTTCGGGCTAGGATGCTGGCGTAATGGTTGTAAGCGACCCGTCTTGAAACACGGACCAAGGAGTCTAACATCTATGCAAGTGTTTGGGTGTCAAACCCATGCGCGTAATGAAAGTGAACGGAGGTGAGAACCCTTAAGGGCGCATCATCGACCGATCCAGATGTCTTCGGATGGATTTGAGTACGAGCATAGCTGTTGGGACCCGAAAGATGGTGAACTATGCCTGAATAGGGTGAAGCCAGAGGAAACTCTGGTGGAGGCTCGCAGCGGTTCTGACGTGCAAATCGATCGTCAAATTTGGGTATAGGGGCGAAAGACTAATCGAACCATCCCCCGTGAGTTGCCTTGTTTCAGGGTGCTACTGGTGGTTAATCGGAGTAGAATAATATCATTCTACCCTCAGTCCTTCGGGGCAACATCACTACTTGCATGGACCTCTTTAGAAGCCTTGGGGCTTGTAGGGAGTAATATGCCGCAGGTCCTCCCTGGAGGATCTGTTCACAGACCAAATAGTGGTGGCCGAGGCTTACACATCTCTAGAGCTTTGGTTTAGATATGGCCGAGTCCCTCC
>JAFEKC020000026.1:600000-795000 GCA_018257855.2 Cladonia borealis | reverse complement strand
GTATAATTTGATCTGGCCATCGAATGAGACCCCCGAAGAAACAGGCCAGAAGCCGGTACGGGTATGCACGTACATCCATAAAAGAATCCATCCCGGGTCGATACAGATCACTAACCATAGCCCAACCTTCCAAACGATCCGGATACGTTTCAAGCACGCGGGAGGGCATCGAAGAATCGCCATTCACAACGCATACATCGCACCGCCAACAGCAGCGGACGAGGTCTGCTCCGGGAGGAGGACCCTCGACCTAATCGATAAAGCTCTGGAGGAGAACGCCGAACACGAACAAATCCTTCTAGGGGACTTTAACGCCTGGCATACCGACTGGTTCGGGAGAGACGTTGCCCCAACGGGATTAGCAAGGCAACTGAAAGAGATCACAGAACAGCGAGGCCTTAACCTAATCCTGGAGCCAGGAACGGTTACAAGGCCCCCGAATATCGACGCCCTAGACGACCGAGAAGGCACGACAATAGACCTGGTATGGGGGACGCAACAGGTCGTAGAACAGGTCGTCCACTGCGATACAGCCCCGGAGCTTCAGAACGGCTCCGACCACTACCCGATCCATACCTCCATTGCATTCCAGCCGGAGCCCGCTGAGTTTAGGGAGGAATGGAAATACAAGGAGGCTGATTGGGAGGCATTCCAAGTCGCTTTGGAAGGGCGAATGATGCGGATCGACACGATTCATACGCAGGCCCAAATCGACTTCCTCGCAGAAGATATCACCCAAGCTATCCAACATGCGCTGAATCTGGCGATACCAAAGCTACGACGGTCCCCTAAAATGCGGCCCGGCTGGAGTGAGGAATGCTCCGAAGTGATCCGCAACGTAAGGAAGGCCGAGAAGAGATACCGGGCCAGCGGTGACCCCCGGGACCTCGAAGAATACAAAGCCTTAGAGAACCTAAAGAAACGGACCCTACGGCAAGCTCTAAGCGACGACCATAGGGAGAAAGTATCAAAGACGGAAACCATCGAGGATCTCTGGAAGCTGAATAAATGGGTACGGAACAGAGGCGCCATCCGGACGGCCTTCATGCCTGAAATTCGGGATAGGGAGGGCACTCTCCAGAAGGAGAATGAAGAGAAGGCAAGGGCCTTACAACAGAAGCTATTCCCGACACCAGCCCCCGCAGACCTATCAGATATACCGGAGCAGCCGCCGGAGTTTCCATCGCCGCTGCCATTCCCGGACATCACTGAGCACGAAGTACAAGAAGCCTTCCGAAGCTCTAGGGGTGATAAGGCCCCCGGGAGCGACAACATCCAATTCAAGGTCCTTAAGATGGCAGCCCCGATCATTGGACCCCTCCTAACGCAAATATACAACGCGAGTCTCCGGCTACAGTACTGGCCGGCGTGTTGGAAGGAAGCCAAGGTGATCGTAATAAGGAAGCCAGGCAAGAAAGATTACTGCGACCCAAAATCCTACAGGCCTATCTCGCTGCTAAACACGCTGAGCAAGAACATGGAATTCATCCTCGCGAAGAGGATATCAGCCATAGCGGAGCTCCATCACCTACTACCGATCACTCACTGTGGGGGACGTAAGTCCTCCTCTACAGAGCATGCCATCCACCTCCTACTGGAACAGATCCACGCGGGGTGGAAGAATAACAAAGTTTCTAGCCTATTGCTCCTCGACGTTTCGGGAGCTTTCGACAACGTCAACCACCAGAGACTACTCTGGAATATCCGCGAGCTGGGCTACAGCGAGAGCCTAGTAGGGTGGATAGCCAGTTTCCTTACGGGGAGAACTGGGCGGACGTGCTTTAACGAAGGACTTATGCAGCCATTCGATATTAGGTCCGGTATCCCGCAAGGATCACCTCTCTCGCCAATCCTCTGGCTACTATACAACTACAAGGCCCTCCAAGTCGCCGGAGATGAGGCCCTAGTGACAGGGTACATCGACGACACTTGCATCCTCGTTACAGGGGACACGGCCTTAGAGAACAGCGCGAAGCTCAGCCAAATCCACGAGAGAATGGTAGACTGGGCCAAAAAACACGGGGCAGTCTTCGCCCCCCAAAAGTACGAGCTCCTTCATTTCTTCCGGCAGCTGAGGAAGGCTTCGGAGGAAGAGAAGGCCGCTACAGTTCAGATCCAGGCAGGAGGCCTCACCCAGGAGGTCAGCCCGTCGCCGTCGGCCAGGTACCTTGGAGTATGGCTCGATTCAGGACTCACAGGGGAGGCCCACCTCAAGCAGGCCATCACCAAAGCTAACCAACAGAAAGAAGCACTCCGATCCATCGCGGGGCCCGGCTGGGGGGTCCCAATCCCGGAGATGGTGAAGCTTTACAAAGCAACGATCCTCCCACGCCTACTCTACGGGTGCTCGACGTGGGCCGCAGTTCACAAAGGTTTTGGCTACAAAACCGTCTACCAAAAGATGCTCCGAGCGCTACAAAAGTGCCAGAGGTCTAGTTTAGCAGCCGTTTCAGGGGCATTCCGCACCGTAGCAGGGGCCGCACTGGACGTGGAACTCCATGTGGAGCCTATTTGGCAGCGGCTGGCCAAAACAATCTACTCCACGGTGAGTAGGATACAGAGCTCACCGGTCTACGAGAGGATCCAACAACTTCGGGCAGTCGGACGCCCCGTACGAACGGCAAAAGGCAAGCAACTATGGCAGAGCCCCCTACAACGATGCGAAGCAGCAATCCGGAAGCGCTTGAAGAGCCCAAACGGCGAACCGAAGCCCCCAATAGAGCGGAACACCCCCTTCTCAGTCTATCCCTGGTGGCAGCCACCGCGTACGGTGATGGCAGCCACTAAGGAAGGAGCAATTGAGCTCCACCACCAACGGTGGAAGGAGATCGAAAGTGACCTGGACGACTGGACGGTCGTCTACTGTGATGGGAGCGAGAGGGATGGCCACGTAGGCACGGCCGCGAAGATGATGCACCCGGGACGAGAGCAAATCAGCTTCTACATGGGGGACAGCAACATCAGCGCTATCTATGGAGCAGAGCTTTACGGTATCGGATCGGCCCTATGGCTCGCAATACAACACAGCCCCCCCGGCCGAAAAACGGTCGTATTTACTGACAACCAAAGCGCAGTCAAGACCCTACGGAACCCAAATAATCGATCCGGCCAGCAATACGTTCTGAATATCATCCGGCACCTAAACACGCTCAGAGAAGCGGGGAGCCAGGTATGGATTCAGTGGGTTCCGGGCCATGAAGGGATCGAAGGAAATGAGCTGGTGGATGAATTGGCTAAGGGGGCCACCCACCCAAGCACTCCAAGGCCTCCGGACTTGGTACAGCTACGGACCAGCGTTAAACGAGGCATACGGGCTCAACTCAAGGAGACGTGGGCCGAAGACTGGAAGACGGCCACGGTGGGGAGGAAGCTTTTTGATTTGGTAGAGACTCCCCACCCAGACACGCTCAGTCTCTATCGAAACACCCCCCGGGCCTTTACGACAACGATCGTCCGGGCCCGAACACAGGCAATAGGCCTGAAAGGATACCTGGGGGCCATTCGCTGTGCCCCCACGAGGGAATGTGACTGCGGGATGGGAATAGAGACGGTGAAGCATCTCGTCCTATCTTGCACCCGGCACCAAGAGCTCCGACGAAGGATTTGGGGGCCCGACGGCCCTATTGACCTCCGGGAGGAGCTGACAAACACGCAAAAAGCCATCAAAATAGCAGTTTTCCTACTACGGAGCGGGACCCTCGGGCAACAAGGGAGGGCCAATAAGAGCGCGGTGGAGGTACTCCGCCAGTTTTAGCTGGGAGGAGGTTTTTAAACAACAGGCGTCTTACATTGCCACGTATGTGGAACTAAAAAGAGTACGCGGAGCATCAAAAATTGCATACAACAAGAAGGATCAGTACAAGGGACCTGGCTCTACGAAGTTAATGGGCGGCAGTGGTAATAAGCTTTTTGATTAAGCGGGAGTTTATACCTAAACACACTCCTTTGGGCATTTCTTTTGGGTTTGAATTGAGGGATAGCACTGTGTTTTATGCGTATTTAACCTTCAATGTAGAGCTAGAAGCCCATTGGCTAGATTAGATAGACTGCCCAGATGGGCCTAGTAGGCCCCTAATGGAGTATGATTCAAAAAAAAAAAAAAAAAAAAAAAAAAAAAACAGCCCACAGCCGGGTTGTGAACGTAAGGGATTTTGTCAAGGAGGGACATGGGTAAATTATAGGTTAAGGACTTATTGGAATTCTAGTTTTGCACCCCTACTACCTATCTATACCCCTCTCTTTCTATAGAAACGGCGCTAGTCATATAAAAATCTGCTACGAGGTTCAAGGGCGAAAGTCCTCGAAACCTTAAATTAGACTAGCGCGTCAGATATCGTTTAACACAAAGTAATAATATTATTAATATTTAAGTATATATTTAAGCCTAGTGCCGGGTTGTGGCCATAAGGACCCTAGGCTTATAAGAGCGTGGTAGAGGCACTTCGCTAGGATTAAGTAGATATATATAATATAAGGCGTCCTACCCAGCGCTGGGCTGTTAGGCTTCCCCTAGGTTAATAACCCAATGCCGGGTATAAAGCGTGACAGTCATTGGCTAGATTAGAAACGAGATATTTTACTTATAATACCCGGCGATGGGCTACGCTGGGTAGGTATAGTAATAGTTTTTACCCTTCTAACCCGACGCTAGGCCATTAAAAGGGCTACGGCTTAAGGTATCCTGGAATTTACGGCTCAATACCGGGTTATAAACGTAAATATTTCACCTCTAATACCCAGTACTAGCTACGTCGGGTAGGGAGGGTGACAGCCCAACGCCGGGTATTATAGGTGAAGCCTACTACCCGGCGCTCAGACACCGGGTAGGTGGCGTGAAATGTTTCACTTTTACTACCCGTCGCAGCCCAGTGCCGGGTTACTAGCGTAATATCATTTACCCTTGCTACCCGGCACTGAAAAAAGATGTGGAGCGTATAGCATTGCATCGCTCAAGTCGCCTTATTAAGCGCTCTCGCACCCTAGATTCTTATAAGTAGAGCCTAGTACTGGCAAGAAATCCCCTAAATTTTCCAATTTCTCTTCGTTTTTCCCCCTATTTTTCCCCTTCTTTTCCCTTTTCCTTTTTCTTTTTTTTCTTTCTTTCTTTTCCTTTTTTCCCTTCTTTTCCTTCTCTTTCTCCTTTTCCCCTTTCCCTCCCCCCCCCTTCTTTTTTTGGGCGGCCTGCGGCCGCGAGAAAATTTTTTTGGGTTGGGCGCCAGAATGTTTCACGGTACCTACCCGGCGTTCGGCTGCGCCGGGTTGGAAACGTAAATATATATACTCCTGTTACCCGGCACTCGGCTTTCACTAGTACTACCCGGCACTCAGCTGTGCCGGGTTGGAAGCGTAAATTCTTTTACCTTGACTACCCGGCATTCGGCTGTGCCGGGTTGGAGGCGTAAATATACTTACGATCACTACCCGGCACTCGGCTGTGCCGGGTTGGAGGCGTAAATTCTTTCACTTCGACTACCCGGCACACGGCTTTCACGGTCACCACCCGGCTGTGGGCTGGTTAGGGTAGGTGGCGTGAAATATTCAACTTTCAATAACTAGCGCAGCCTAACACTTAGCCATAGGGGTAATCCTTTGCTACCTAGCCCTTCTATAACTAGCCTTTAACCTATTTTAGGCTATTCTTACGTTAAGATAATATATTATTTCTACACTTATAGTACATTATAAGATTTTAAGTATACTTAGTTTACTTTAAGAATTAAAAAATACTCTTAGAATTATTATTCTATTTACTTATAATATTCTTTACTTTTATATAGATATCATTATATTCTTCTTTAAGACTAAATATATATTTATGCGTTATTAAAAAAATAATCCTATACTTCTATTAATAAAAGGGTTTTATCTCCTAGCCCTTATCTTTAATTCTATATCTTAACTTTAATATTAGTGATATAATTAAAAGTTATTATCTATTTCTTATTAGAGATATAGAAGAAAGATAGTATGATAAAACTAAACTTTTTAAAATTTTACTTTTTTCCCTACCTCACTTAGGTAAATAATTCTTTTCAACTTTACTTTTTAATTATATATATTTTTCTATGGAATATAATAATCTATACCTACTTAGAACTCCTCTTTATCCTTATATTATTACGTATTTAACCTATTTTCTATCCGTTTTTCCAGAACCCCCCAGGGGTTCTGCAACTTCAACCCCCCTTCCTACCACCCCCCGACCTCCAATCGACATTTCGAAAACGGTAGAGGCATTATATAGTACTATTAATATTATCTATAGAATAAAGCTCCATAATATTAAGTTAACCCTTTACCTAGTAATATAATATAGTTCTCCTAGTTAAAAACTTATAATATTTACTAATAACTAAACTATAGTTAATTTACTAAGGAACCTAAGTAATTAATCTAGTTAATAGTATTTTCTAAATATTATCTAGTACCTTTAAATACTTAGATATAATAAAGAGATATAGTAAATAAATATAATACTATAAATAAATAAATACTATATAATAGTAATATACTATAAGTAGTATATAATAAGCCTTATTAGAGACTTATTAAGGACTTAATAAAGACCTATTAAGTTAGTTATAAACCTAAAAACTTACTACTAAGTTAGGTTTAGGTTAGGTTTTTAAATAAGCCCCTAAACTTAATCTAAAACCTAATCTAAGACCTAACCTAAAACTCATTGAGTTAAACCCAACCTATTACGTAGCGTAACCTCTCCCCCTCTAAGTAACTCGCCTCTAAGCTAGTTATAAGAGCGAAAGCTTTACTACAGGGGGTATCTTCTAGGGCACTCCTTCTGGGACAGCTGCTCCCAGCTCGATCAGAGCTGGAGCTCCGGGACCCTTGCCCCAGAACGCTCGCACCCGAGTAGAAGCTCTAGGGCAGCCCGGACGATTTTAAGTGCGCCGCGCGGCCGCTATAGGCTCGCGCGCACGACTCTAGAGGCCTACCCCAGGCAGTCTAAGCACTACCTCTACGTCCGATAGGGTAGCTCGAACGATTTGAATTTCGTCGCGAGGCCGCTATAGTACCCCTACGCGCTACTTCAAGGCCTACGACCTGAGTGATATAGTTAGTTAAGTCGCGGGGCCACTTTACGTACTTTAATTAGGTCGCTACGGGGCCCCTTCTAAGTACCTTACACTAATTAAAGAGAATTATATAGAAGGGGCCTTAAAGTAAGCCTGTAACGTAATTAATGCTAGTTTTAAGGGCTCTTCTAAGTACTTTATCTCTCTTATTAACTTATTATAGAGCCTCTTTTAAATACCCTATTATAAAAATCCTTAAATTATAATTAGTAAATAAAAGTATTTATCTATATTTTAGAAAATTATATTACTATATTTTAATAAACTTAATTCCTTTATTTATTAATTATTATAATACTATACTATATATTCTATTAAGCTTAATTTTTAATATTAACTAATAAAGTACTTAAATTTTAACTTAATACTTAGAAGATTATTTAATTATAAATTATATATAAAAAATACTAATAATAATAATAAGTTCTTAATAATTAAGATCTTTTTAAGAGATAAAAAGATTATATTAATCTTTAAATTTATAATAACTTTCTATTTATAAAATTATACTATTAATAAGATATTTAGTTTAAAAGAATAAGTAAGTATTAAGCTAGGAAGATATTTATAATATTTAAAGAAAATTATCTAAATATCTAAATTTTTAGAGAGTAATATATTAAGATTTAGAATATAATAAACTTAAATAATAAGTTTATTTATTTCTTTATATTAAGTAATTTTACATAGATATTTATAATTTAACTTTTAAAGAGATTTAATATTTTAATAATATACTTATTAATAAATTAAATAGTAATAATATATAAATAGAAAGTAAAGAAAATTTAGTTAATAAAATTTTAAAATTAAATAATATATTTCTTAGTAAGAAGATAAGAAAAAAGGAATTAATATTAAAGCTAAAAGTATAATAACTAGATAAAAATAAGTTAAACTTATATATATTATTTCTAATACTAAAGATTAGGAGTATTATTTAAAGGAGTAAGTTAATAAATATAAGAATTATAGTAATATAAATAGAGTCTAAGTTATAATAATAAAAAAAGAAGGTATTAATATAAGTACTTTATAACTATAAAGTTATATTATTATAAGAGTTCTTAAAGATTAAATAGATTTATTAATTAATAGTAGTACTATAATATCTTAAAGATTAAATATATTTATTAATTAATAGTAGTACTATAATAAATTAAAATAATACCTTATAAGGTATAATAAGTACTAAGATTTTTAATATTATAAGTACTTAATATAATTATAGATTTATAATAGAGATACTTAAGAAATAACTAATAAATAGATTATTAAAACCTTATTATAATTTATATTATAACTTATAATTTCTTATAAAGAAAAAGTTAAGTAAGTATTAAATTATAAATATAATAATAAATATTAATAAGGTTATTATTAAAGATATAAATCTTTCTCTATTAATAAATAAGTTCTTTAAGGAATTTATTAGGATATAAATAATATTACTAATTAATTTTTTTTCTTAAGTATAATTAAATTAACTTTAATAGTTATAATAAGAATTTAATAGTATTTATAATCTTATTAAAATTACTATAATAAATAATATTACTATAAGGTATAATAAACTTAATAGTTTAGTTTATTTATATTATAATAAAGATTCTTACTAACTTAATTCTAAGTATATATTAATTATTCCCCCTTAATATTAATATTAAGGGCTTATATTTATAATATTAAGATAAGAAGATAATCTTAATAATATAATAGTTTATATTAAGATATATTTAGAATCTTAATAAAATACTAGTAGATATTATACTACGTAATGAGTTAGATTTAACTTAATAAGTTTTAAGTTAAATTTAAGTTAAGTTTTATAATTTAATTAAAAACTTAATCTAAACTTAATCTAGTAGTAAGTTTTTAGGTTTTAACTTGAAAACTTAATAGCTTATTATAATATACTAAAATTTATAAGTTATATCTTAATATATAATTTATTAGATTAATTATTAGATTATTAAGATTCTATATAATAATTTAATTAAGTTCTAGATATACTAGTCCTATTTAATAAATATAATAGCCCTAGTCTTTTAATTTAGTACTTATTACTTATTAAGAATAAATATTAATACTTATATTAAATAAACTTTTTTATTCTAATAAAACTCTTTATTAAGCTTTTTTTACTAACTCTTAGATTAGATACCTAAATAATACTTAGTATACCTAAGGTTTATAATTATAAGCCTAGAATTACTTATATTAGTCTAATTATTACTATCTTTCTTATCCCTATTATATAACTTAATTATTAAAAATCTTAGGCTATTAATAACTCTATAATAGTACTAGAATAGCTCTATTAGCTAGCGCTAGGGTAGCTCTATTCACTAGCGCTAGAATAGCTCTATTAATAGCGCTAGGGTAGGGTTATTAACAGCGCTAGGGCAGCTCTATTAGGGGTATTAGGGCAGCTCTATTAAGGGCACTAGGGTAGCGTTATTAACAGCGCTAGGGCAGCTCTATTAGCTAGCGCTAGAATAGCTCTATTAGTAGCGCTAGGGCAACGTTATTAGGGGTACTAGGGTAGCTCTATTATGGGTACTAGGGTAGCTCTATTAGGGGTACTAAGGCAGCTCTATTAGGGGTACTAAGGTAGCTCTATTAATAGTACTAGGGTAGCTCTATTAGTAGTAGTACTAGGGCAATGTTATTAATAGCGCTAGGGTAGCTTTATTAATAGTACTAGGTTAGTATTATTAATAGTACTAGGGTTACTATACTAGATAATAGAATAACGGCTTAAAAAAATAGATTTTTTAAGTAGAAGTCCTAAAAATCTAAACCTAATTTCGCTATTAAAATAGCGACCCTCTAGTAATAATATATATTAATATTCTCTATAAAATTATATTAATTAAGGACTATAATTAATCTAAAGATCTTTAGATTAAAATATTAATTCGCCTTATATATATTACTAGTAATATTAAAACCTCGCTTATAAATAACTCCTATTATAGGTAATATAAGGATAGAATAAGTAAGAAATACTATATATAGAAGTTTAATTAAAATACTTTTCTATAAATCTATTATAATAGTATCTTTAGTATTATACTCTATTAAGGGTTAAAAGGTAATTATTAGATTAATTATTAAAATAAGATAATACTTACTTAAGTTTTAATAATAATTAAACTTATCCTTAAATTCTTTCTCTTTTATATAGAAGAGAATAGTTATCTAGGGTAGTAAATATAATTTTTAGTATATCTATATATTATAAAGAGGATATATTAGGATTAACTATTAGATAATTATTAAAGTTATTTTATAATATATCTTAATATATTTTAGCCTAAGGTTCTTTATCTTCTTCTTTTACTTATAAGGGTTTTTAGAAAATTTAATCTTTATAAGTAGGGTTAAGTAATATAACTTTACTATAAAGGAACTTAATAGATAATTAAGTTTTTTAATAATACTTTAATAATTTAATAAAAGTCGCTTTAAGCGCTTCTTTTATTTATACCTTCTAAGGTATTTTCTTCTATATAAGGTATTCTATTATAATATCTAAGTAGTTAAAGAGCTTATTATATATTTTAAATACTTAGTAGAGTATTAACTATTAAGTAATACTAATAACCTAGGTATATTTATAGAAAAATTTAATAATATTAATTAGGTATTTTATCTAAGATTACTCTTTCTTTTCTAGTATTAAAAAGCGTGTTTTATACTCCTTAAAAAAGGCTTTAAGATCTAATTTTAATTAGTAGATATAGATAAGTATATATAATATAGAATCCTACTAGGTTTTAATATTCTAGAAAAGCATTAAGATCTTTAGTATACTAGGTTTGCTTTTTATAAAGGAGCTATAAACTAGGGTATTAAGTTTACTACTTACTATCTCTATCCTTCGCGCCTATATAATATTAAATTATTCTTTATATAAGGAACTAGTATTAATATAGACTATTATTTTATAAACCTATAATTAAATTAAGAGTTAGTATAATATAATTATTAGATTAATTATTAGATTAATTACCTTTATAAGTATTAATAGTATATTAAGTTCCTAAAAAGTCTTTAGGGCTTTCTCATCTAAATCCTTATCTTATATTATCTAAAGTTCTTTATTTATTAGAGTAATATAGATTTTATTAAGTAACTTACTAATAGTAAGCTAAATTATATATATAAGATATAGAAGATATTTAAAAGGTTAAGGGTTATTCTCTATTTATTTAACTCACGACTCTATTAAAGAGCTTACGAAATAACTTATATTATAATAGTATTATTTAATATATTATCTATAGTAATAGCGCTAATAATATCTCTAAGTCTATAGAATATAATCTATTCCTTAAGGATAGATATAATCTTATACTTAGTATAATAACCTTAAATATATTAAAATATAAGGAGGACTTTATAGTATTCCTAGTCTATTCTAATAAAGTATATATTAAGAGCTAGATAGCTTTACCTATTTTTTAATAACTAGTTATTATATAATAAAGAGATTTTAGTTCTATCTCTTAGGAATTTAGTTAGAAGTAATAAATAGACTTCTTTATATTACTTTATAACCCTATTCTTAATAGTATTCGCGCTTAGTAGCTTAGTAAAGGGGTTAAGGTATTTAAAGGCTCTTTAAAGCTTAATATTTTAAATATATTATAAGGGTAATTATAGGGAGATAATTATTTAGAGTATCTAAGTATTCTAGTTATAATAGGTAAGGTTTTAATTATAGAGCTTTTATTTTATATTTTTATTACTCTTTATCTAATTACCTAAGTATTAGCTAGTTATAATATAATAAAATAAATAATCTAATAATTAATCTAATACTTAAGTAATAATTTATAACTTACTAATTTATAAAATAATAGCTAGTATAATTTATTATTAGATCTATAATATCTATCTAATTACTAGTAAGTCTTACTTTCTAGATATATAATTATTTCTAAGGGGCTAATATTCTTTTATAAAGGATATTTTATAGTAATAAAGTATTTTTAATATATTATTATTAGGTTATTCTTAGAGACCTAAGCGCCTTTAGAAAAGAATTGTTAGAAGGTAGCTTTTTTTTCTACTCTCTATATAATCTTAGCCTTTTTAGTTCCCTTAAGCTTATTATTTTCTAACTATTTTATTCTATTCTATTAATTTATAAAAATATTTTTCTTCTCCTCTTTATATAAAAAGTAATCCTTATCTATATCTACTTTCTTTAGACCTTAGTCTAAGATAGAAGTTAAGATAGTATTTATTATTAATTAACTTAGATATAGATTAAAATTACTTTTAAATATAATAGAAATTATAATATTTATATAGGATTAGGTTAAATATATAATACTTTATTATTATTTATAAATTATATTATATAGATATATTTATTCTATACTTTAGTTAACCTAGTAACTATAATTTATTATAATGTTCTATTAGCTCTAAGCTTAATTTAAATCTAAACTTAGTATTTTCCCCCTTAAAAATTTCCTCTAAATCTAAATCTAGGCCTTGTACTACTTATTATACCTCTCGTAATTATAGATAATTAATAGATAATAGATAGGGATATTAATATAAATAATTAATAGTAGAGAGATATAGATATTAAGGATATTATTAGCTTTATAACTTCTCTCTAAAATATAGAGAGAACTATAACTACGCTATTAAAATTATTAGAATTATTAGGGCGAAAAAAAGCTACTACTTATAAGAGTAACCCTTAATTTAAAATATTAAAAAGGTATTAGAAATTAAAAGTATTTAATTTAAAAACGTGGTTATCCCCTAAGAGTTATTATAAGTAGAAGAAAGGAAGTAAATTAATCTTAATTATCTTAATATCTTTTATATAGTAGTTAATTTAATTATCTACTAGCTATAACCCTTTAGGAAATTAAATAATATTAGAAGTTTATTAATCTATTTATATTAAAGAGATTATTTATCTATATTATCTATAAGATTATATATATATAAGTACTTATCTATAATATTTAAATATAGGCGTCTACTTTAAAAGCTTTATAAGAGATAGTAAAGATATATCTTATTAGGGAGTTTAATAGTAAGCTTCTATAATATTCAAATTTTAATTAATTACTAAATAACTTAGTAAGTAACCTCTATATAATTTATTATAAGAGAGTGATTTTTATATAGAAGGATATAATATTTATATAAATAATATAAAGGGTTATTATTAAAGTAGAGGGGAGTAATAACTAAGATAAATATTAATTAGTTATACTAGTTATTTAATAATTAATCTAATACTAACGTAATACTTATAGCCTTATATAATTATATTTACTAAGTAACCTCTTATTCTATTATTAGCTCTATAGAAATAAACTTAAATTACTTAAAGTCTTCTAAATACTCCTTATACTTAAATTAATTAGTTATAAGATTATATATAAGCTTTATTTTTCTAAGCTCTTAATTAGGAATCTATCTATACTTAGTATAATTATAGTTATTAGGCTATTAATTACTAGGGCCTAGGTATTTAATCTACTTACTATTACTAAATAATTTTTATACTACTAAATTTTATTATATTATACGCTCTTTCTCTATAAAATATTTATATAGAAGAAGCCTCTTTATATAGATAGATTTAGTTTAGTAAAAGTATATATATATTAGTAGAACGCCTTAATTATTAGATTAATTATTAGATTAATTTTATTATCTTATTATAGATAATCTCTCTATAATTAATAAAGCGGCTAGTTTAAAAGAATATAAGTATATTAAGTATAAATATAGCTTTAGTATATAAATAAAATACCTATAAATTAAAAGTTAGAATTATATATATTATTGAAAACTCTTAATATTAATATATATTAATCTTATATTATAATATATCTTTAACTTTATATTAGCTAAAATATCTCTATTTATAGAGTAGTAAGATAATTATAGAATATTAATAAGTATATATATTAAGAAAATCTATCTATCTTATATTCTTTTTCTACTCCTTAAATATAGTAATATCTAGCTCTTAAGTATTTATTAGTATATCTATAATAAATTAAAATTTATCTTAGTCTATAAATACTAGATAAGCTTAGTATTTTAGGTTATCTTTTAATTCCTTCTTTATTATATTAACCTAGAGACTCTATAGATTTAGTAGTTTAGAATTATTAATACCTAGTTTAATAATTAAGCTAGTATTATAAATTATTAAAAGCTATAGAGCTATTATATTTATATATTACCCCCTTATAATTCTATTTATTAGAATAATTATTAGATTAATTATTAGATTAATTATTAAATTTAAATTAGTAATATTTATCTTTTATAAAGAACTAACTACTTATTATTATCTATTATCTACTATTTTTATTTATTTATTACTAATTAATATTAAGTTAATACTAGGAACTTCTTTTTTAAATTTAATATAGTATTAGTATCTCTTACTTTAGCTTTAAAGAGTAATTACTTATTACCTATTAATTTAGATACTTAATCTTAAGCTCGCTTTATATAGGGGTTTATTAATAATTAGACTAGATCTTTATATTTACTAGCTATTCTAGGTTATATCTTAGGAATATAGTTTCGTGGCTCTCTATAACTAATTAGTAATCTAATAATTAATCTAATAACCACCTTATTAAGAAGCTTACTTATATATAGTAATCCTATATCTAAATCACCTATAATAATATCTTTAGCCTCTTCTTATTTAATTCCGCCTATATTAGTATCTCTAGCTTTTTCTTCCTTTATAAGGAAGTTATTAAGATCTATATTTAAGTAAATTAATAATCTAGAAATATTAAAAGTAAGCGTTAAAATAAGTATTAAAAATTTATAAGTATTAAGATAAGGAAAATATTAAAGATAAAGAATTATAAGTATTAAAGTAAGGAAATCCTAAATAGTAGTATACTAGTACACTAGCGCGGCGCTAGTACTATTTAGGTAGCTATAATTTACTTCTTACTCTATATCCTTATTTTAATTTCTAAATCTATTTTCCCTTTTATAAAGTATACGTAAAACCTTATCCTTAGCTAGTAAGTATCTCTCCTTCTATTTCTAATAATATCTTTTTAATTTCATATTAATATTACATATCTATACGTGTTATAGCCTATTAAGATTATAAATAAATAAGTTTAAAATAAGAGTTTTCTAAAAAAAAGTCTATATACTAAATTTTCTTAAATCTTATCTAGTAAAATATTAATATTTACTCCTACACGTAATTATTAGATTAATTATTAGATTTATTATTATAGTGAAAAAGTTTTAATCTCTCTTTCTTTTATTTTATTTATATAGTATTAATTAAATACTAAGTTTTCTTAATTAGGGGTATTATACTAGACTAATTAATATCTAATTAACCTATAGATATATCTTTAATATCTTTATCTAAGCTATTAACTCCTCCCCCCTCGCCTAAAAATACTTAGATAAGTTATATATAATTAAATATAACTTCTAAATTAAAATTTTTAGAGGGTCTATAATCTATCCTTATATAGTATAATATTCTATTCTTAAACTAATAGTTCTAGTACTACCTAAAAGGTAAATATAGGTATAGACTATAACTCTAATCTTGATTATAAAGAGAGTACTTCTATTATAAAAATATATATTCTTTATAATCTAGGGTTAAAAGACTATACTAATAAATATTAGGTTTTTTTACTAGGAATACAACCTATTATATAAGGATTCTAATTATAAAGATAATAGAACTAGTAAAGCTATCCTAATGTCACGTGGAAGATAGATGCGGATAAGGTAAATAGCTAGGAATGCTCGATAGAAGCTATAAATAGGCTAATCTATAGTGGTGGTGGTATGTATAATAAATAGATACCCTAAGTAGGAAGAAATAAAGATATATGCGCTCGACCTAATATTAGCCTGGGCGCTGGCCTAGTAACATCCATATTGATCCGTGACACCTAACTACTATATAAGCTAATTAACCCTAATTTATAATCTAATAATTAATCTAATAATTATAATTCTCTAAGGTAGTAGATAGAATTTCTAACTTACTATATAATCCTAATTAATTTAAGCCTAATAGTTTTACTATAATAGCTAGGTAATACTCTCTTAAATAATACTAAATAATTAGAATATTAAATTAATTTATCTTTTATTAGGACTAAATATAAGAGAGATAGAATCCTTATTAAGTAGGCTAGGGGTATTAAGGATAAGTAAGTTATACTTTATATTAATTTTATCTTTAAATAATCTTTAATTTATAATTATAGCTAGGAGTATAGTTTTTTAAAAGGTATTAAGATATATATAAATAAAATTAAAACTAATAATAAAAATAATCTTTTTAATAATTAACTTATTAAAAAAAAAGAATACTATATCTATAAAGATAAGAACTATAGTCTAAGGGTATTAACTATATTTAAGAATACGCTTTAAAATAATAAAATTATAGATTATAGATAGACTAAAAAAGTAAAGACTAAAAAATTAAAGGAGCCTAGGATTAGAGTTCTAAGTAGAACTAAAATAGTACCTCCTATTACTAAAACTATACCTAGAAAACCACCTAGAATAATATCTAAAAAACTACTTAGAAAAGTACCTAGAAAAGGTTCTAGAAAAGTACTAGTAAAAAAATTAAAGTCTAAGTAATATACTAGAGATAATATATTATAAAGGACTACTACTTTTATAACTACTAAAGCTAAACCTAGCTTAGTAAAGTTAAAATATAGATATTATAAGAAGCTAGGCTATAAGTTATTAAAATCTATTAATCTAATAATTAATCTAATAATTAATCTAATAATTAATCTAATAATTACTCTAATAGTAGCTCTAAATTAAATATAATACTACTAGAAATAAGTTGGGTTACTTATCCTAAAGAGACCCTTCTAAAGGCTTATTTAGGAGATTTATTAAGACTCTACTAATTATAATAAATATAATAGTTAGTCTTTATAATAATAGTTAAGTATATTAGGCGCTTTTTAAGAGACCGCTAAAAGCTTCTTAACTATAAAGTTTAAAAATATAATCTTCCCTATCCTTAATCTATAACTAGGGTTATTAATTAATTATTAATAATAGGTTTTATAATTATTTATACTAAGTAAGTTATAATTTAAGCTAAGAATATATAGATAGTAAAATATTTATATAGAATAATAACTAGATATTATAAATAAGAACTAAATATCTTAAACTTCTAAAATTAATACTTTTAATAGTATTTATTCAAGACCTAGTTATTAAGATAAAAGATACTATAGTTAGAAAAAGATATATTAATTAGGTAGAAAGGGAACTCTCTAAAGACTAATAAATTATAGAAAACTCCTATAGCTAGTGCTAATTACTAGATATATAGAGTTAGATAAAAGGAGAAAGCACTATTTATAGGATCTTAGATAGAATCCTAAGAAAACTTATCCTCTAATAATTATTAGAATAATTATTAGATTATTTTAGCCTATAAAAATTAGCGTAGATTATTATTAGATTATTAGGTTTAACCTAATAATTTATTAAGAAAAACCTAATCTAACCTAAACCTATTAGTAATGGGTTTAGGTTAGGTTTAAGTTTAGATTAGGTTGAAAAATCTTAACCTAACCTAACCTATTACGCAACGTAATCTTATATATATAATTTGACTTATTATTAATAAGTTATTTAGTAAAATCTATATTACTTTAATAAATAAAGAACTTTAGATAATATATAATAAAGATTTAAATAAAAAAGTCTTAAAGACTTTTTAAAGACTTAATATATTATTAATATTTATAAAGATAATTAATCTAATAATTAATCTAATAATTATATTATATTAATTCTTAATTTAATTATAAGTTTATATTAATACTAGTTTCTTATATAAAGAATAATCTAATATAATATTATATAGATATAAAGAGTAGAGGTAATAATAAGTAAACTTAATATTCTAGTCTATAACTCCTTTATAAAAAGTAAACCTAGTATATTAAAGATTTTAATATTTTTCTAAAATATTAAAACCTAATAAGATTCTATATTATATATACTTATTTATATCTACTAATTAAAATTAAATCTTAAAGCCTTTTTTAAGGAGTATAAGATATATTTTTTAATACTAAAAAAAGAGTAATCTTAGGTAAAATACCTAATTAATATTATTTAATCTTTCTATAAATATATCTAGGTTATTAGTATTATTTAATAATTAATACTTTACTAAGTATTTAAAATATATAATAAATTCTTTAATTACTTAGATATTAGAATAAGATACCTTATATAAAAGAGAATACCTTAGAAGATATAAATAAAAGAAGTATTTAAAGTATTATTAAAAAACTTAATTATTTATTAAATTTCCTTATAATAAAGTTATATTACTTAAATCTATTTATAAAGACTAAATTTTTAATAAACTCTTATAAATAGAAGAAAAAAGTAAATAACTATAGATTAAAATATATTAAAATATATTATAAAATAACTTTAATAATTATCTAATAATTAATCCTAATATATTCTTTTTATAAATTATAAATATATTAAAAACTATATTTACTACTTTAAATAACTTAGATACTCTTCTTTATATAAAAGAGAAAGAACTTAAAAATAAGTTTAAAATTTATTAAAATTTAAATAAATATTATCTTATTCTAATAATTAATCTAATAATTATCTTTTAATCTTCTATAGAGTATAATATTAAAGATACTACTATAATAAATATATAGAAAAGTTTTTTAACTAAACTTCTATATATAATATTTCTTATTTATTCTATCCTTATATTACTTATAATAAGAGTTAGTTATAAATAAGTTTTTATATTATTAGTAATATATATAAGATAAATTAATATTTTAATCTAAATATCTTTAGAGTAATTATAGTTCTTAATTAATATAACTTTATAGAGAATATTAATATATATTATTATATAGATTTATTTAAAGATAATATAATTAATTAAAAAAAACTTAACTTTAAGTTATTTTAATATAAGATAGCCTTAAAAAAGATAATAAATTATTAATATATTAATAATAAAAATAAGAAAGATAGTAATTCTTAAATTAATATAAGTAATTCTAGGCTTATAATTATAAACCTTAGATATATTAAGTATTATTTAAGTATTTAGTTTAAGGATTAATAAAAAAAAGTTTAATAAAGAGTTTATTTAATATAAATATTTATATTTATTCTTAGTAAATAATAAATACTAGATAAAAAGATTAGGGTTATTATATTTATTAAATAGGATTAATATATCTAGAACTTAATTAAATTATTATATAGAATCTTAATAATCTAATAATTAATCTAATAAATAATATATATAGAATATAACTTATAAATTTTAGTATACTAAAATAAGTTATTAAGTTTTTAGGTTTAAACCTAAAAACCTATTACTAGATTAAGTTTAGGTTAGATTCTTAGTTAGATCTTATAATTTAACCTAAAATTTAATTTAATCTAAACTTAACTTAAAATCTATTAAGTTAAACCTAACCTATTATATAGTATAGGCTTAGCCTATAAATAACTATCTAGTTATATATATTACTAGCCCTTAGAAGAAGAATTAAAAGCCTTTTATAACCTCTAAAATATATTTAAGATCTCTATATTTCTAGTATACTATAATAAGAATTAATAGCTTTATATTAACTTAAATATCTTTAAAGTCTAGGGATTTATAACTATAATCTACTATAGAATTAATGATAATAATTTAAGATATATAACTATATAATCTATTATATTTCTTAGTAGAAGTATTAATATTATAGAGAGAAACTACTAACTAATTAAATTAAAGATTATTAACTTAGTATAAATAGTAAAGAAGATTAGATATCTTATTAATTATATTAAAAAGTTACTTACTATAATCTATACTAATTATTTAGTAGTTATTCTAATTTCTTAGTAAACTTCTTTATTTATATTATTAATAGATAAGTTAAATTTATAACTTATATAAGCCTTATAATACTTATTATTATTTAACCTATTAATTAAATATAAATTAAGAATATTAAATATAGTTCCTAATACTCTTTTATATTTATAAGCTTAAATTAACTTATCTATAATTAATAAAGCTAATATCTTAGATTATCTATATAGTATTATAACCTTACTTAATTCTATTAAATAAAATACCTTACTCTTTAAAGTATTTATCTTCTATAGTACTCTTATTAAGATAATTAATAACTTTAAGAAATATTTAATAGAGGCCTATATAAATAATAAGTAGTAGAGTAAGGCTCTTAAAATCTTAAAGGAAGATAATAAGAATCTATCTAAAGATTTTTACTTCTATAAGAGAGAAAGCCTTATATACCTTATTAGTAGTAAAGGTTATAAACGCCTTTATATTTTATAAATATTATAAGAGAAGATATTTAGAATAATATATAATAATAACTTCTATAGAGATTATTATAGAATATATAATTATATTACTCTCTTTATATTTATTAAAATTCTTTTTAAATATCTCTATATTTATATTAAATACTACTTTAGTTATTAATTAAATTAGATAAGAAGATATTTAATATATAAAGAGCTATATTTAATTATTACTCCTTTTATTTTATTTTATACTATTATAATTAATTTTATTATTATACTATCTAGTTATAATAATAGTAACTTTAATACCTTAATAACTATTACTTATAAATTAACTAAGAGGAATATAGTAATCCCTAGAGCTAAGATATAGAGTATTATAAACTAGGTGAATTTATTTCTTATAAACCTTATTAGCTATAATTAAGGAGTTTTATTAGCTATTATTAGTAATAAAGACTTTAAGTTTATAAGATCTTTTTAAAAGAAAGTATTCTAGAAGATAAGAGTTAAACTTCTAATATTTACTATATAATACCCTTAAATAAATAGCTAATTTAAATATACTAATTAAATAATAGAAATAATATTAAGATTCTTCTTATTTACTAGTAAAGAAGATTAGGTTTTAATATTATTATATCTTTAAAATTCCCTAAATAATACTTTAAACTCTATAGGCTTTACGCTTAATAACTTAGTTTATAGTTTTTATATTAGAGAAGGTGTGATATAAGTCTATTACGTACTACTAGTACTATGTAATAGAATTACTAAGGATTACTTAAAGATATAAAGTAGTAGTAGTAGGTATTAGATTATATTAAAGAACTAATTATTAAAGATTCTATTACTATAAGATATACGCCCTTTAAGCTTATTACGATAAGGTGGGATAATATAATATATTCTACTTATTCACGCTAGTATAGTGTTAATATAATACTTATATTAGCTTACTATTAATACTAAGCTACTCTACTAACTACTAGTTATTATAGTTATCCTCTCTTCTAGATACTAGTCTACTAGCGTAGAGCTTCTATTATATATAGTTATATTACTAATATAGTTCTAGAAGGAGGTATTTTTATTAATATAGAGCTTATTAAAAACCTTTAAAATCTAGTAAGAAAAGAAAGGAAAAGAGTCTTTTATCTAAAAACTTATCTTAGCATTATCTACTATATAATCCTATTATATAATATACTTATAGATTATAGATTATTTATTATTATAATAATAACTATATTAAAGGTAGATTATTATATAATAACTATATAATATATTTATAATAGATATATTATTAATACTAATTCTATCTTATTTTTCTCTCTTTAGTAATAAATATATTTTATAAGTACCCCTTATATTAAAGTATTATATTACTTTAAGTTAATACTAATAATTCTAAAGTCTTTTACTAGTAGTAAATACTCTATTATCCTATATACTATCTATTATTAATAAGTAGTAGTGGATAATTTACTATATATAAACTATCTTTAAACTTATAAATTTTATATTTATAATACTATACTACTTTATTAGTAGTATAAATAGGTATATTATAGTATAGAAATACTAAGAGATAAGTTATTATTATAATCTATAGTTATAATTTACTAATATTTTTAGATTCTCTTTCTTTTTACTAAGGAGGTAGTAATATTAGCTATTAAATTAACTAATCTTCTTATATTATCTAGAGTAGCTTCGCGTACTAAGAGCCTTTATAAGAAGGTTACTTAGTAGTATAAAGATAAGTCTTTAACTCTAAGGATATTAGGTAGATAGCTAGCTTAGTAGCTAATATTACTAGCTAGGAAAGTAGAGATATTAGTAAGTAGTATTCCTATTTTATATTACTATACTAACTTATTATAAAAGATAAGCTAAATTATTTTTATACTTTTTATTTTTAATACTTATCTTTATCCTTTCTATTCTATTTATATATTTATATTATACTTACTACTAACTTCTTATAGAAGAAGATAGAAAAGGGAGAGAAAAAGAGTAAGAAGGAAGAGAAAGAGAAGAGAAGATATTTCTAGATATACTATTATACTATATATACACCGCTTATAATTTAATACTAATATAATTAGATTTTTAGAGATTAGGCTTTAGAGAGAGTAGAGGAGGTAAGGAAGAAAAAGAAGGAAAAAAAGAAAAAAAAAAAGGAGAAGAAGAGGGAGAGATAAAAAAAAAGAGGGTAAGAAGAAGAAAAAGAGATACTATAGCCTTAGTAGTAAATTATTTCTATATAGTTACTATATATACTAATCACTTATATATAGACCTAATTATATTTTATTTTTTCTAGTATTTAGTATTTTAATATTTAGAGTTTAGTATTAATAGTACTTATATTTTAAAGCTATTTTTTTAATAGTAAGAGTCTTCTATCTATAGTATTAAGTACTCTTATAGCTATAACTTACTAATTACTTACTATATATATAATATTAATATATTAGCTATAATATTATAAATCCTCTATATACTTTTTTAATATTACTAATTCTTCTATTCTTTATTAATATTAATATCCTATAATAAGCGTATAATACTTATATCTTAGTAAGTATATAATACTTATATCTTAGCGAGTCTATACTATCCTTTTATCTCTACTATACTACTATATTTATAGCTACTTATTACTTTAAATCTCTATAATTATCTCTTTATCCTAACTAGATATAATAGTAATATAATTCTATTATATTAGATAGTTTATAAAATAGCTTAATATATTATATAATTTAAATTAACTTTTTTTTAGCTTCTATTATTATTATATCTACTTATTATAAGCGCGCTTTAATATTAGTATAGTATTAAGTTCTACTTCTAGTATTTATTAGTTATAGATATTATCCTATTTAATTTATTTAACCTTATATTAAATATCTTTCTTATTCTATATCTTATTAATAATTTCTTCTATCTTCTACTATTCTTTATTATTAATAAGTTTAGGGGGTTATATAAATTCTACTAACTCTACGCTCTTATATAATTAATAGGGCTTAAGTAATAATATATAAAAGGTATTATAGATTTAATAATTTATAGGTAATATTAAGTAATATATTTATACTCTAATCTTATTCTTTATCTTAAATAGATTAATAAACTAATAAAATAACTTCTTATTAAATTACCTTTATTTAAGGTTTCTAGTTAATAATATTACTAATTTATCTACTTTATATTCTTTTAATAAATAGTTTTTATTATAGTATTTTACTTATACTTTAATAATATATTACTAGTATACTTCTATCTTATTCTAGTAGCTCTATAACTACTCTATATATTTCTTTACTATAGGTACCTCTCTCTTTAAGAAGCCGTCCTTAGCTTCCTAATAAATTTTAGGGTTATAATTATATATTATAAAGAATAGTAAGTAGTTAATATTACTATAGTAGTTATTACTATATATAAATTTAGTAATTAGTAATAATTTAACCTAATTAATTAATCTACTTTAAATTTATAAATATTTATAAGAAATATTCTAATAATTAATCTTACTTTTTTATCTAACTATTTATCTATAAATAAAAGGTAGTACTTATATAACGCTTAATCTTAGTATAATAATAAATACTTAACTAGAAAGTACTAATAAATATAGTACTCTAATTACTTACTACTTCTATTAGTATATTAAACTTATAGAATATTTTAAAGAAAAAGAGTTCTACTAGTTCTTTAACTATAATTATTCTCTTAGTAATAAGATAATAAGTTATTTCTATAAATTTATTAACTATTATTAAAATAGAATTATAGATAATACTATTATATTTACTTAGAGATAATTTTATTATAAAATCTATAGTTAACTCTTACTATAGCCCTTTTAATAAGAGTAAGAATTATAATTCTTTATAAGGGTAATATTAAGAAATCTTTATCCTTTAATAAATATTATAAGTCCTTATATAGTTTTATATTTACTTTATAATATTAGCCTAATAATATTTATATTATAAGAGCTCTAATATTTTTATAATACTAAAATATCTTATTAAGGGATTATTACAATACTTACTAATTAGCTCTTACTATAGAGTACTATCTTTTAGTATATATAGTTACTCTTTATATCTAAGGAGATCTTCTTTATTAAAAGATTAATCTATATAAGCTATATAATACCGCGCTATAATAGTGTCTTCGCCTTTTTAGAATTTTATAACCTATTTATTAAGGTCTTATAATTTATAAATAATCTATTTTAGTAGTCTTTAAGGCTTCTTATAAAGATTCTTAGAAAGCTTCTTTATAATTCTTCTTAGTATTATTACTTAAATACTTATAACTAAAAAAGCTATCTATAATACATCGTTATCAACGTATATATATAACTTAGACTCCTTTTCTAATTATAGTAATAACTTACTTTATAAGGTTAGTAAGAGAGTTATATTATAAGAAAAGATACCTTTATAATTAAGTCGCTTTAATAGAGGATTAGTAGGGTTAGTTTTCCCTATATAATATATTATCTTAAAGTTATATACTATAAGCTTAAGTATCTAGTACGCTTACTATAATATTAGCTCTTTTAACTTTATAAACCCTTATAGATTATTATAATTTATTAGTACCTTAATTAGATATAAGCCTTTTTCTAGATAATAATACTATTACTTAAAAGTATCTACTATTACTAATAGTTCTTAGTTATATATTTTATAATTTTACTCTACTAATATTATTTTATATAACTAAAAGACTATAAATTACTAGTAGCTTATATTATTAGATTAAGATAAAATACTTATAATTATAAAAACTAATATATTAGTCTTAACTTTAATTTTCTATATTAAATTAAAATATTATAGTAATAATACTTTTATAAACCTTTAATATAATTATTAGAATATTTATTTTATATTATCTAGTTATTTAAATAATCTTATCTTTTTACCCTTCTTATTACTCTTTAAAAAGCTAGTAAGAGATATAATAATAGTAAAGTAATAATAAATAAAATAATAATAAAAGTTTATAAACTCTAAAAAGACTTAGACTTCTTAATAAGTTTTTAGTCTTAGTTATTCCTTAATAATAGTAACCCTATATAAATCTATCTCTATACTTATAATTAATATAATAAATTCTAAAAATTTAATTTTAATAGTATTAAATATATACTTCTTTAAGTTTATATATAATTAGTATTACTAGAGCTATTATAATACTTATTTAATATATTATTAGTAGTTCACTAGCTCTTTTAAAAAGACTAGTATATTATTTAAATATATTATATATATTATATCTACTAGTTTAGCTAAGGCCTAATTAATATATACTTAAAAAGTAGTAGAGGTATTTATAAGTCTAAATAGTATAATAAGATATTTAAAGTAACTATAATATATATAAAATACTATTTTCTATTTATTACTACGCTTAATATAAATATAATAATATATATCCTTTAGATTTAACTTTAAGAATCTCTTAATACTATATAAGTAGTTTAATATCTTAGTAATAAGGAGTAATAGGTATCTATTTTTTATAGTTACTATATTTAATCCCTAATAATTTATATAGAGATATAGCTCTCTATCTTTCTTTAGTATAAAAAGAATAGGTACTTTTATAGATAAAATAGAATATTTTATCTATCTCTTTACTAAAGTATTATTAAAATAGTAATATAGCTTTACTAACTCTACTCTTAATAAGTTATAAAGGGGATTATATAATAGCTCCTTACTATTTAGCTTAATAATATAATCTCCCTACTTCTATTTAAATAAGATCCCTACCTTCTTATTTAAAAAGATATCCTTAAACTCTTTTAATTAATAAGGAATACTTATTATATTAGACTTATTAGTCTAGGATTACTCTACTATTATAATATAAGTATAAATTATAGTAAATACCTTTTATTTCTATTATAGAATTTATATAAACTTAACTAGCTTATTAATCTATAGCTATTTAGTATTAACTTAATACTACTATTAATATACTACATCGGCAAATCCGTAACCCGCAATTAGCGGCGTACCAAGAGTTTTTAGCGAAAACAGCACGTTTAGCTGCGAAACAGCTGCGAAACAGCTGCAAACTGCACTCAGCAGCGCTTTCTTTTCCAACATCTAGTAAGATCTACGCAACGGGTCCTCCATCTATCTATCTATCCATCCATCCATCCATCTATCCATCCATCTATCCATCCATCCATCCATCCATGGCATCGCATCCATCCATGGCATGGCATCCATCCATGGCATCGCATCCATCCATCTATCCATCCATCCATGGCATCGCATCCATCCATGGCATCGCATCCATCCATGGCATGGCATCCATCCATGGCATCGCATCCATCCATGGCATGGCATCCATCCATGGCATCGCATCCATCCATGGCATCCATCCATGGTATAGGACATGGCATCTATCCATGGCATCTATCCATGGCATCTATCCATGGCATGGCATCCATCCATGGCATCGCATCCATCCATGGCATCGCATCCATCCATGGCATGGCATCCATCCATGGCATCGCATCCATCCATGGCATGGCATCCATCCATGGCATGGCATCCATCCATGGCATCGCATCCATCGCATGCGCATGGCTATGTTGCATGGCAATAGCATCCATCCATGGCATCTATCCATCCATCCATCCATCTATCCATCACGCTAATTTTTGTAGGCCAAAATAATCTAATAATCATTCTAATAACCATGCCATAGATGGATGCCATGCCCCATGGATGGATGCCATGCCATAGATGGATGGATGCGATGGATAGATGGATGGATGGATGGATGAATACTATGCTATGGATGGATGGATGGATGGATGGATGGATGGATGCGATGGATGCGATGGATGCGATGGATGGATAGATGGATGGATGGATGCGATGGATGCGATAGTGTTATGACCTAACAAGTGTAATATAAGGAACGCTCAAGTGAGCATACATCAAGGAACGGCTTGGCAACAAGTCACGTGATGGTTCAAACGGTTCATTGATTAAATCGTATGAACCAGGAAGTTCAAACGGTTCAGAGAGTGAATCGTATGAACCACGAGGAGTTCAAATAGTTCATGGATTGAATCCATTGAACACGACAGTCTTGGCAGACTTCCCTATGTCTATATAGTCAGGGCCCTTACCCACTTCAGATAGAGCTCCTTGTATTCAACTCCACAGTTAAACTGATAGTTACTCCTAGCCTTTGAAGACTTGATCTTACATTGCCGAGTGACATAGAGTTATACCTGGCTTACCCTATTCCCCTTTGCTCTTTGATTACTCATTTTAAGAAGCCCCACGACGTCAGTTCGTAACAGATAGATGGATGGATGGATGCGATGGATGCGATGGATGCTATGGATGCTATGGATGCTATGCCATAGATGGATGCCATGCCATAGATGGATGGATGGATGCGATGGATGCGATGGATGCGATGGATGCGATGGATGCGATGGATGCGATGGATGCGATGGATGCGATGGATGCTATGGATGCTATGCCATAGATGGATGCCATGCCATAGATGGATGGATGCGATGGATAGATAGATAGATAGATAGATAGATAGATAGATAGATGGATAGATAGATGGATAGATAGATGCGATAGATGCGATAGATACTATGCTATGGATAGATGGATAGATTGATACTAGATGTACGACCAGTGCGGAATGTGCTAAAATCTGAGTAGTGGGTACTGTTTCACTGCTAATTGACAGCTAATTGACGGCTGATTGACAGCTAAAGGGGCTGAAAAATTTGGACATGGGCAGACTTGCAGATCCGGATATTAGCGGCTATTTGCGCAAATTTCTATCCCTACGAAATTGCCGATGTAGTATATTAATTATAATACCTAACTTATAGAGTATAGGTATTTTAATAATTAAATTAAAACCCTTCTAATCTATAATATAGAATAAAGAGCTATACTTCTTTTCTTAGCCCTAGTTATTAGTAGACTTATAGCTTAATTAATATACTCTATAATAATAAGTATCTTATCTACTTAGCTATACTAGTATTAATAAGACTATATATTCTAACTATAAATTATATTATACTATAAACTACTAAGTAACTAGGTTAATCTTAGCTCTAGAATTAATTAATCCCTTAAAGAGATAAGATATATTCTAAGTTATTATCTAGCTTTTAAGGTATAAAGGATTAAAAGCTTTTATTAATCTTTTTTCTTTTTACCCTATTATTACTCTTATAATAAAGTATTAATCTTTTTTAATTATACTAAATTAACTAGGATAAAATTTAGATTATCTCTTTATAAGTAATCCTTCTTTTAATACCCCTTTCCTCTATATATAAAGTAGATATTAGCTTTATTTTCTAACTTATTTAAGAGATTTATAATAAATTTAGGTTTTTAGTAATTCTTATTTTTATCTTTATTTTTATTTTTTTAAAGCGCTTTAATAATAACTTCTTATTATTATTATTAGAGTATTTTAAAATATATTTCTCTAAAGATTTATCTTTATAAATAGGCTTAATAGATTCTTATTAAAATTATTTAAAGGATTCTCTCTTATATAATTATAAAAGCTAAGATATTTTTCTATATAAATAGTATATTATTAGTACTTAGGATCTTTTCCTTTATATTTAGATATAATTTACTAAGGAATATACTTACCCTAAAAACCTCTAATAAAGACTCTAAGTACGCTGCGCAACGGGTCGGGTTTAGGGGCCTGATCGAAAACCCGACCTGAACCCGACGGGCCCCTATCAGGCCCCTATTCTATTCCCTATTTAGCATAGCGATGCCCCCTAAGATATTACTGTCGCCCCCTAAGATGTCGCTGTCGCTGTCGCATAGCATGTCGCTGTCGCATGGCATGGCATCTATCCATCCATCTATCTATCCATCCATCCCATCGCATCCATCCATGGCCATGCCCTATGCCATGGATGGATGCCATGCCCTATGCCATGGATGGATACCATGCCCTATGCCATGGATGGATGCAATGCCATGGATGGATGCGATGCCATGGATAGATGGATGCGATGCCATGGATGGATGCGATGCTATGGATGGATGCGATGCTATAGATGGATAGATGGATGCTATGCCCTATGCCATGGATGGATGCAATGCCATGGATGGATGCGATGCCATGGATAGATGCCATGGATAGATGCGATGCCATGGATAGATGGATGCGATGCCATGGATAGATGCCATGGATAGATGCCATGGATAGATGCCATGGATAGATGCCATGTCCTATACCATGGATGGATGCCATGGATGGATGGTGGATGGATGGATGGATGCGATGAATGAATGAATGCTATGCTATGGATAGATGCGATGCTATGGATAGATGCTATGCCCTATGCTATAGATAGATAGTAGGCCTAAAATAATCTAATAATCAATCTAATAATCATTCTAATAACCATGCCATGAATACTATACTATGGATGGATATAATACTATGGATAGATACTATGCTATAGATAGATAGATAGATAGATGGATGAATAGATAGATAGATAGATAGATAGATATAATAAATATAATAGATACTATGCCCTATATTATAGATAGATACTATACTATAGATAGATACCATGTATCTACTCATGGCATGGTTATTAGAATGATTATTAGATTATTTTAGGCCTACTATCTATCTATAGCATAGGGTATAGCATCTATCCATCTATCTATCCATCCATCCATCTATGGCATCGCATCTATCCATGGTATAGTATCCATCGTATGCGCATGGCCATGTTACATGGTAATAGTATCTATCCATGGCATCCATCCATCCATCTATCTATCTATCCATCCATCCATCCATCCATCCATCCATGGCATCCATCCATAGTATCCATCCATGGCATAGGGCATGTCATCTATCTATGGTATAGTATCTATCCATGGCATAGCATCTATCCATGGCATTGCATCTATCCATGGTATAGGGCATGGTATCTATCCATAGCATGGTTATTAGAATGATTATTAGATTATTTTAGCCTACAAAAATTAGTATAGATCATCGTCGGGTTATTGGGTTTAACCTGATAACCTACTAAGAAAAACCTGACCCGACCTAAACCCGTTGGTAATGGGTTTAGGTCGGGTTTAGGTTTAGGTCGGGTTGAAAAATCTTAACCCGACCCGACCCGTTGCGCAGCGTAACTCTAAGTAGGTTTCTAACTCTTTTAAGTAAGCTTTAAAGGCGGAAACCTTTTATTCCTTACCTTATTTTACGCTATTCTAGTATTTATATATAAGAAGCTTATAGTTTATTAAATTTACTACTAGATCTAATAAAAAATTATAGAAATATTTAAAGATATATTTATTAATATTCTCTAGCTTAAACTAACTTTATTATTATAATAGCGCGTTATCTTTAAGTAACTATATATAATAGAGAATCTTATTTCTATTAGTAGTAAAATACTTATAACTTAAAAGGAACTTAATTTTAGTATTAGTAAACTAGTAGATATATTCTTCTTCTAATACTCTATAATATAGATATATTTTTTTAGGGTGAATTATTTTTAGTACTAGTATAAATATATTATTTAAGTTATTAAATAGAGTTTCTTTTCTTAAAGATTTACCTAGCTTACTTATATAGCCCCTACTTAGCCTATTATTAGAATCTCTTAGTATTTCCTTAATAATCTACTTAACTATAATAACTTAAAGCTCTCTTATTTATAACTCTAGCTACTAAATCCTTTATTATTATATATCTATACTAATAGTTAATTCTAATAAGTTTACTTATAATTTATTTATAGGCTCTTATATACCCCTATAAATAGAACTTTATATAGATACTATTTTACTCTACTCTAAGCCTTTAATCTTAAAGATAGGAGTAATTAAAATTATAATATAAGCCTATTATATACTATTAATACTATATAATAGAATTACTAAGAATTACTTAAAGATATAAAGTAGTAGTAATAGGTATTAAATTATATTAAAGAATTAATTACTAAAGATCCTATTATTATAAGATATATACTCTTTAAGCTTATTAGGATAAGATAAGATAATAAAATATATTCTACTTATTTACACTAGTATAGTGTTAATATAATACTTATATTAGCTTACTACTAATACTAAGCCGCCCTACTAACTACTAGTTATTATAGAAGGTCTTAACTTATTATTAAAAGTAAATATTAATCCTTAGAATTTAAATTATCTCTATTATATTAAATACTTAGAAGTATAAGATATAATAGTATTTACTAATATTACTATAAAAGCTTAATATAATAAGATATATAAAATACTATATCTTAGTAAAGGGTTATTAATCTATTTATATCTCTATTATAATTATAAATACTTAAATTAATAAGTTAGCCTATTTAAGATCTTAAAGAAAGTAAAGAAGTTAGCTTATTACTTATAATTCCTACCTAATATAAAGATATATCTAGTTATCTCTATAACTTAAATTAAGCTTATTATTAATTTTATAAAGAACTTATATTATTATCTTTTCCTATAACCTAGACTTATTAAGAAAGAAGATAAGAATCTAGTAAATTCTCTTTATAAGATTAAATAGTTTTTAAATAAAAAATCTAGGAAGAATACCTACTTAATAAAATAGAAAGAATATAAATAAGAATATAATATTTAGTACCCTTTATATATTTTTAGTAATACTTAGGAATTTATTAATAAATATTAATTCTACCAATTTACTTAATATTATACTATAGCCTTATAGATACTACCTCTCTTTATAGTAATATTACTACTCTTAGTACCTCTTCTTATAGTATTACTATTACTCTTAGTACCCCTTTCTATAGTAATATTATTACCTTTAATACCTTCTTCTATAGTAATTACTATAGCTTTATAGGCTAGTAGAGCTACGTCTCTTAGGAAGCGTAGCTAACTTTAAAAATATCTAAGACCTTAAATATCTTATCTATAGAACGCCTTATCTATAAGACCCTTATAGAAGTTTTTCTCTAGAAGGAAACTTATTTTAAAGACCTTAAAAGCCTAATATATATCTATAAAAGTTTTTTAGATAAGTTTTTTTAGTGACTAGAGTAACTATAGAATAAACTTAGTAAGTTTTAATGAAGATAGAATAGCCTTATAAACTTATCTAAACTTATTTAAACTTAACTACGCTAAAAAACCTTAAAAAATTTATGCGTTAAAATAGTTTAATATTACTATATATAGTAATATTATTTAAGGTTTATTAAGGTTTAGTACTTAGTATTAAAAGTAAGATCTTTAGAAGGGCTTTTTAAAGCTTATCTTAATTTCTATTTAAAATCTAATTTTAGATTTAGAATTTTTATAAAAATTTTATATATATTACTATATTAAGGTTAGAACTATAGGGCTATAGAGCTATAGAGCTATACTATTAGTAGTATATATAATTATAATTAAATTTTTTTTTTACTAGTACGTTATTAATATAGCTAAGTTTAGATAAGTTTAAGCTAGAGTAGCTTTATCTAAGCTTAAGTTAACTCTAATACTAAATAACTAAGTTTAGATAAGTTTAAATAAGTAGATATAGTTACTTTATCTAAACTTATCTAAAAAAAAACTTTTATAGATATATTTATATCTTATTCTTATTATATACTTAATCTATATAATTATAAGAAGCCTTTAATAAGATAAAAGTATATATTAATAGGATTAAAGATTTTAATATATATATTATAATAAATAATTATAAGGGTATAGTCTTTTCTTTTATTTATTAGTATTATTATAAAATCTTTAAAGAAAAGAAAGGTATAATATTTATAAATAAGTACTATTAAGTAATAAATTATATAGTACTCTTCTAAGCTAGAACCTTTAGAGAAAAGAAAGGTATAATACTTATAAATAAGTACTACTAAGTAATAAATTATATAGTATTCTTTTAAGTAACTAAATAAAAACTATTTTATACTCTTACTAAAATCTAGTTATAATAAGTATAAAGATCTTTATATACTTAGGTATAATATTAGTTTTAATATAAGTATAAAAGAACTCTATTAAAACCTTAAGATTTATTATAATTTTCTTTACTTTAAAGCTATATTTATATTTTATTATCTTTTCTATCTTAATAATTTAAATATAAGTAATATTATTATTATTAAGTTAAAAAAATTTCTTTTCTTTACTATAGTTAATAAAAGTTATATTAATATAAATAAGATTAATAAGCTTATTTTCTAATATAATATATTATATTCCCTTTATAGTTATAATTTTATATTCCTTTAAAAAATTAACTTTTTTAAGACTATATATTATATAAAAAGCTATATTTTTATATATTATTATATCTTTAAAATAGATATATTACTTTACTATATATTTTAATATTATAAACTTAGCTTTATCTTTATTTTTTTATTAAATTATTTATTTATTTCTTTCTACTTTTATTTCTTTTTATAAGAAAGAATAATAATATTAGTAATATCTTTAATATTTAATAAGTTTATATTAAAAAGTCCTTTACTAGTACTTATCTTTATTATAATAAAGGTAGTAGTAACTTTAATAAGTATAAAATCTTTCTTCTCTTTATCCTCCTCTTTATTATTAGGGGTATATATAGAAATAATAGCTTAGTCCTTTTTTTTAGTATTAGTAGTAGGGTATAATTTTTAATAATTCTTTAAAGGATATTTCTTTTTATATTAAGAATTTAAATTTAACTTTAAAGCTATAGAAAATAATATAGAAAATAGTAATTAACTTTATAAACGTGTATTTATATTAAATAGTAGAGTATTAATAGTAAAAAATATAATAATAATAATAATAATAATAGGGTTATAGGATAATAATAAGGACTAGTATTATTAAAGATATATAATAGAAGAAGAAAATATAAATAAAAGGATAAATATTTATATAGCTTTAACTTTATATAATTAGGGGTTAAATAGATTAAAAATAGTGAAATTCTATATAAATAGTTAATTTATGTATTTTTTAGTATGCGGTCCACTAAATTTAGCACTAACGCGGCGCTACCACAGGTTTTTTACAGGTGCGATAAGCGGAAGTTTTCCGCTCGGGTAAGTCTGGGGCTCTCAGATTATTCGTGGTCTCGTCTCCATCGAAATCCCTAATCTACATGGTAGTACCGTACACCTTTCGCTCCGTCCATCGCTGCTGCCGCAGCTCCAGTCGCTTACTGGAGCAATTCAGCCTTGGTAAGATGTGCGGATTGCATAGAAAGATCCGCGACACCTCCCTCTCTCACCGAGAAGCCTCCAGCTCTGCTTCTCCAGTATCTTCTCCCGCCTCTGGAACGTGGCAAGACCAAACCGATTGGAATAACAACCAAGACTTCTTTCGTTACATAGCTGGGAGGTTCCTCTTGGAAGAGACAAACCAGATGGCCTGTCGTTACATCAAATTCAATATGAACGAATTGGTCCATGTTGCCGCACGCTTAGTTGGGTCAAGGAGATGCGTGGCCGTTCACAAATTACCAGAGGGTCAATACAGTAAAGCCTACCTTTGAACTATGGATGACGAGCAACGTGTCGTAGCCAAAGTTCCCAATCCTAATGCCGGACGACCTCATTACACTATCTGAGTTGGGAAGCTTCCTCACGCCCCGTCACCCCAGTCCGAGAGGACATCTTTTCATCTTCCGGCAGTAGAGCGTACAGGGATGGCGCCCTCAGCTTTCGCCATCGAGGTTCCAAAGACACCAGAATATCTCCTAAAACCTCATTATCTGAGGGTGGTACCCCATACTCTCGCGACACAATGTTTGACGCCGTTAGTTCAGTCTCTCCTGTCCTAGTCTGCCGGAGTGATGTCCTGTCTCTTCGCACCCCGCGCTTGGACTCCATTCTCCGCAACTGATAAAGTCGCGCGTAACGTACAAAGAGCTTTTGTTAGTGAAGATGCAGGACTGGCGACCGAGCGATGACCTTCAGAAGCTGAAAGACCTCATACATTACGAAGACGAGGAAAACTATCGCGCTAAGATTGACGAGATCGAAATCGTGCGAGAGCGTAAGAGATACGAGCACTACGCCCGACGGAAGAAGATATGCAGGAGCCGAGCCTTCCATATATACGGCACAGAACAGCTGTTCGCGCTCGATTGCTTAAGAAGTTGGGTGAAATTGCATATGCATTTCGACCCAGCGACTCCCTTCCCTCCTAACTACACGGCCATCACCGACGAGTCAGACGCTTTATCTACAACGGGGACACTATTCACCTAATCTTATCAATCCGAAGAGTCGGATAATTATGAATCAACTGCTTCCGAATCTAGTTACCCATCCAATACACATTTTTCAACTCGTAAGTCTCACGGGAGTGTCCTCTACCACGCTCACCGTATCCGTTTTACCAAATCTCGAGGTCCAGCAACAGTATAGTACAGTTACATGATGTTGAAATCGACGGGAAGAAGGAAGGAGACAGGGAGATGCTCGGTTTCTGTGCGCAATGGCATGGTAGAGCATGGTCATTGGCATTGGTCTCTGTGGAAAGTGCGGATTAGGGGAAAAAAACTGGGGTTGTAGCGGGGTGATGATCCCTTGGGGGCGAAGAGGTCTTGGTTCGAATCGCACGCGCCAAACGACGTTATAACCGATTGATTCGCTCAGTTAACTATATTTCCTCGGCACGAATGGCTTCGATACACTTTGTAGAGCAATTATACCGTCCCAATCCGCTTGCCGGATGACTATTGTCTTCATTTGTGCACTGCGTAAAGATCTAACGATAAAAGCGATCCATTTATGCACCTGCTACGCGCCGTGTAAACGAGACGAGGGATTGTGTACCAGCGGATGACCGTATGGGCAGCGGAAACTCGTCCATATTAGAGGATGACGCTAACGATGAAGCTTGCATAAAGGAATGAGGATTGTGCAGGATTGCGATTAGGGATCACTCGGTTGCTCCGGTTGGACTATCAAGTAAGTGTTGACGGAGAAATATCAGGGGAACAATCCACACTGATGCTGAAGTGATTGATATCTATAGCCCTCCGACTATCTATTTAGAGACATATACGCACGGACAGGAAAGATCTGAATTGTAACTGCCGTTGCTACTACTGCCCTTGTTTTTATCCTTATTATCATTGTTATTATTATTATTGTCGTTGTTATTATTATCCTCCTCTAAGTCTCTTACCACCCCTCCCTCCCTTATCTCCCCCGTCTCCGCCCCCTCCATCTCCTCCGCCGCCCTAAACTTAGAGACTTGGTCCTAGATCGAAAGATCGTTATCGTTACTGCTAGTATTGTTACTGCCATTACCGTCGCCGCCCTCCTTATTATTATCGTCATCGTTATTGTTCTTATCGTCTTCGTGATTATTATCCTCCTCTAGGTCTCCTACCTCCTCTTCCTCACTTATCTCCCCCGTTTCTACTCCTTCCATCCCCTCCGGCAGCACCGCCGCAACGGTCGCATCCTCCGCCGCCGTAGACTCAGGGTCTAGGTCCCGGGAGGTGGCTGCCGTCGCAGGCTCGGGGGATGTGGCTGCCGCCGCAGGCTCGGGGTCTGGGTCTTGGGGGGGGTCGTCGTCGTTGCTGTTGGTGTGGTCGTCGTCGTTGCTGTCACCGCTCTCGTCTCCGTCCTTATCCTAACTTGGCTACCTGCCGAGCAAGCTGCTTCGCCTTCGACCCTGCGGTCAGGCAATGATCCTTGCGGTAGCGAATGACCCGATTTATCAGTTTGTTTTTGCGTACAGCTAGCCTAGCGGGAGTGGAAGAGCCTGCCTGCTCGCGGCGGATCAAACTCTGCACCCGCATTTGAAACTTAGCAGGCAGCTAGAGTACTCAATGCAAGCGTCCTGCTCCTTCTTTAGGCCTTTGCACCGCTGACAAGGCGGCGCAAGGCCCCGATGACAATGTATTCCCTTCTTTAAGCAGGCCATACATGGTAGATTATTCACTACAATTCATACACACGCTCCGTGGCCAGCTTGCTCTTGACGTATGGCATGATGCGAACCTCTTTCATCTTCTGGTATCCTCCTCTCACTTTCTTTGTCTTCCCATTATCGGTAGATCCATTGAGTCGACGTCAATAAGTACCAAGTAGCCCTGAAGCTCGCGGCTCAATCCATTCTGGAAGTAGAAGCGTTGGTTGGTCTCATCATATTCTGTATCCCCAATCCAGCGTTGGAAGTCTGCGAGGTATTCAGGGAATAAGCGATTGGCCTGTTTCAGGGCCGCGATCTTTCTCTAAGTGGTGGACTTCCGGTCAGGATCACCGAAGCTGAGCTCAAGGGCGTCGTAGAATTGGTCCATGTTTAGGATAGCTGCGGGGTTGTCAGGCCTACTGACACGGGGTAGGAGTTGGGTCATTGCTCTGTCAACAAGACGGGAGAAGGCATAGCTTAATTTCTGCTTCTCGAGGGGGAACCAGTCGTCATTCATTGATAGCTTCTGTTGAAGCTTCTTTTTAAGAGTCCGGACAGGTTCGAGCGGACGATGGAACTTTCACCGGAGAGGCTCGAAAGCAGCGGTTCTGTCTCCGTCCAACCACTAGAATAGCTTTATACACAGCATCATCAACGGGGTGTGGAAGAGGAAATCTTTGAATCACGCTGGCAGACCACATGATCTAGTAATAGTGGCGTTGTTGCGTCCAAGAAGTAGAAGTGTCCAATGAACGAATCGTCGACGATAGAATACAATAGGCGAAGACTGCCGCGCCTACAAACCCTATCCCAACGAAAAAGTCTCGGGACCATCTCATCGACCAATCCTATCTCGACCCCCGACTCCCTACGGCATGGAACTTCGTCGATAACCCCTAACCTCGTGGAGTTGGAGGAACATCCGGCCTATCCCAAGTGGCTTGGACATGAAGCCATGACTTCAACTGAATGAGTATCGATGCAAGCTTCCGTAAAGATGTAAGAATTCTCGCACAGAACCAAGCGGCTTGGACGCTAACCCTTGCTCCCGACCCAAGGCGATCCCAAGTAGACCAACCCCCACGCTCTCAAGATAAGTTGCCAAGCCCCTATTATGCACAACCAGATTGTCCGCCAAGTTGTTGTCTTTAACGGTGTTGTAGGTGCGGTAGGATCCTCGGGAAACTGTGCGAACCAGACCGCTGTCGCGGCTTCTTTAGCACTCGGTTCCATGGTCGATTCCTATCCAGAATTCACAATGGGAGGTTATGCTTTCGAAGACATTTCACGGGAATCAGCAAGTTGGGTACCTGCTTGATAGTGTTGGCACATCCTGGGAGCAAGTCGCGTCAGTACGATAAGATCGCCAATTGAGGTTGTGACGCTGGCTGCCATAGGAAATACTGCTGATACGGGCAAAGTCAAGGCTTTAAGGTTTGGATGGGCCCACCGTATGGCTGGCGGCGATCCACGATCTCTTCGTGGCGTTGCAAGATCTTTCCGTAGCAGAGCCCGTCTTGTCGATTTGTGTTGTGTCTGTCACCGACGAGAAAGTTTTGGTGGTGACCAAGACGGTGTACTTGGCATCTTATGCCCGATATCGCTCGAAGCCTGCTCCGGGCCTTGGCTAGAGGTGGAGGCAGCGGTGAAGAGCTGCAACGAGGTCTTGATCCGGCTTCCAGCTCGAATAACAAGTGAGGTGATAGAGGAGGTAAGTCAGGAAGGAGTGTATATATATATATGATAGAGAAGTTTATGTGATGAAGAAGTATAGCAAGGAAGAAATATAATAAGGAAGGATAAAGTATAGGAAGGATGAAGTATATATAATAAGGAAGTGTCTGTGTTAAAGTGGATTTTGACGAAGGAGTATAGTGAATCTAGGATGTTATAACATAGTAGAGTAATCAGCAGATGGCAGAGTGACATCATAGAGACTGTAGATCAATCTGCTAGAGTGATCAGCAGAGACGGCAATAGGGTAACACGTTGAATTGATCAGTGGAGATAGCAGAGTGACATCACAGAGGCAATAAGATAATACGACAGAGACTGTAGATAACACGGCATAGTAACACGGTAGAGTGACATGGCAGAGACCTTGCCTATTAAGGTCAGCCTATTCTCCACTACTTACTCTTCAAAGGCTAGCTTGCCATAAGTACATGCGTGCTAGACGGGTACGCTAATAGTGAGGCAGTTAATCCTCCAACACTGCCCTATCAGGGCTTAGCGCCGCTCGTGATCTCGATAGCCGCAAGAGCTGGATGGCGATGGTGCCTGTGGCAGTGCTGCCGCCGTACACGAGGACGGGCAAGGGTTTCTCGCTTGGTGGCTCCAGGGCTGACGGAAGGAGGGTTAACGCTTCTGTGCTCTAGAAGACTAGAGTGTAGGTGGCCAGCTCGCGTGTCCCTTGAAAGAGGCCCTCATCGTCCAAGAAACGTGCATATGCAAAGGGAGCTTGCATGCATTAGTACGTGTCATTCACCCCACCAACGACGCCGACCGTGTAGAGCTTCTCCGCTTTATCTTTCCAAGGCTCAGTAAACATTACGATACTACAAGTGACATGCGCAGTAGTGGAATCGATGAAGCGGCCGGATACTCGAGCCCGCGAGCCCGCTATGGATAGCCTCCAAAATCATGTGAAGCTGACGGCGCAAGCAAGCCAACACCACTACCATTAAGTTGTCACCCGCGAGCCTCGGAACCTATCCCTTCCCTTTCGATATTCTCTCCATAATAACCCTTCCGATCATTGTCACCGCCTCGAAATCTTCACACTTACCATGCTTCGCCAAAAACCTCTTCTTCGCCCCATAATCCATGGTCTCCAACCACTGCCAATCATGCACCTCCCCTTCACCCCACTCCCAATCCACTCTCTGCCTGCCTAGCCTCTTCTCCAGCGCCTGCGTCAACTTCACGATATCATCAAACATGATCTCATTCGTGCCCGCTGACACCCAGAGCCATGACGGAAGTACAGCATCCCATTCTATCTCCGGGTGCGGATTTAAGAACTCAAGTAACGGATCAGTCCTTGTCTCCTTCCGATCTGAGCGCGCCGGGCCAAGGAAGCGTCGTGCTGTGGCTCTCAGGAAGGCAGCGGAGATAACATCCGTATATGCATTAGTGCTTGGGGTATGATGCAGCGATACCCACGGTGAAAACAGCATTGCTCCTCCGGGTTTAGGCCGTGAAGAGCGTTGATGAAGATCCACAAGCAGTGAAAGCACTAGGTGCCCTCCAGCCGAGTCACCTGCTACCACGACTCGATCGGCGGGGATAGCCATGTCCCGGAGAAGGTAATCATACGCGGCTTTTGCTTCGTCTAGTTGCGTGGGATATTGGAATTCGGGTGCTAGATGGTAGTCTAGCGCGAAGATTGATACTTTGATACCCTGCGTTGTGATTGCTTCTGCTAAGCGGAGTAAAAACAGGAGATAGGTGTCTGGCTGTGAAGCGAAGTAACCCCCTCCATGGAGAAAAAAGATCGTGACATCTGAGTGTCGTGGTGGCTGGGTATCATTGAAGGAAGACTGGATTATCCAATAGCCTGTGAAACTATGGAAACAAATGCGATGGTAGAGGTTTTGGCGAAAGGGGCCGTAGCGGGGAGATTTCAGGATGTCGGAGGCTGAGGGACGGATGAGGAGGCGTATCTGACGGTAGTTAAAAAGCTTATTTGTTCTGCCAAGGGCGAAGTCAGAGACAGGGCGGCGGCCCATATACGCAGGGCCAAAAGTGAGGAACCTCGTACGTTCTAATCAGAAAGTTCTTCAGAGAGACTCCAAACGATGGTTCCGAGAAATGTGAAGGGAGCGATAGACGGCTGAGAAGGAACCACGGTAATTCTAAGACTGGAGGGTATTAGTAGATATTCATGGATATTTGCGTGATGCATACAGATTATCCATACGATATAGCACATGAGAAGAACATAGTCGGTAGCAAACAACGTTCCATAGTCTTCATGGATGGTCTGTTTGGGGTCGCGAGCTACTTCGGACATTGCAGCACCTCAGTGACGTACAAGATGTTCACATGAAGAGACGGTGAGGATGAGCTCAGACAATAATGCTCAGGTTCTAGTGGTAAATCTTTATTTTGATCAACTGGGAAGTCGGAAGAGCAGACAAGTTAGGAGGGGTAAAACCCTAACCCTAAGAGCTAATCTGACTTAGGTTAGTCCACTGTCTCATTCATCCACGTCTTTCATGAAGTACTACGAAATCCACTACAAAGTAGACCCATGTTCATGCAGTGCCCGGACATCTGGTTCCTGAGGTACATCAATGCTCAATGCTGGTTCGCTCTCCAATCAACGAGACCTCAGGTCGTGGGCGGATCATCACCTCATCAGCATGTGGACTCTGAGGCTGCGCCTGAACGATCCAGCTTCTCCGGTACACAACGTATGCATGATCAGGAACTTTGGCCTTACGTATCCTCGATGGTCCGTGGAAAAGGGGCGCACAGTGCTTGGCAGAGCTGAGGTCTAATGTGCAACAATCAAATGCCATGAGTCAAATATACGAACAGCAGTACGCGATGGTGTTGGCATCGCAACGGAAAAATTCGAGAGTCTAGCGATCACAGAGGTGCACTTAGAAAGATCATTATCACCTTTGAGTATGGGTTTTAATTCTGTTATTATATCATGTGACTAGTATGTTAACCAAAGATGCAAAGCGTTTGACATCGTCAACCCTCATTCAACGAAGCCGAAGCTCATCCTTCAAATTAGGCTGATACATCATTCCATAATGTCATGCTCCCTAGCGGTCCGCGTCTCAAATGATTTTCGCCAGGTGGTACTGATGATTTTCTCACCTCGGGATGGTGCACCCGAGACCTGTTGCCGTACGTATCTTGGCCAACATGACCATTACCCGCTTCCTCAGCTTCGGGCAAAATTCCTAGGCCATGGCTCACGTACACATTATCTAGTGGTACGATACAGTCCTTCGAAATTAAACAAAACCTTCCGCTGAGTTGGGTTTTCCGAGCGAAGGAGAGTCTAAAAGTAGAAGGAATGATTGAGGGCAAGGAGAATTTCAATTGGAAACATGACAACAGCCTCTGACGGATACAATTGGTCTCAGACGCGGGTGGTACGTGGAGTGCTTTCTCCTACTTCATGAACAGCTGACGAAACGAGGCAATACAAGCAATGATGATTGCTAGTACAAATTAGCTACGGACCTTATCTGGAAGACTTTTACCTTACCAACACCCATTTCCACGTTGGCCCATACAAAGAGCCAAGTTTAGTCTGCGTTGCGATGGTCCGAGGTCTGTACCACAGCAACGGGGACTATCAAGATTGCCATGGCTATGACTGTGAGAAAAAATATACCTATCAATAAGCGAAGGTATTAGAGGTTAGTAAGTTATCCAGCCTCGCGCTAATATCTAGGCCGACTAATCGTGATGATAGTCACTGGTGATTGGCCTGATAGGCCATATAATTATGCACGCATATTTACCCCGGACGGTCTGAAATGGATAAAAGACGTGACGGATGCTTACAAGCGAGGAGATTAGGCTTCCGCTTCACAGGAAGCCACGGCTGGCAGAGTGATCTGAGCGTACGCCGATATCCTTTCCATGAATATGCATGCTTGTGTTCTGGGCGATGAGTTCGTTAATCGAGTAGGCCTACGAGAATGCATCCATGCGAATATGCCCGTGATCTTTCCGAGTGTATACTATGCAAGCAAGTCGCTCCAAAGGCTACGTCTCGAGCGAATTACTGCTTGCTGTCTGTGCGCCATGGTTGCTCGAGCTACTAAAGCAGCTGAGCTATTGAATTTGGCGCAGTGCGTAAGAGCTACTTTCATGGTGGTGGGTTTCGCACCGCCCATCACGGTAAAACCACTTGTCGCTCACTTCCCGCAATGTCATGGCCAATCGCAATGAATAGACTCAAATACAGGCCTTGATTTCCGCGATTACATTATTTGGTATCATCATATACACATCACCATCCCGTACTTATGACGTTAGCAATAATGAGCTCGCGAAGACCTTCTTTCGTGTCTTCGTATATGGGACCTAAGGCTTGTAGAGAGTGCCGCTTGTATAGAGATTGTGTTATATTGCGCCGTCAACAAAGCACCGTTCTTAGTAAACTGCGTTCCGCGGTCAACATATCGAGGACAATTCCAGGATGTCGTAGATGCTAGAGGCTCCGTCTTAGAAACATGGGTCCCTGAGGTGCATTGATTCCCTACGTAGGACTCTCTACTATTATTCGTGCTCATTTCAATACTCCTAGTGATACAGTCATGCCGGGTAGCGACTCTAGAATACAAATTATCCAGCTATTAGACACAACCTCAGCTGTATGAGACGCTTTCCACCCCACCTGTCCATTGCCAAGTATTTGTCGTAGATCCAGCCGAGATTCTCCTTCTTTATGGATATCGAAGGCTTCTTTTGGACGGACAGGATTCAGTGGTGCCTCTCCACCGACCTATACCTCATAAGCTCCTGGCTAGGTCTACCTCATATTGCTTTAGCATACCTTGCATCCTAATCGCTGTTTGAGACCCTCTCGCCATCTTCGGCTTGAATTCCTCCAGTGATAGGCGATGCATTGACCCGTACTCTCTGTAAGCTTCTAATCAGGCTATATCAAATGCGACCTTAAGAGACCTTCTTTGTTGCCAAAGACAAGCTGGCCCTGCTAGGGCCGAGGGCCCGGAAGAGACCAACCACGTAGAACACTACCAGTGCTACTGAGATTGCGGTAGCGGCAACGCGCGAGGATCGTAGCTCCCTAGCCGGTGGCCGTACCATGCTTGACGCAGCAAAGCCTTCCTCGATCAAGGAGGCGCATAGCTTTACCAGCCCCAGTTCTTTCCTGCTCTTTGGTGTTAAATACCGAATCTTGTGTAGACATTTTTTAGCCAGTCTGTCGCGTTTGTACGGGTCCATTGAAAAGAGGAATTTCTTGATCTGCTCTTGCTTATAAATCTCATATTCGAGGTGCACAGCGGTGCTGTTGGTAAACTCTCTTGGTGTCATAATAGCCTACAGACTGCCAGATGATGTCAATTCGTGGAACACGTTGAAAGTTATGGCATCTGGGTGAACAACGTTGGTTGGCGAGGTTACGTTGTTGACGGACTTAGTGTAGCAGGTATGGGGCTGCAGGATGGATAGATATAGGATGGATTGTCTAAGATCCAGGAGCTAAGAAGTTATGGAATGGTCTCATATACAGGAATGGAATAACACTTCTGAGTGGCAAGCTAATGGTGGGGTCATACCTAGCTAAGCCAACACTTAGTGTCCTACAGGCCTTTTCGCGTTAGTCTGGCACTTTCCGCGTACGCACGTAAAAGTTTCGTGTATTTCTACAAGCTTGTCTAAGCGATTAACACTTCCTCCCTTCTTACTCGAACGCAACCATCAACATGCCGTATACACAATCTGAGAAAGAGAAGAAGGCTGATGATTGTGGGTTGAACTTTCTGCATCTCCTTACAGAAGAGGTAAGTAATATCTTCCACCACGATTTCAGAGTGTTAATTTTTTTAGAACGCCTGCTATATTACTACTCTACCGGTCTCTGGAATCTTAACACCAGCACAATTGGGTGTACTACGTAGGATCTTCCTCCATTTCGAGCCGGGGATGGACGAAGACCCACCACCATCGTGTGCCAATAGCCAGGATCAGATTATGGCCGATGACAACGACAGCTTGACCGACGCCTCAGAGGTCTGCGAAGATATACCTTAAGGCCTTGGAAGCTCTCGGGAAAAGTCAGACTGGAAGATCTTCTCCATTGTGGTGATCGTTCTTCTTCTTTTCGGCCTCGTATATCTATTGGCCTGTCGCCCCGCATCCCTCGTCTCCTGCCTCGCAGTCTTTGGTTCTATTAAGGGCAAGGCTTTCTGTTCCGATAGCGTACCCGTGTGTATCTATACCGAGGGTGGCGCGGGTCTCTTAAATGTTGTGCCGCTGCCCGATGATGTCGCCCAAATGGCCCACAGACCTATGCTGGATGAGCTCCGGGATTTGGGAAAATTTCCCGGTCTATTGGCCCGCCAGTCTGATGTTCATTCATCTGTAATGACGACAAACCGGGAGCTTACAAGACGTCTCGCTTGTGCATTAAAGAAGCATTCGTGTTTTAGGAGCGAGGAAGCAGGATCTACTCTTTTCAATAAAACCAACCTTGTCAGTAAACAAGTCAGGTACACAATGGTCAACGCTTCCCAGCTTTATAGTCTTTATTCTTCCGTACAACCGGCTTATCACGAATACAACTTAACTATCACAAAAGCTCTTGAGCGCACTCAATTGAATAGTCGCAAATCTTTCATGGTCGCCGCCCAGCCTCTGTTGCTCAAATTGGTCGGCTTTGACTTTACGAGAATGTATTGGGACCCATGGAAAGAGAACGAACGAAAGTTTGAGAAGATACAGCCCGGTATGGTCGCCTTAGAGAAAGAGCTGGAAAGACTAGGAAGGATAATTAAGGTAACACGGGAAGTTGGCGGCAGTCTTGAGTTCTTGGCCGATACCTTCATTGTTGGAGAGGACTTTGAGATTACTCACGACCCTGACCGCCTTCTATGGCAAGACTACGCCTCGAACTCTGTTGCCATGGAACGTCGTTCAAAAGGCAGCAATCCGCGGGAGTCTTGGCCGAAGAGATGGTTCTGGCAGCACGTTGCCCGATACGTTGAGGAGGATGAAGGAAGCATGGCTAATGCCCAATTCGACAGGTGGTGGATCGAATTAGATTGCTGGTGTAAGAACTGAAGTACGATATGAGGTATACGATCATTTTGTACTCAATCATGGATCATGTGATAGGCCTTACTAATTCCCATTAGGTGGTTCAGCGACTTGAGTCTCTTCTGAGAATACAAACTGGGACGGGGAAGGGACTTGTATGTTAATGACTCAGACCAGGTTGGCCTACATATCTGTGGTCGGCTCGATAGGAACCTTTCACGACGGTGATTGAATTGATACGTGGTGGGTCTCTATAGGTCTTCCACATTGGTTGTCTTGAAAGGCCCAGCAATATTACTAAAAAGTAGATAGGGCCCGCCAAATATTCAGAATATTCCAAGAAAATTGCCCTAGGAACCCTGCCTCGAGCTTCATCTATTGTCTTTCTTCAGAATTCTTGGGCTCCCAAGCCGTGCTGACCTGCTCTTCCTAGCTCCACTTCCCTTGTGCTCTTGCAAGGCTGCTGGGCATCAGCTCATGGTTGTCTTCCTACATACCCAGAGTGCGAAGCGAAAAGTGGTATACATCACATAAATACTGCATTCATTAGCCTAATACGTGTTACAGATTTCTCGACGAGTTCTGTCTTAAGAGTTCTTCGGAACAACACCCGGAACTCGAAGAAAACACTGCGGTCGCGGTGGCAGCACAAAACAGCGCAGATCCCCAGAATGATGACGGTGGAGTGGAACATCCAACTGCTGAGCGACATCAGGTACTTAAAGAAGACGCTACGGTCGCGGTGGCAGCTCAAAACTCCGGGCCGGCTTGAGTCGGCGCTTCGCGATTCCTGGCCTGATCTCGAAGGTGTCACATTCCTGCCACGAGGTAGAGGACGAGACTACGCTGTTAGTGTTCTATATACCTTACCTTATCAACCTTTAAGCATAAGCTAACACGACCAGTAGTGCTCTCGAGGACACTCATGTGCATTGTGGTCTGATCGACAAGTTGGGGAAGGCACTTTGCAACGCCTTAGGCTCAGTCTTAGATAGAAGCTATGAAGCGCCTAATTCCTCCCTTATCTAATAGCTCGACATTCGGTGCTGGTGAATGCTCAAGGAGGAGGTTTTGTAATGTTGCGCGCCTGCAAGGCGTTGAGGACGTTGGGCTACGATCTACGCATAGGTCTGATGGAACATCATTCGGGTGGCACGCTTGAACACTGGTTGGGGCAAGCGGATATAGCTAAGGTTCCATGGAGACGATGGCCTTTGCAAATTGGCTATGGGTTGCTGTACCTTCATCAAAATAATATCACACATATGGATCTCAAGTCCTCAATTGTTGTTATTGATATCGGCGGCAACGTTTTATTAATCCATATTAGCGGTATGGGAGGCGTTCCATCACTCGTAGTCTGATATGGGTTTGGTGAAACAACGATACCGAAGACCTGAACAATATTGGGAGCGCCTCAAGAAAGCTTAAGAATCTGTATTTCTTGTTGGATAACAGTAATATCCCATGGTTGATAAAAAGGCCAGTCAACCTTTTAAATATGTAGAATATCCGTTTCCCAGCTAGTACAACTTGGAATGCTGATCCAGCCATGTGTTTCTCCTCCTGAATAGTTGATGACCATATCGTAGGCCGGGATAGGTCGTGTGTATAGCGTGGATAGAGTACACTTGAAGGGTCCTCTCGTACTATGAGCTTCAGTCAGTGAGCAATGTCCAGGAATTTGTTTGCTCGAGCAACAGAGTCGCTGATGTCTGATGAAAGCAGCTCTGGAATTGTGCCGGAGGTAGGCGGATCCGCTGGCTCGAACATCAGCTCTATCTCAGTGCCAGTATTGTGAGGGAGTATGAGTTTGTCAAACTGAATCATCCGTATGAAGAACTTGAACTCTTGACGCTTGTTGAGTTTGTTCTTGATTGGATTGCTAAGAGGTTTGCAGACACCATGCGATCCATTCTGATGGAATTCTTTGAGAGCCCCGGTTAAGAGTGGCATTGATATTCCATTTTGAACCTTGGGAGTAGAAAATGACGCCTTGCCGGCGAACATAAGGTTCGGGTCTCCAAGGCAGCGGAAAGAGTCCTCTTCAGTGTATTTGAAGGGAATAAATTCAAGCAAACAGATCAGGATGTAAGGAGGTGCCAAGAGAGTCCCAGACAACAGGATCCTGCTCTCGCGCGGGCTGGAGGGGCAGGGGCGATCAACATCAATAGAGGACGCGAATCGGCCAAGGCGGTGCGGAAGTTGAGGATTAACTGGCGGCAGCATTTCCGAAACGGATTGGCGGGCCCTGTCATATCGATCTGGAGCTGCTCTTGAATCGCCCTTTCGAGCTCGAGCGATCCCATGCAACCAGGGATGCCTGCAATGAAGGACCCTCACCATAGCCACGTCAGGATGGCCAGGCAATTTCGGTGGCATCGAGATGCACTTCTTCCACGATGAAGATTTGGATGCATGGTATACCACCATGCTGAAACACGTCGAGAGACTGAAGGCGGGTCTTGGTTGGCTTAGCTACAAGGAATCTCAACCCCTTAGTCACTGTTCCAGCATAGCGCATCATTGCTCGGGGAAACATTTGACCATACTTTCAAGTCATTTAGTCGTTAAATAATGATCAATGTCTTGCTCAGGATGAGCTCCCCTGGTGGACGGCAAACGCTAGGAACATTGAGCTACTTTCCCGTCTCCTAAAAAGCCCGTCTTGCTTTAAGGTATTGCGCCTTCTTAAGCTCATATTGCCACTGATGCTATTAACCGCCGGTTGAAATATTTTGCCGGTGAAGGAGATCATCAGACGGCTTCTGCCAATGCGGGAGACAATGGTTTCCCCCTTTCACGCGGTCTGACTTCGAGCTAGATCACTCGACATGCCTCTGGTGGTAGTGGCTTGATGGTCCGGTAATAATTGATTTGGACGAGCTCTGAGCACTTGTAACCGTGGCGATGACGCTGTACGAGGACTGGTAAACAACATCAGCTTCCGTGCAACAGCACCGTCTCTATGCTTCACTCATCGCAAACCTCGACGGATCCCTTAGTCACGTCCAAAGCAGTCTACACGTCTGGTAACCCTTGCTGCGACTGACAAATCAGCATACGTCACTTGCTCTGAGTTTTCCATTAGCCTGAGTAGCAAAACGAAGCTTCATCCCACTTTTGATGGGTGCAATGTTACGAAAAAGCGCAGTAGGAAAGGTACCTCTGCAAAGACATCTCGTGGGGCGAAATGGCTGTATCTATCTGATTCAGAAGTTTCTTCAGTCCCGGGAAGACTCCGCAAACGAAATCGATGGAGTGCTGAGGAACCCTGCTGCCCTCCCTGCTCCTCAGATGTCGAGACGTTGCTTCGGAGGTCGACGTTCCTGTGGCCGTCGATCTTCCCAAGCTTATCCAATTCCATTCGGGGGGTGGGAGCGTCATTATGGTCGTCAGGGTCGGGACGCCCAACGGCGCCTTAACGCTCCCACTTCCATCTTCGACACTTGGCGCTGCATTTCGTGGCTCCTGTGCTTCTCCGGCATCGCTCAGTAGCTCCTCGAAAGATGGGAGAAGGCTGTCGATTTCCCCTTCGCTAACCAAGAGAGAGTCTAGAGAAGGCAGATTGCGGAGTCACATGATGTTATCTTATCAGATCACTTGGCGTGCTCCCGGCCATTGCCCATTGCCCGAACTATTTACTTTACTTCAAGCTCAATTCCTTCCTCTTTCCCTCTCTCCCTCACTACCAACCATTGCGACCTTCTTGCATCTGCGCCCCCAAGCAATGCCATGTCGTCTGCCGCCAATTCTACTTCCATGGCTCACGACAGCCTCAACATAACCGAGGAAGCGACTAGGCGCGACTCTGTGGGAGTAGAGCCTCCAAGCAAACGCTCGCGTCACTCTCCACCCTCATCTTCACCGGTCAGTCTCCCACGCACGCTCCAATGACAGGATACCGTCAGCAGTCATGCGTGGAGCTCTCAGCCCAGAGCTCCCAAGCGACCAAGGTATGCTACTCTTGTCTCCCATGCCCCGATGACCGTCTCATTTGCCGCATCACTTCATAGCTGACGAGACTCAGGTAACAGCATCCTCACTTCACCATCCTCCTCTAGACTTCTCCCTCTATGTCTGTGATCTTTACGCCTCATCTCAGCATCCTCTCACCAAGATCCAGACTCCTTACACCGCCGTATACCTATCTGAAGAAGAGTACGTCAAGGTTGACGTTGAGGATCAAGAGCTAGACCTTGCAATTTGCCACGGACTCTTGCCCGCCCGGCTCGTCGCTTATATCATGCAGGCAGTCTCGAGCCCTCCTCGTCTCCAAGCTAGCGCAAGAGAGCAAGATCATCTGGTACGTCTACAATTCCGCTACCTCGGACATTGGCTTCGTCTTTTTCTCACACTCGGCGCTTAGGGAACCTCACCTCACACCCGCACCGAGACCGAGATCATTACACAAGAACATGGTCGCGTACTTACCCAGGCCTCTGTCAACGCTGAATGTGCTTGCTCTGCTCGTATTGAGCAGGAACCCTCCCTCATATTTGAGACATTCCACGACGTCAGCAACGTACGATCTTCACCTCTTCCTGTGCAGTCACAGCAATTTCAAGACCAAGCGCGCGTTGACAGAAGCTCCCCTTCCTCTGGAGAACAAACCCTAGCCAAGAAGTCGCCTTTTCCTTCGCCACAGGACAATCCCTCTCTGCCTCTCACCCAGGCCAACCTTTTCCGGCTTGGAGGCTCTCAATCTTCGTCAAGCGGAATCTCAGCTGAAGCATCAAAGGCTGGCTCTCAAAGCCAGCGAGGTACCGATCAACGAAGCCAGCAATCGCAACCAACAGACGAGATGGCCAATACCATAATGCAGATGCGCCACCTGCTAGAACGAAAGCGACATTTCATCAATCATCGGTTTACCGACAATCCCGCCGGTGCAGAAAAATGCAAGGTATTCAAAGAAGCAGCATACAAGATCATCGATGCCAAACGCGTCTCCGATTGGTCGCCAGTAAAGGCCTTGGAGGTTCAGGAGATAATCTACACGTATCAGAACGAGCCTGAAGCTACTTTCCTGTTCTTCGTTTGGCACGCTTTGTTGAACAAAAGCCGCCATACCTATCAACGACCATACGAAGAAGAGAGAAGTACAGATATGGAGCGTTGGATGGAACAGTCGTGGACAAAGGATCATCTTCGGTACAAGTTCAACATTGATTTCGCTAGAGATTCTGTACCCCCCCTGATCCCTGCCAATGATTATGAAAAAAAACTTCTATGCAACACCCCCCGAGTGGCCAACCCCAAACCTGATATTGCTTTTGCTGTATACAAGGACGCCTTCACGCCAACGGAGCTCGAACTCTTCGACCAGAATGGCTGCAGTCTCACCGGCAATGGCTCGTACCATGAATTCGCTTCCCTTGATGCAAAATCAATCAACGCCTCCATTGAAGAGGCAGAAAATCAGTGTGCGCGCAGTGGATCTGCGATGGTCTTCAGCCGGCGGAAGCTCAACGACCTTTACGCCAAATGCCCTCAGCCATCCATCACTCGGCCATCAAATCAGCCAGCCATGGATCAGCCATCGTTGACGCAGCCATTCTCGATTCAGGCATCCGCACTTCAGCAACCGTCGAATCAAGCATCATTGAATCAGCCATCCTCGCTTCCGCCACCCTCGACCAAGACCAAATCGAATATCAAACTTAATACCCTAGTTTTCACGCTCGCCTTTGCCACAAGCCAGGCAAGGCTCTTTGCGAACTGGGATCTCGACCAAGAGGGCAGCACACAATGGCATATGCATGTTCTGCGAAATTACAATTACGATAACCTCAGCGATTTGACCCACCTGCATCACGATATTGACAACATCATGGAGTGGGGTGTGGCGAAGCGCAAGGAGAGAATCCAAAAGCAGACGGCATTGATTATCCAAAACAAGGTCGTCCCGTCAGTGTCTAGGCGGTCTCCACAGAAAAGGAAGCTGGAGGAGGCGGAGTTTGGGTGAGAGGCTGTCAGAAATTTTCCATTATTAGCAGCCGGTCCGCCAGGGCGAGACGATCGATCGTCGGCCGACAGTCACCATGGTCCGCTTCGTTCAGGCCCCCTGATCAGCTGCGGCTTGATTCGGGGTTTGAAAAGGGGAATGAGCGTTCACGACCGGTTTTGGAAACCGAGGATTTCCGCTTCCAATAAACAACCAGGGATGGCGATGCGCTAGGACCAGGTGCTGGGGCGAGCCTCGAAGTTTGGACATATGGCGCTATAGAGACTCCGCAGCTAGTTATGGGTGGTGTGCCACGACATTTGCTAAAGAATTTGGCATGATACGTCACCAAGCCTACACAGTTTAGTGTCGACCAGTTGTCAGGAGCTGATTGGCTTGATGATATCCGGAGGGAATAATGTCTTATGGCGACAATGGGATTCGATCCACAAAGATAAATTGACGAACTTCCCAAGATTGACAATGTCCCACTAGGAGAATCCTTTATCCAGCCTTTGACACGCCGAATAATATTGGGATCTCTCTATCCTCTTCATTGCCCCGTGCGAAGGTTCCGCGATGGACGACGCAATCTTTATTCACTCACGCCCGGTCCCCACTCAAGAAGTGCAAAACGCGGGATGCTTCACCAAATTGCGCGTCCGCATCCATAACCGGGACGATATCGCCGACTCAGCCAGTCGTCGATTAGCTACCGAGTGGCGGAAAGCTTTCGACGAACCCGCCGTTTCGTTTTGTGCGAACACATACTCATGCTTGGGCAATGCGGCTAGCTTCTGGTACCCCGAATGTCGCCCAGAAAGACTGGGCCTTGCAAGCTATTTCACGGAGTTGGGCTTTTTGCATGATGGTATGTTGACGTGGACTGACGTGGCGAGGACAAACTGACTGTTGCTCACCAGATGTTGGCGAAAAAAAAGATTTGCAGGAAGCATTGGAAGAAAACTGCGCCCTTGCTATCGCCATGGACATCAGCGACGCACAAGACCCTATACAAAACCAAAAGGCGGCAAAGTTACGGAAGCTGTTATCGCAAGGCATGCTGGAGCTTATAAAGATTGAGCGAGACATCGCCATGGATATTCTCGAATTTTACCGCAGCAAATGGCTCGACATCATGGATACTCCACCCACGGCTGGCTTCCAAACACTGGAGGATTACCTTGCTTTCCGTCGCTATAATGCTGGCGCAGAGTCAGTACACCTGCTTTGCACCCGCTTTTCTCGCTGACAGATAGTAGTGCGTTCTGGTCGATAGTTGCGTTCGGGCACGGAATACGATACACCAAAGAGGACTTTGACATTGTGGGTGGGATGATTCAAGCAGCCGAGAACACGATGTCGCTCATAAACGACTATTACAGTTGGGAGAAAGAATATGATGCGTACCAGAGAATGAACAATGGAAGAATCATGAACGCCATCGAACTATTAATGAGAACTGGAAACCTATCCCCTACGATTGCCAGAGAAAGAGTTCGAAGTCTTATCACTGTGTACGAGGATAGATTTCTCCACGAACGAGACCTCTTATATAGAGAGAACCCATCTCTTCCGTTCCACTTACGGAAGTTAGCCGAAGTATGTGAACCATCCGTTGCCGGCTATCATTTCTGGTGCGCCGTATGTCCACGCTATAATGATTGGAAGCTCACCGCCCAAGTTGAAAGAACTAAAATTTCCGACGTAGAAAGAAATGAGGACAGTTCCCCCTTCTCGAATCCAACTCGAGGGCCAAAACAGGAGACTGTCAAAGCAACTGGGATTAGGGATGTTACTGATATACCTAACGCGAATGGCAGCATGACAGGCACAACTGAAGCAGGTACAAATGCCCAAAAGCCAGAGACTACAGAAAAAAGGCTCGTAGATGGCGATCAATCTCACTTAGATGCCTCTGCATTGATAGCACCTTGCAACTACATTGAGTCGCTTCCCTCCAAACGATTTCGGACGTCTCTTATCGAAGCACTCAATGTCTGGTTACAAGTGCCAGAGAAGGAGCTGAAGGTTATCAAGAAGGTTGTAGAGATGCTGCACAATGCTTCACTTATGTTAGACGACATCGAAGACAACTCACCATTACGTAGGGGGAAAACGGCAACACATCTGATATTTGGCACCGCGCAAGCCATTAATAGCTCAACCTTCCTGTATGTCTCTGCAGTTCAGGCAATTCAGGCAACACAGAACCAGGCAATGATGAATGTCTTATTGGAAGAACTTCAGAACTTGTATGTGGGACAGAGTTGGGACCTTTGTTGGAAGTTTCACCTGAGGTGCCCAACGAAGAGCAAGTATTTCGCCATGGTGGATAAGAAGACGGGTGCGATGTTCAGCATGATTGTGAGGCTATTGAAGACCGCGACTCCTCTCTATTCGACATATGACTTCGACCCACTGACCCAAATGGTTGGCCGTTTCTTTCAAGTTCGCGATGATTATATGAACCTGCAAGGCAAAGAGTATTCCGAACAGAAAGGCTTTTGCGAGGATCTAGATGAAGGAAAATTTTCTTTTCCGATTGTGCATCTACTCGAAGAAAGCCCACAGTATGAGAACCTAATCCTTGGTATCTTCCGGCAACGGCAGGTCGCAAGCGCCACCCCTCTAGCCCAGGAAAGCAAGATCCAAATTCTGGAATGTCTGGAGCGTACCGGAACTTTCGAAGCGACGTGGCAGCTTCTGCAAGAATTCGAACAGCGCATAGAGAAAGGGATTGATTTATTGGAATCTCTCTCCGGAGAGACTAATCCCGTGATGCACCTTCTCTTGAAAACAATGAGTGTTCCAGAGAGAAAAGTCGAAAAGTGGTAGACGTCGATGGAACGAAGAAGTGCGATATGTATATGAGCCCAAAGACCAAGCGCGTTATCCATATTTTTTGCTGCCGTAATATATCGATGCTTCTTATGTCTTCTCGTAGATGTAGATGTTCTAGGCCGTCGAGAAGCGTGTTAGACGTCTATGTCGGCTATATAATACCATGAATAGCCGGTCTAGCTGGAGATCCGGGCGTGATAGGCCTTACTTAGGGTGCTTACGGAACTACCTTACGGTCTAGACCGCTAAGAATAACAACGGAAGGCACAGCTGCGGAAGAAGAAAAGCGTGACAGAAAACGGATCACGGTGTCAGTGTCACCTGCTTTGTAGACTACAGAGGTCTCAGCAGGTCAGTGAAAAGAAGCCAACGATATTGATAAGCGAAGTTTTTTGTCCAGAGAGGTGGGTCTCTTTAAGGAGCCTGCCCTGAGCGGTTTCCGTTGCGGGTCAGTCTTTCTGAATGATGATTTCAGTGCCATACGCGAGCGTCACAGAACTCCTCATTAGCATTTAGTTACTAGAATAGATATATAAATAAACAGCCAATTAATATCTTTTTAAGTTTAGATAAAAATTAAAATTCTATTAAAATATAATTAAATTAAATATTACTAATTTAAGTTATTAATCTAATTATATAGTTATTAAGAATTTAGGGTTAATCTAGTTATTAAGGGCTTTAAGATTAATACTTAGTAATATAGTACTAATACTATATATATTATATATTATAGTTACTAGTATTTACTTTTAAATATATATTATAAGATCTATTTACTACTTTCTTTCTCCTTATATACTTTAGAGTTCTTAGTTTTAAAGTTTTATTTATTTATTTAATTTTAAGCTTTTTTACTTATTAATACCTTCTTATTCTTAAGCTTTAGATAATCTTTATAATTTAACCTTACTTATTATATTTAGAAAGATTATATACTTATATCTTAATATTATATATATCTTTTTTACCTAATTTTAATTCCTTAATATTTACTTTTATTATTTTATACTATTAAATCTTTTAAAAGAACCCTTTATTAATTATAAATTTTATAGTTTACTACTAAAGACTTTTAACTAGATAAGTAATTAATATAAAAGTTATTTCTTATAAATATATTAATTACTAAATATATCTTAATTATATCTAGTAATTAATAGTAGATTATTTAAATCTCTTTACTAGTAAGATAGATAAACTAGTAAGTAAGTTATAATTATTATAATTATATTATTTCTTTTTAATAAGAATCTAAAATTAAATAAAGTTTAAGATTAAGTATTTATATTTACCTTACTTTATATTATTTTCTATTATCTTTTCTTTAATCTAAGCTTCTCTACTTTTTATTAGTTATATTATTATTTCTAAATCTTAATATCTAATAATAATAGCTTTTAAATAAGATATAAATTAAATAAGATTATACTAATATAATATAGACTAGACTTTTTTAAAGTATAATAATTCTTTTTATTATCTCTTACTTCTTATTAATATTTTAAATAGTTTTAGAGATATTAATAAAAGTTATAAGCTTAAGTAACTAAGTTATATCCTTATTTTAGTAGATACTAAGAAGTTTATATTATATCTTAGTAATCTTAATACTAAGGGTATATACTAAGAAATATAAATATAGAATAAAGTTAGTATTCTTACTCTTATCTTAGTTACTCTTTATTATATTAAGTCTATTATAGTTCCTTATATCTTTAGTTAGAGTAACGCTAGTTATAAGTATCTAGGCTAGATCTTAGAAGAACTAATATTAGTATACTACTTACTAAGATATTTAGTAAGACTATATCTTTTAATTAGAAGAAATAAAGGCTAGTATAAACTACAAGATTATTAAAGACATTATAAGATTATTTACTTTCTAAGAATATTAAGGGCTAAGGAGGTATAATATTTAATAATAGTAGTATTATTATTAATACGTTTATAACTAGTATTAATATTAGGTTATAATACTCTCTTAAAGACTTCTTTTAAAAGTAATACTTATTAAGACTAATAAAAACCTATATCTATAGGGTTAGTATATTAATAGTATTAGAGAATATCTTAATATATTTATTAAGTATAGTTTATTAGTATAATTCTCTAATTTAATATTAATATAAGACTAGACTATTATATATAGGGATTTTAGTAGGTTTCTTTATTTCTTATTTACTTAGAATACTTATTATTACTTTACTCTTTATAACTATAATATTAATACTAAGATATAACTATTAATAATATATTCTAAGACCCTATAATAAGTTATATTATAGTACTTTTTAACTATAACTTTACTAGTATCTTATACCCTATAAATAAGTTCTTTTATTTATTTATTAGTAATAGTAATTAATTAACTAACTAATTAAATAATATAACTTTATATAAAAAGGAGATAATAGTACTTTAAAGTACTAAACTTATTAGTTAATTCTCTTTATCTCTTTTAGTTCTTATAAGGTCTAATAATAACCTAATAATTAATTAAGAACTTATATAAATATAAGAGAATAAGCTATAAAAACTAGATATAAAATAACTTAGTATAATTTAAGAGATTAATAAGATTATAAATATTAATAAGGTCTTAAGCTTTATATTACCTTAAAAATTAATTAATAAGAACTTTTTAAGAATAAATTTAGATAAAGATTAAATAATAGTATTAAAATATATATATAAAAAATAGCTTATAGGCTTACTAGATTATATAGAATTTTAGTTTATAATACTTTTAAAAGAGAAATAATAATAATAATAAATATAATAAAAATAAAATATAAATAATTAATAATAATAATAAAGGATAATAAATTAAGGGATAAATAAATATTTATAATTACTTAATAAATCTAGATTCTTATAATATTAATAAAATTATAAGGTTTTATAAAACTATAAAATATATATAATAATATATTTTTTAAATAATATATATTAAGAATATAATATTATTTAATAATATTCTATTTTATATATTTAAGATAATCTCTTAATTAATATTATTTAAATAAAGTATAAGTATCTTAATCTTAATACTCTCTTTTTTTAACTTATCTCTATACTTTTCTATTTATAAATACTATATATAATACTTAATAATAATAATAATATAAAGGTTAAAAAATATTTTAAAATAAAGTTAATATATTAGAGACTATAATTACTAGGGAAAATTTTTTAAGATAAAAAAAGATTTATTATTAATATAAAGAGAATATTTTTTTATTATAAGTATTAAAAAGCTTACTTAAGTTATTATAATACTTTTTAATAATATAAGGAGATATTCTTAAAAAAGTATAAAATAAAGTATAAGGTAGTATAACTAGTAATTAATATTTAATATTAACTAAAAGAACTTCTTATAATAAATAAGATAAGAATAAAGGTAGATTATCTTTTTATAGAATAAGTAAATATAATTAAGACTTTCTTTACCTTTATTATTAAGTAAGTTTCCTAAAGAGAAATATTAATAATAAGATATAGCTATTAATATATTAATAACCTTATATTAATTATAGGAAAGCTATAGCTTTTCATTACTTAAAAAGTTCTAGCTTTATATTTAAGCTTAGATAGGAGAATATATAAGCTATTCTTAAGAGTAGTAAAAATAGAGGTATAATACCCTCTACTTCTATTATTACTAAATACTACTTTTTATAAAATTATATATAGAAGCTTTAAAGTAATAGTCTACTCTATTAAATTTTACTAAGTATATTACTTATAATAAGTAAATGACTATATTATAATAGATAGCTATAGGATAGCTATAGAAACTTTTAAATATAAGGTTATATATATAACTTAATTACTAAAAAACTTAGTATAGCTTTTTTCTAGGTCTTTATAACTATATTATTATTATTACTATTATACTTAACTTATTATTATTACTATAGTTATAGAAATTATAATTTAATTTTATTAAAATATCTTAGAATATATACTAATAAAGATTATATAATAATATATTTTATTACTATTTATTATTATATTTAATAAACTTATATTTTAATTAATAATTATAAGTTAAAGTAATAATATAAAGTAAAACTCTATTATTTTCTAGATATTATTATAAAATTATTTAATTAAATATTAATATTATATAAGTATAAAAGTACTTTCTTTTAACTTTATAATTTAAACTATATAATATATAAATTAATAAACTTAGTTTATAAATTAAAAAAGTTTACTTATTATTTAAAATAATTATTAATTAAAATTCTTTTAATATTATTAAAGTATATTAAGAGATTATTTTATTATTAATAAAGTTATAATAAGTTCTAAGTAATATAATTATTTAATATATATCTTAATAATATTAATTATCTTCTAAATTACTTAAATAAAATATTTATTTCTATTATTATTCTTATTTATAAGTATAATTATATATTTTTTCTATTTCTTATATATTTATAAGAAATAATTATATTTAAAAAAATAAAAGATATTTTTATTATAAACTAAATAACATTTAAATAGAATTATATTTAATTATAATAAATTTATAATTATAAAGAGAAATAAGTTATATTACTTATAATTACTATTTATAATAATATTAATACTAGACTTAATAAAAATTAATATATAGTTAAATTAAGTATAAACTAAGTATATTATATTAAGTTCCTAATAATTTTCTATTATTTTCTTATTAATTTTTAAGTTATTAAATATATTAAATAAAAAGTAAATTATCTTAAATTAATAAAATAACTTTTTTCTTTTTACTTAATATTTAATATAATTTTAAAGTAAATTAATAATTATAATATTATTAATAATTATTAAGAATTAAATAAGATTTAAATAGATATAATACTTAATATAATTAAATACTATTATATAAACTATTATAGTTCTTAAAATACTTCTTTTCTAAAATTTCTTATATTTATTTTATTCTTCCTACTTAATATTTATACTTTAATTACTTAATATTTACTTTAACTACCTAACGCTTACTAATATATATATATAAGTATTAGTAATCTCTCTCTTTAAATTTCTCTCCTTATATTTATCTTATATATAGATTCTAGCTTTAAATAAGACTTTAGAATTCTAATCTAATATCTTTATACCTTATAATTATAATACTAAAGAAATAACTAGAAGACTTATTTATAAATAAGTATATAAGGTTATAAGTACTAAGCTTTATTAAGTCTAGGCTTATTTAATAAATTTAACTCTATAATAATAATTATAAAATTATATCTTATCTTTAATATTTATTATTAATTAATCTCTATATATTTTATATATATTACTTAATATTAATATATATTTATATATTTAATAAAGAAAATATAATAATAATAATAATAATATAAAATAATAAGAAAGTCTTTTAATAAGGAAAAAATATAGGTAAAAGAATAAATATTTATATAACTTTAGCTTTACTTAATTAAGGGTTAAATATATAGATAATAGTTAAATTCTATATAAATAGTTAATTTATATATTTTTTAGTATATATAGTTTAGTTATTTTAATATTAATATAACGTTATTATTTATAGATAAAACTTTACTAGTATAATACTTCTCTACTTTATATAAGTTATACTTATATAGAAATAAGATATTAAGATTTAAAGTTATAATAATAATTATAAAGTATATTAAGTATTACTTATAATAGTATAATAAGAGAAATTATATATTTATAACTATAATTCTAAGGCGTAATTATTAGAAATAAAGGTATTAGTATATTATAGTCTAAGTATAGAATTTTAGATTATTATAATTTTTACTTTTAAAGACTTAATATTAATATAAATAATAGTTATAACTAATATTAAATTAACTATATTATATTAAGTATTAAATATAATATATTATTAGTAACTATTCTTAAATTTATTTCTAACTTAAATATAAGTTCTAATATTCTTTAAAGATAGTTTTTAAACTTAATATACTTAATAAGCTTATAGTATAGTCTTTAGTAATTATTATTATTAGTAATATAAGTCTTATAATAAAGTATCTCTATAATAAGTAAAGATATTTAATTAAACTTATAATTTATTATCTATATAATAGTATAATATTTATATATTTTTTTTTACTCTCTAAATTTCTTAGCTTATAAGTAGTAGTTATTTTTAATATTTAATATATTTATTATTAATAAGCTTAAGGTTTAATATTCTAATTTATTTTTTAAAATCTAATATATTTTTTAAGTTATTAAGGAAATACTTATAAATAATTAAAAATATTTTATATAAATATAATAATATTATTTATATTATTCTTTATAAGCTTTATTTTTTATATTATAAGCTTTTCTTAATAGTTAATTTATATTTAAATATTTACTCTTTATACTAAAAAAATCTTAAGCTCTTTATTAAGATAAATTTCTAAAACTATAATAAAGATTTAGATAATATTATATAAAAAGAGAATTTTATTTATTACTATAAGATTATAAAGAAATTCTTTCTTATTTTTAATAATTAATAAATTAAAGCTCTAGAGTTTAAAGTATATAAATATATAAATTATTTTATTATAAGAATAAATAAGTTAAAGTTTTAATTTATAATTATTAAGTTATTAAAGTAAATAAATTAGTTAATAATAAACTAATTAATAAATAATAATATAAAATTATAGGTTATTTTAAATATTTTAAATATTTATAGTCTTTATCTTTTCTTATAATTAATATATCTTAGAGGAAAATTTAATATATTTTAATATTCTTCTTAGCTTTAATATATTTATTATAGTAATATAAGTTTTTAAATAATTTTTTTTTCTTTATTCTTATTATAAACTAACGTTATATAAGTCTTCTAAAGATAAGTAATTAATACTAAAGGGTATAAAAGTAAGTAAGCTAGATATATTAATATTACTAGTTACTTATATAGATAGATATAGAAGCCTTTATACTATAATAACTATTTAGTTTACTAATAAAGTTAAATATAAGGAGATCTAAACTATATAGATAAGAGCCCTAATTATATAGATATAGAAAAGTCTACTAAGACTTTCTAGTTTAAAAGAATTAATCTATAAACTATTTAAACTTCTTATAATTTATATAAATTAATTAATAATCTATTTAAACTTTTTTAGTTTATATATTTTAATTAATAAACTATTTAAATTATTATATAACTTATTACTAAGTTATTCCCTAATATATACTTTTTAAACGTTCTTTATATTATATCTATTAGTTCTTAATATTATCTCTTTCTCCTAATATCTTTATTCTAAAGATAACTATTTATTCTTTATACTACGCTATATATTAAATCTATTATTAAGGTCTATCCTATACTAAAGATAAATTTTAGAGAGTATCTATTCTAATAAGATTATATATTATTATAGTAACTATATTTATTAATATAAGGATTATAAAATTAGTCTAAAATTAGATTCTTATATTAAATATACTAGGGTTAGTTTATTATATAAGCTTGCTTTTTTAGAAGCTAAGCTATAATATATATAAAGGAAAAGATATAAAAAGTTAGAGGCTATCTATATAGTAGCGACTTAGATTTAAGAGCTAGTAGCTATTAAGACTAGGACTCCTTAGAGGAAGGATAAATCAAGGGACTAAGAATTATATAGAGATGTAACTAGTAGTATAGTATTTAATATAATTAAGACTTAGAAGAACTAAATATCCTAAATAAGTTTAGGGAGATTAGAATATTTAATAACTAAATATCTTAAATAAAGAAGTCTTAGTAGACTTTTCTATATCTATATAATTAGGGTTCTTACCTACCTTAGATAGATCTCCTTATATTTAATTTTACTAGTAAATTAAATAGTTATTATAATATAAAGGCTATTATATCTATCTATATAAGTAACTAATAATATTAATATAATTAATTTACTTACTTCTATACTCTTTTAATATTAATTATTTATCTTTAAAAGACCTATATAATATTAATTTATAATACTTTAAATACTCTTAAGTATAAGTTTATTAAATAAAAGATATATAAAATAACTAACTCTAAATAAGGCTACTTAAACTAGGTATTATAGTATTAATAATAGATCTAGAGAAAGTATTAAGATTATAAAACCTAATCTCTATTATAGAGAAAGAAAGAAACTTAAGGAATAGATAATATAAGTCTAACTATATCTTTAATTTTATAAGGGATTAGTATAGATTAAAAACTATATAATAATCACTATTACCTTTATATATAAAGATATATAGAAATAGGTATAATTATATTTATAGAAGTATTTAGATAATCTAAGTAATATACTAAATATAGTATAATAGATAGAAAGTTTTATATACTTTAAGATAAAACTTAGAAAGATATTTATATTATCTAATAAAGTTAACTAAGTAATATAGATTATATAATATATTAAATAAAAATAATCTATAGTAGAGTTTATAACTTAGTTCTAGTAATATATAGTTAAGATTAAATAGGATAATAATATACTTATAATAATATATAGAAGAGGGTTAAAGAAATAAGTTAAGAATAAGCTTATAAGATTAGAATTAATACTAAAAACTCTTAATAAACTTTAGAAAGAAGCTATCTAAATTAATAATAATCTCTTTAAAAAAGCTATAAAGAAAAGATATAATAGAGATATTACTTAATTAAATACTTTAAGGTACTAATTTAGGAGAAACTTTAATTTAAATTATAGGAAGAAAGTATTTAATCTATATAAGCTAATATTAATAGAGATTAATATAATAAAGAAGAGAAATATATATAAAAAGTTAAAAAAGGGATAAAATAAGAAAGTACTAAAGTATTATAGTTATAGTAAACTAGATTACTTCGCTAGAGATTATAGGTCTAAGAATATAATATTAAGACTATAATTTAATATAATAAGAAGAGTATCTATTAAGAAGAAAGGAGCTTAAGAAAGTAGAAAAATATTATTAGTATAGAATAATCTAAAACTAAATATAATACTTAAAATAGTAGATATAATAAAATAAATAATAGAGTAATTATAAGAAGATATTAATAGATTATTATATAAACTAGATAGTAATAAAGAAATTATAAATAATCTACTAATAATATCTAATTAATAGGAATATTACCTATAAGATTTTCCTTATAAAATATAGAATAGTATACTCCTACTAATTATAATAAAACTAGAAAATTAAGATTAATATAATAAATACTATAATAGGTTCTAAAAGTTAAGAAATAAATAACTTAAACTAGATTAAGATAGAAAAGCTTAATAAGAGTAAGATTAAGAAGATAACTCTAAATAAAAATAAGTAAACTATAAAGGGAAATAAGAACCTAGATTAACTTAAGAGGATTAAAAAAAAATTAGTAATAAGAGGCTCCTAACTATTAATTCAATTCCCACTATCTATAATATAGGGGAATATATTAGAGTAGATACGCGAATATATTCTACTTAAAGTATTATAATATATAAAGGGAAGTCCTAGGAGTTATATATATATTATAATATTACTCTAACGCGTACTACTACTATACTATAGATAATTATACATAGTATCTTTACTAAAAAAGAATCACTAGCATATTTCTAAGATAGTTAGAAGACTAGTATAAGACACTTTAATAAGAATTAAAAAAAGAGTTTTAAGAAGAAGAGTATATATATATAAGTTAATTAGTATACTTACTACCTAATTACTATTATAATACTAGGGACTAGTTCTATGGATAAATACTATATTACCTATCTTCCTAAGGTCTATAGAAGATACTCTATATATATATAAGATCTGCAGCGTAATAGCTATCTAAATAGGGGTAGAAGGTGCTAGAATGGTTAATATAAACTAGGTAAGGAAAAATAGGGGAACTAGCTAAGCGAGTAATAGGAATAGGAATAGTAATATTATAATATACCCCCCTAACTTAAGTAGTATTCTAATTAGGCTAAAATAACGAGCTTAGATATATCTACTATATTAAGTAGTTAAATAAAGTTTTAGTATTTTTAATTAGTTAGCGTTTTAGTAAGATTATCTATAGGTATCTTTATAATAGGAATCTATATAGTAGTGATTCTTCTTTCTTAAACTTTCTATTATAGCTAGTAGCTATAGATATTAATATATCTTAGATATATTAATAGCCTTAGAGTTTTATTCTATATAAGCCCTAGTATTTATTAGTTATTATAGTTAATAACTATATCTTACTTAGTATTAAAATGGATATTTTTAAAAAAATCTCTTCTACTATAGAGTCTACCTAGTGGTTTTAGATAGCGCTAGTAGCTCTATCTTAGTAGATAATAGAGTAATAGTAGCTTATTTAAATATCTTCTAGTTAATTAGATTACTAAATAGTTAAATAAGGTATCTAAATAAAGACTTATAGGTTTTTAAATTATTTATAAATATAGTATCTAAGCTTAGTAGAAAAATAGGGTTACTTTTTATCTAAGAAAATTTAATAGCTAGGTATTTTATATAATAAAGATAAGAAAGAACCTAATTAGCTACTTATAGATATATAGGTAAAGAATTAATAAGGAACTATACTAGTTTAATAGTAGTAAAGAAAATATCTAGTCTAGTAATAGTAGCTGTGAAGGTAAGTAATCTAATATACTATTAATAAGTAAAAACCTAATTCTTAGTAGTAGTACTATTATACTAGATAAGCTTATCTAATAGGAGCGACGTCTTATAGTAAGTTATAGTAGTATTATACTTTTTAATAATTTTCTTAATATAGAAATCCTAGTATAAATAGAGCTTATCCTTAGTCTAGATAATATAGATACCTAGGAACTAACTAAGATTACTAAAGCTATAAATCTTATATTTTATAAGTAATAAAGCTTTAAATTCTAAGAACTTTATCTTATCCTTAGTGTAGTAAAGTATAACAAAATTATTAATATAGAAGAAGAGAATAAGCTAATTATTAATAAAGAGATAATTTACTCCTAATATAAAGTAGAGTCTAAGATCTAGTAATGTTAATATTACCTCTTATAACTATAAAAGTAGAGACTATTTAAGTTTATATAAAGCTCTAAGTAGAAGAAAATATAGATCTTTAAGATCTATTAGTATTTTAATACCTTTAAGGCGTTTAATAAAGACTTCTTTATTTATAATACTATTAATTAAGGCATTTACTATATTATACTACTTAGCCTTAAGTTTAAAGCTAGCGGTGATAACTATAAACACTTAGAAAATATAAATAGCTAGTATAATAGCAACGATATTTTACTCTATCTTCTATAAGTCTCCTTAGATATATAGTCTTACCTTATACTTTATTAGATAGCTAGCGTTATTAAATTTATACTTAAATACCTATATAAGAGGTAGGATAGGTTTTTTAGTAGGCCTAGTAAAAGTCTTAAAGATATATTTAGAGTATAGATATTTATATTCCTTATTAGCAGCCTAAATAAACTAAGTACTATAAGGGTATTTTAATATACTCTTCTAATTCTTTAGTTCCTCTAGAAGATTATTATAATATTATATATTTTTTAATTTTAGAAGGGGATTAATAGTAAAAATAAAATAATAGTTAGAATAGTAATTAATATTATTAAAGGTAATAATATAGGTATACTACCTATTTTTTATCCTAGTAGGGAGTATAAGGGTATTATTAAGGCTAGTAGTAATCTTAGTAGTATAGGGTACTAGCGCTCCTATAGAATAATATTCCTATTATCTTTCTCTAATCCTTTTTTTAATGCCTTCTCTAATATCTTCTTTAACTACTTCTCTAAAGAGTCTATTTTACGGTGATAGTAGCGGCCCTAAGGTAGACCCACTTACATTAGAAGGTAGTGGCGATATATATACCTATATCTAAGTAGTTATAGCCTTATTTAGCTATTTATTAGTAGATAGTATCACTATTATTAAAAGAAAAGATATAAGGATCTTAATTTCCTATTTATCCTAATTATAAGTAATAAGGGAATTTAGAATATCTTATAAAATTTAAATAGTATGGTGGAGATCACGTTCCTAGAATAATTAAGTAATATTAATATTATCTAGTTAATAATATATCTTCTTATTAAATATAATATCCTATATATATAAAATATCCTTCTTAGAAGGGACCTAAATATAGTAAATATTCCTAGAATTATATCTTACTAAGTATCCTAAATACGCGCGTAATTAAAGCTTTTAAAGCTTTAATATATTATAGTTAAGTAGATACGCTCTATAGCCGTATATCTTTATATAAGAGATGCCTAGCTTCTTACTATATAAGGACTTAAAGGGAGTAATACCTATTTTAAAGACTAGAGTATAGTTAAGAATATAAATAGTTATAAATACTATTTCTAGCTATAAATTATATAATAATTTTAAAGCTATTTATATATAACGCGCTTTAGTAGTAAATACCTCTCTAGAGCACTTATTTTTACTATTTTAGGCTAGAGTATAGAGAGTAGTACGCTCTAAAATAATTCCCTCCTTAATATAAATATCTTTAAAGGCCTTTCCTAGGGCCTACTTATTATTAGTATATATAAAAGAGATTAGTATATTATAATAATACTTAGTAAGATAAACTATATAGTAAAAAATTTTTATAGCTTTAAATTTAAGAGGATATATTTAAATCTAGTAATAACTAGTAACTATATAGATAAAATAGCTAATATAGTAGTAGCTATTAAAGGTAATATCTATATAGATAAGATTATAAGTAATACATTATAGTAAATATATTACTAGTATCTTAGAGTTACTACTTCTTAAAATAACTTAATATACTTTAGATAGCTAATATACCTTATAGCTCTAAAACTTATCTTAAGTATATAGTAATATTAGCTTAAGTCTATTAATAGTAGATAATAGTTATATAATAGCCTTAGCACCTACGTAACCCATAATGTTGTGTAGATAGCCTAGTAAGATTTTAAATATTTTTAGTTAAGTTAAGATAGAAATAGAAAAAGCTATCTCTAGAATTTTAGTAGTATTTTACATATAAATTTATAGAGAAGAAGATAGGGGAATATCATCTATCTCTTATAAGCAAATTTCCGAATTTTCTAAAGAAGTAGTTTTTAACGTAGTGAATATTATATATACTATTAATATTATTAGAGGATTATTATATTTAATAATCTAGTATCTATTATAAGGTTATAGTAAGTAGAAATAGTCTTATTATCTATTATCTTCTATATATAGGGTATCCTTCCTAGTATTCTAATAAATGCCTATATATTTTACTTAACTAAATAAGACTAAATTTATAAAGAAACTTAGTATAAGAGTAATATAGCTAAGAGTTATTATCTTAATCTAGTTAGTAGATAAGCTAATAGTAATATCTATAGTATTATATACCTTAATTAAGTAGGTTATAGATCTAGATATAAGATAATTATTAAATATAGTAGTATAAGTTCTTTTAAAGCAACTTAGATTATTATAAATATAGATATTAGAGCTAGAGTCTAATATCTAATAGTTAAAGATCTTATAGTTAATAACCTTATTAATAGAATAGCTTAAAGAAATAATATTAATAGTATTACCTTTATACTAGATTATTATAAATATTTAATTAACCTAGGGTTAAGTTAAATACTTAGTAAAAGAAGATATTAATTTTTCCTTTTCTTTAATATCTTTCTAAATTTACTTTTATCTTTTAATATTACCCTTAATTTTTAAATCTTTAAGCGCTTCTTCTATCCTCTTTAAAACCTCTATATTAGACTTCTAGCTATTTAGTTGTTTAGCTTTAATAATATAGTAGTAGTTAATATATTAATGCCCCCTTCTATAGATATATCTCCTAAAAGTAGGTGAAGTAGGTAATGTATTATAGGACCTAGAAGACCTAGGGTTTAGTATATATCCTTATAATATAGTAGCAGATGCTAGAGAAGGTTTAAAAGACTTTAGGTTATTTTATAAGACTTATTAATATATCTTAATAATATCTATAAATTTAGGATTTAGTAGACCATTAAGCTATTTATCTTATAGGGAGTAGAGTATTATTAATACCTAATATAAATTAATCTATTTAAGACTTTTTATAAAGTAAGTTAATATTAATCCTAACTTAATATTAGTATATCTTAGTGTGGAAAGCTTAGTATAGACTCTTTCCTATTTTTAAAGCTATTTTTTATTATCTCTTACTCTTATTAATCTAGTATATAGAATTCTATACTATTAGTTAACTTCTATAAGTCTATTATTAGAGTTTAGGGTAATTATTTCTTATAGAGCTCTAAGAGCTTAGTAAGGATTACTTTTATTAAAGATATATAGTATATAGTCTAATAAGATAGAATTTTATATAGAGTAGAGTATTATATTAAGAGCTTTTTCTCTTTTATTATATACTATCTTCTCTTCTTTATATATTTATAGTAGGTTTTAGTAAGTAATATTCTTCGCTGCGTCTATCTCGCTAGGGGTAGTAGCCCTAAGTGGGAGGATTAGTATTAGATAAGTTAGTTTATCCTTTTAGAATAAATTTATATAGTTCTAAATCTTTATCTATTATGTGTTAGCTTTAATAATTATAAGCTATCTATATTAGTATAAAGTATTTATAAGGATGACCGTGTTTCCTATAGTTATTAATAGATCTATTTCATTACTTAATAGATGTCTAGGATAGATTATTATTTAGGGATAAATAAGACTAGAAAATTAATATAGTAGTTAGTTACTTAGTAAGTAATTAAGTAAACTAATAAGTATAAATCTAGGCTTATAACTATTATAATACTAGGGACTAGTTCTATAGATAAATACTACATTACCTATCTTTCTAAGGTCTATAGAAGATACTCTATATATATATAAGGTCTGCAGCGCAATAGCTATCTAAATAGGGGTAGAAGGTACTAGAATAATTAACATGGACTAGGTAAGGAAAAACGAGAGAACTAACTAAGTGAGTGATAGGAATAGGAATAGTAATATTATAATAATTACTATCTCTATATAGTAGAAAAGATTGCTACTAGATTTTATCCTTAGGAAAGTTTTAACTCTATAATAAGTAAATAGAGAAAAGATAAACTCCTTATATTAAGGGTAAACGTAAGGAAGTTAACCTAATAACCCCTAAATAATAGATATACTTAGTAAAGTATAGTTAACTTATTAAGATACTAATTAAAATTAATAGTTAAGAAACTATTATAATAATTAATTCTAGAATAATAAGAAACTTTATATTAGACGTTTATATATAAGTATAAAAAGTAATAATAATAGATAATGAGGAATCTTATTAACTTTAGATAACTAATAGATTAAATCTATTATTAGGAAATATTAATAAGGAAATAACCCTATTAGATATTATTATTTAATAATATTATAAGGAAATTACCTTTAATATAATTTAGATAGCTAACCACTATATTATATTAAAGATACCTTAGTTAAAGAAATAAAACCTAATAATTAATTAGAAGAAAGGAGTACTTAAACTTTAAAAGACTAAGAATATTACTAGCTCTATATATATATATTAGTAGCGATTAATAGTGTATAAGAAATTAAGTAAAAGAACTACTATAGATTATATTACTATAATTTTAATATAGGATAACCTTAAAAGAGAATCTAACTCTATAAATATAAGTAAAAGATTAGCTAGTTAATAGTATAAAAAAAAAGAAGAAAGATATATCTCTTAATATCCTTAAAGAATATCTATAGTATATATAGCTCTTTTAGGAAGAAGGAGATATAAAGATACTACCTAAGTACTAGCCTTAGAATTATAAGATTAAACTTAAATTAAGTAAGAAACTAATATTTAGACTAATTTATATATTATTAGAAAAGAAACTCTAAGTACTATATAGGTATATTAATAAAAACCTAAAAAAAGGATTTATTTAAAAATCTAAATTACTAATAAATTATTTAATACTCTTTATACTAAAAAAGGATAGAAGTTTATAGCTATATATTAACTATTATAAGCTAAATAATATAATAATTAAGAATAGGTACTTATTACTAAATATAAATAAACTTTAGGACTAACTTAGGAAAGCTAAGATTTTTATGAAGTTAAACCTTAAAGGAGCTTATAACCTAATATATATAAAAGAAAAAGAAGAATAGAAGATAATATTTAGGACTTAATATAGATATTATAAGTATCTAGTAATACTATTTAGACTTATAAATATACTAATAATCTATTAAGTATTAATTAATAATATATTAAGGCATTACTTAGATAAAATAGTGGTGGCCTACCTTAACGATATTCTAATTTATTTAGAGAATAAGGAAGAATATATCTAGTATATACTTAAAGTACTTAAATATCTAAAGTAGATAGGACTACTCCTTAAACTAGAAAAATATAAACTCTATAAGAAGAAAGTCGACTTCCTAGGATATAATATTTATATAGAAGGTATTTAAATAAGCTAAGATAAAATTAAAGATATATAAGAATAGCTAATACTTATAATAGTTAAAGAAGTATAAGTATTCTTAGGATTCCTAAACTTTAATAAGTAATTTATTGCGGAATTCTTAAAAAGGCTCTACCTTTAACTAGACTTACTACTAAAGATATAGAGTTTAAATAAGAAAAAGAATAGGATAATATAATTAAGTAATTTAAAGAAGCTTATATAAATCTATCTATATTAGTAATATTTTAAACTAACTAACTAGTAAAGATTAAAACTAATATATTAGTTTTAGCTATAGAAGTATATCTTTACTAATAGAAAGATAGTAAATAGTATCTAATTACTTATTATTTAAGAAAGATAATAATATTAAAATAGAATTATAATATTTATAATAAGGAACTACTTATAGTAGTTAAATTACTAAAATACTAGAGAGTTTATACTAAAAGTTATTTATAACTTAATATCTTTATAAATTATAAGAATCTCTTAAATTTTATAATAATAAAGACACTTAATTAAAGATAAGTTAGATAGGCTAAACTTTTAGGATAATATAAGTTTAAGATTCACTATACCCTAGGTAAAAAAAATAGATAAGCTAATACTTTAAGTAGATAATTAAACTATATAAATATAAGGGACTCTAATAAATAAGTAATCCTATAGAGGAATAATAATAAATTATTAGGACTAAATATATAAATACTTATAGTAACTATAAGGGTTAAGGGACTAAGTATAATTAACAAGATAATCTAAGCCTATAAAAAGGATAATAAGGTAAAGGAATTATATAAAGAATAAAAAGATATAATAGTATTAATCTATAAAAAAAGATATACTTACCTAAGAAATATATTAAAGAAGTAATTAATAATTATTATAATAATCTATAATATAGATACCTAGAAGTTATTAGAACTATAGAACTTATTAGTAGGAACTATAATGGGACTTAAGTAATATATAATATAATATATTAAAGAATATATTAACTACTAATAAAATAAGATATTAAGATATAAGCTATATAGAGAAATATAGTTCTTACCTATATCTAATATATTATAGGATAATATAATAATAAACTTTATTACTAAGCTACTAAAATCTAAAGACCTAATAATAGTAGAGGTATATAACGTAATTATAGTTATTATAAACTAACTAATAAAGTATACTATTATAGTACTATTTAAAGAAAAGTATAAAGCTAAATAGTTAGTATTTATATTACTAGATAAGCTTATAAGAGACTATAACATACCTAAGTTAATAATATTAGATAGAGATAAACTATTTACCTCTAATTACTAAAAAATATTATTAGGAATAATTAGAATAAAACTATAGATATTAAATACTTACTACTTATAAATAAATAGATAAACTAAATAAGTAAACTAGATATTAGAAATATATCTTAGACACTACATAAATAAAAAATAGAATAACTAGGTATAGTTACTATTATTAGCGTAACTAGTATATAATAACAAGATATTATAAATAATAAAAGTTATACTATTCTTTACTAATTATAGAAAACACCTAAATAATTTCCTAGTATTAAGGAAAGAGCTAAGCGTAGATAAAGTACTAATTAAAGCTAAAGAATTAAAGGAAGTTTATTAGGAACTAAAGAAAGCTATTACTAATTCTAATAAAAAAGTTAGAAAGTAGGCTAATAAGAATTAAAAAGATAGTTCTTAGCTAAAAGAGAGGGATAAAATATACCTTCTAATAAAAAATATAAAAATAAAGAGACCTAGTAAGAAGCTAGATTATATAAAGATTAGACTATTTTTAATTATAGAATAAAGAGAACTAGTTAACTATAGATTAGAATTATTAAAAGAATCTAAATAATACTCTATCTTCTATATATTACTCCTTGAACTAGCCAACCTAAATATACTAGTATAGGAAAGTTTTTAATATAAAATAGAGGAGGAGGATAAATATAAAGTTATAAGAATCTTAGATTAATAAGATTAGAAATATCTTATTAAATAGAAAAATTATGATAATACTAAAAATATATAGGAATTACTTAGGAATCTTAAGAACTACTAGCCCCTTCTATAATAGTTTTAATAGAAGTGAGGGCGAACTAGTTAAAATTAATAAGAAAGTTAGAAAGTATAGGAAAATCTAGAAAAAAAACCTTCTTAGAATACTTATTTATCTCTAACTCTAAAATATTTTAGGCTTTATAATCGCCTATATCACTAAGCTTCTTTAAGTAAAAACGTCGTTATTTTTATACTTAGGCTAGTTTCTATTATAAAGTAAGCTCTTCTTTATTAAGCTTTTTAATAATATTTTACATCTTCTTATACTCTTTACTAGGAGGGGCTAAGTTATAATAATAGTTTATTTTATTATAAGTAGTATACTAAGGATAACCCTTAGGCATAATACACTTATTACTATAACGAAGATATAGCTTATAGGTATATATAATAATACGATAAAACTTTTATTTCTTATATTTAGTAACGTAATAGTAATAAAGAGTACTATTAGTAGCTAATAGCATTATACTATAGTAGGAATATTAAGGATAGAAGGTTTAGATTTTAGGATAAAATCTTTAGAGGGGGACCTAGTATTAAGACTAGGACTTCTTAGAGAAAGGATAAACTAAGGGACTAAGGATTATATAGAAATATAACTAATAATATAGTATTTAATATAATTAGGACTTAAAAAGACTAAATATCCTAAATAAATTTAGGGAGATTAGAATATTTAGTAATTAAATATCCTAAATAAAGAAATCTTAGTAGACTTTCCTATATTTATATAGTTAAGGCTCTTATCTACCTTAGATAGATCTCCTTATATTTAACTTTATTAGTAAACTAAATAGTTATTATAATATAAAGGCCACTATACCTATCTATATAAGTGACTAGTGATATTAATATAATTAGCTTATTTACTTCTATACCCTTTTAATATTAATTACTTATCTTTAGAAGACTTATATAATATTAGTTTATAATAGTTACTTATTAATCTTAACTATATACTAAGGCTAATAACTTAGAGAAGTAGGAGGAAGAGTTAATTTATTAAGAACTTTAAAATATTAAAAAGCTAGAGGCTAATAAAATAGCTATTAATAATAAGGGTCTACTCTTTAATCTTAGTTCTAAAGAGATTAAGATTCCTTCTAACTTTAATTAATCTACTTTTTCTATACTTAAAACTATTAAAGGAGATCCTAATAGCTCTTAAGATTCCTAAGTAGTCCCTATATATTTTTAGTATTATTATATCCTTTCTACTTAATAAGATATTTCTAATCTTACTAGTTTAGAATCTTCTTAACTTTATATTTATCCTCTTCTTCTATTTTATATTAGAAGTATTATTATAAGGATATACTAAGGTCTACTAGTTCTAAAAATAATATATAAAAGATAGGGTATTATTTAGAGTCTTTTAGTAGATCTAGTTTATAGTTAACTAGTCCTCTTTCTTTTATAATTAAAAATAGTCTAACTTTTATATAATCTAGTTTTTTACTTAGTCTCTTTATTTTTAAATTTCTAGTTAATAATTATACTTTATCCCCCTTTCTTAGCTAAGGACTATCTTTTTAAGATTTATTAATTTATTATTTAACTTTCTTATTTATCTATTTAATAGTTTCTATTAATTTATTATAAACTTCTTTAAGTTCTTTAGCTTTAATTAGTACCTTTTCTATATTAAGTCCTTCTTATAGTTATAGAAAGCTATTTATATTTTTCTTATAGTTTATAAAGAATAATATTAGTCCTATTATTTATAATATCTTATTATTATAAGTTAGTTATATTATTAATAATAGGGATATCTAGTTATTTTATTTCTTATTAATATAGTATCTTAGGTATATTTCTAATATTTAGTTCACTCTTTTAATTTATCTATTTATCTAAGGATAATATACTATTAATATCTATAGTTTTATTCTAATTATTCCTAATAGTATTTTCTAATAGTTTAAGATAAAGAGCTTATCTCTATCTAATATTATTAACTCTAGTATATTATAATCCCTTATAAGCCTATCTAATAATAGAAATACTAACTACTTAGTATTATACTTTTTCTTAAAGGGTAGTATAATAGTATACTTTATTAGTCTATCTATAATTATTATAATAGTATTATATACCTCTACTATTATTAGATCTTTAGATTTTAGTAACTTAGTAATAAAGTCTATTATAATATTATTCTATAGTATCTTTAGTATAGATATAAACTATATTTTTCTATATAGTTTATATCTTATTAACTTATTTTATTAATAGTTAATATGTTCTTTAATATATTATTCTACTCTTATCCTAAGTTATAGTATATTATAGTTTCTATAAATAAGTTCTATTATTCTAGTAACTTCTAGATACCTATATATTAGGTTATTATAATAATCCCTAATTATTTCTTTAATATATTTCTTTAGTATATATATTTTACTCTAATAACTTAATACTACTATATTAAATTATTCCTTATATAATTCCTTAGCTTTAGTATCTTTATTATATATCTTTATAAGCTTATTAATTATATTTAGTCCTTTAATCCTTATAACTATTATAAGTATCTATATATTTAGTCCTAGTAATTCGTCTTTATTTTTTTATAGAATTATTTATTTATTAGAGTCTCTTATATTTATATAGTTTAATTATCTACTTAAAGTATTAACTTATCTATTTTTTTTACCTAGAATATAGTAGATTTTAAACTTATACTATCCTAATAATTTAGCCTACTAAACTTATCTTTAATTAAGTACTTTTATTATTATAAAATTTAAGAGATTTTTATAATCTATAAAGATATTAAGTTATAAATAACTCTTAATATAAATTCTCTAGTATTTTAGTAATTTAACTATTATAAGTAGTTCTTTATTATAAATATTATAATTTTATTCTAATACTATTATCTTTCTTAAATAATATATAATTAGATATTATTTACTATCTTTCTATTAATAAAGGTATACTTCTATAATTAAGTCTAATATATTAGTTTTAATCCTTACTAGTTAATTAGTTTAGAATATTACTAATATAGATAGATTTATATAAGCTTTTTTAAATTACTTAACTATATTATTTTATTCTTTTTTTTATTTAAACTCTATATCTTTAATAGTAAGTTATATTAGAGATAGAGCTTTCTTTAAAAATCCCATAATAAACTATCTATTAAAGTTTAGGAATTCTAAGAATACTTATACTTCTTTAACTATTATAGATATTAACTATTCTTATATATCTTAGATTTTATCTTAGCTTATTTAAATATCTTTTATACTAATATTATATTCTAGAAAATTAACTTTCTTTTTATAAAATTTATGTTTTTCTAGTTTAAGGAGTAATCCTACTTACTTTAAGTATTTAAGTATTTTAAGTATATATTAAATATATTCTTCCTTATTTTCTAAGTAAATTAGAATATTATTAAGATAAGCTATTATTATCTTATTTAAGTAATATCTTAATATATTATTAATTAACGCTTAATAGGTTACTATTATAAACTAATATTATATAGGTCTTCTAAAGATAAGTAATTAATACTAAAAGGGTATAGAAGTAGATAAGCTAGATATATTAATATTATTAGTTACTTATATAAATAGATCTAAGGGCCTTTATATTATAATAGCTATTTAGTTTATTAATAAAGTTAAATATAAGGAGATCTATCTAAGGTAGATAAGAGCCCTAACTATATAAATATATAAAAGTCTATTAAGATTACTTATTTAGAATATTTAGTCACTAAATATTCTAATCTCCCTAAACTTATTTAGGATATTTAGTTCTTCTAAGTCTTAATTATATTAAATACTATACTACTAGTCACGCCCCTATATAATCCTCAGCCCCTCAGTTTATCCTTCCTTTAAGAAGTCCTAGTCTTAATAGTTACTAGTATATTTATAAGTTTAAATAGTATTACTAGGTACTTATAATATTTATATTAAGTTTTAAATATTATTTCCTATTCTTCTCCTTTTTTTATATATATTAAGTTATAAGCCCCCTTAAGATTTAATTTTATAAAAATCTTAGCCTTTTTAAATTAATTTTAAAATTTATTTATATTTAGTAATAAGTATCTATTCTTAATTATTATATTATTTAGTTTATAATAGTTAATATATAGTTATAGACTTCTATCTTTCTTTAGTATAAAAAGTATTAGATAGCTTACTAATAATTTAGATTCTTAAATAAATCCTTTCTTTAGGTTTTTATTAATATACTTATATAATACTTAGAATTCCTTTTCTAATAATATATAAGTTAGTCTAAATATTAGCTTCTTACCTAGTTTAAGTTTAATCTTATAATTCTAAGGTTAATATTTAAGTAATACTTTTATATCTATTTTTTTCTAAAAGAGTTATATATATTATAGATATTTTTTAAAAATATTAAAAGGTATATTCTTCTTCTTCTTTCTCTTATATTATTAACTAGCTAATCTTTTACTTATATTTATAGAGTTAGATCCTCTTTTAAGACTATCCTATATTAAAATTATAGTAATATAATTTATAATAATTCTTCTACTTAATTTCTTATATATTATTAATTATTATTAATATATATATTTAGAGCTAGTAATATTCCTAGTCTTTTAAAACTTAAGTACTCCTTTTTTTAATTAATTATTAGGTTTTACTTCTTTAACTAAGATATTCTTAGTATAATATAGTAATTAGCTATTTAAACTATATTAAAGATAATTTCCTTATAGTATTATTAAATAATAATATCTAATAAGATTATTTCCTTATTAATATCTCTTAATAATAGTTTTAACCTATTAACTATCTAAAGTTAATAAGATTCCTCCTTATTTACTATTATTACTTTTTATACTTATATATAGATATTTAATATAAAGTTTTCTATTACTCTAGAATTAATTATTATTATCACGGATTAACAACCTAAATAGGGTAATATCGATGGTGAAATGGTATTATAGCTATGAAGGAGGAAACTATCTAAGCTGCCTGCAGCTAATATGTACGATAGGCGGGAGCTAGGCTTAACGAGGACTAGTCCCTGTTTGTCTAGGGCGCTAGGGCGCTAAGTCCCTAATAATTATAATAGTTCCTTAATTATTAATTTTAATTAGTATTTTAATAAGCTAATTATACTCTATTAAATATATCTATTATTTAAAGGTTATTAGGTTAACTTCCTTATATCTACCCCTAATATAAGGAGTTTATTTTTTTCTTATTTACTTATTATAAGGTTAAAACTTTCTTAAGGATAAAATTTAGTAGTAATCTTTCCTATTATATAGGGATAGTAATTAGGTAGTAAGTATACTAATTAATTAGTATATATATATTTTTCTTTTTAGAATTCTTTTTTTAGTTTTTTATTAAAGTATTTTATACTAGTTTTCTAATTATCTTAGAAATATATTAGTAACCCTTTTTTAATAAAGGTACTATATATAATTATCTATAATATAGTAATAGTACATATTAGAATAATATTATAGTATATATATAACTTCTTAGACTTCTCTTTATATATTATAATACTTTAAGTAGAATATATCTATATACCTACTCTAATATATTTTTTTATATTATAGATAGTAGGTATTAGATTAATAGTTAAGAGTCTTTTATTACTAGTTCTTTTTCTCTTAATCTTTTTAGATTAATCTAGGTTTTTACTCCTTTTTATAGTTTACTTACTCTTATTTAGAGTTATCTTCTTAATTTTATTTTTATTAAGCTTTTCTATCTTAACCTAATCTAAATTATTTATTTCTTAACTCTTAGAATTTATTATAATACCTATTATATTAATCTTAATTTTCTAATCCTATTATAATTAGTAGGAGTATATTATCCTATATTTTATAAGGAAAATCTTATAAGTAATATTCCTATTAATTAGATATTATTAGTAGATTATTTATAGTTTTCTTATTATTATCTAATTCTTATAATAATCTATTAATATCTTCTTATAATTATTCTATTATTTATCCTATTATATCTACTATTTCTAATATTATATTTAGTTCTAGATTATCTTATATTAATAATATTTTTCTATTTTTTTAAGTCTCTTTCTTCTTAATAAATACTCTTTTTATTATATTAAATTATAGTCTTAATATTATATTTTTAGACCTATAATTTCTAGTAAAGTAGCCTAGTTTAGTATAACTATAGTACTTTAATATCTTCTTATTTTATCCTTTTTTTAGCTTTTTATATATAGTTCTCTTCTTTATTATATTAATCTTTATTAGTATTAGTTTATATAAGTTAAATATTTTCTTTCTATAGCTTAAATTAAAGTTTCTCTTAAACTAGTATTTTAAGGTATCTATTTAAGTAATACCTCTATTATATCTTTTCTTTATAGCTCTTTTAAAGAGATTATTATTAATTTAAATAGCTTTTTTTTAAAATTTATTAAAAGTTTCTAATACTAATTTTAATCTTATAAGCTTATTCTTAACTTATTCCTTTAACCCTTTTCTATATATTATTATAAGTATATTATTATCCTATTTAGTCTTAACTATATATTATTAGAACTAAGTTATAAACTCTACTATAGATTATTTCTATTTAATATATTATATAATTTATATCATTTAATTAATCTTATTAGATAGCGTAAATATCTTTCTAAATTCTACTTTAAAGTATATAAAACTTTCTATCTATTATATTATATTTAGTATATTATTTAGATTATCTAAATACTTTTATAAATATAGTTATATCTATTTCTATATATCTTTATATATAAAGATAATAATAATTACTATATAGTTTTTAATCTATACTAATCCCTTATAAAATTAAAAATATAATTAAATTTATATTATCTATTCCTTAAATTTCTTTCTTTCTCTATAATAGAGATTAAGTTTTATAATCTTAATATTATCTTTAAATCTATTATTAATATTATAATATCTAGTCTAAGTAGCCTTACTTAGGGTTAGTTATCCTATACTTTTTTTATTTAATAAACTTATATTTAAAAATATTTAAAATATTATAAACTAATATTATATAGATCTTTTAAAGATAAGTAATTAATACTAAAAGAGTATAAAAGTAGATAAGCTAGATATATTAATATTACTAGTTACTAATATAGATAGGTATAAGGGTCTTTATATTATAATAGTTATTTAGTTTTACTAATAAAGTTAAATATAAGGAGATCTATCTAAGATAGGTAAGAGCCCTAACTATATAGATATAGGAAAGTCTACTAAGACTATTAAGTTTAATAGAATTAATCTATGAATTATTTAAACTTCCTAGTTTATATATTTTAATTAATAAACTATTTAAACTATCACGTAACTTATTACTAAGCTATTCCCTTATATATACTTATCAAGCACTTTCTTTATCACGTTCTATTAGATTATAACAAAAAGGCGTATAAAAAAGTAAGAATTAATAAAAAATCAGCGGTAGAACCAATATAGTAAGCCTTGTTCACAAGTATTTTTTATGATGGTTGTTGCCTACATCGCCATCGCGCAATCCTGACTTCTGGAGAAGAATTCTTGGCATTCTGGAATTTCAGCACATGGACCTGTTCCATCACCATTTGTTCCATCTACCACCTATTTCATCGCGACCAACGCCACCGACGTCATCACCAATGGTATATAGGGTAAGAAACGTGGTATGGGCATGCGCAATGCAATAGATCGCGTATGAGTGATGATGGCATCGCTTTTTTTTTCGTTTTTTGTGGGCATGCTGTCACGGATCAACATGGTAGTTGCCAGGCCAGCGCCCCGGGCCGATGTCGGGCCGAGCGCTCACATCTTCATTTTTTCCTGCTCAAGCATCCATCTATCATACATACCACCACCACCATAGATTAGCCTATTTATAGCTTCTATCGAGCATTCCTAGCTATTTGCCTCATCCGCATCTATCTTCCGCGTGACAGGTTTAGTCAATTTTGCCCTGTTTTCAGTTGCGTGCTAGAAACTTTTCACGCGTAAATTGTATTATTTCTTAATAGATTAAGAGTAAGAAAAGTCCAATCTGCTGCTTAATTCTAGATAGAAATGGCTTCATCTTCATCCCTTTACTTAATAGTTTTCGGGCCTCTTTCCATCGTCCTAGCTTCCGAACTGTGAATGCTAGTTCGATCATACTTGCTAAGGTCTCCGGATCCTCTTCGCCTAGAACTCTTGCTCGAGTCTCCATAATGTGTACCTCTACCTTTTCGGCTTCCTCATATCGTTTCTGTTCGTACAAAATCCAGGCCCACCATGTTTTACGAGTTAGTGTTGATGGATGTTCGACCCCCAGTATCTTCGTGCTCAATTCCACCACCTGCCTATGCAGTATTTCGACCTTCGCGCTCGGTTGTCTTTTTCCAACTATGTTCGCCAGGGAGCATATGCGAAGGTGCTGCTGTTGATATATTGTCGCGAGTCTGCCCATGAGATCAAGAGTTCTGGGGTGCTCTTTGCCTAGAATCTTCTCGCTTAGCTCGACCACCTGAAGATACAGGACCTTCGACTTCTGTAGTTGTCTTTGCTCAAGAAATATCACCGCCAGCGAATCCATAGAGCTTAGCGTATTGGCATCATCCAGACCCAACAACTTGATGTTTTGATGTACTATCTCTTTTTGCAACGCCTCAGCTTTGGTCCACTGTTGTTGCAACCCCAACGTCCACACAAGATATTGCGGCGTGAGGTATCCCGGCGTCTCTTTTTGGTCTAATATTTTCCTACATGTGTCTCTCACCCGCCTCATGATATCCAGCGCCTTTTGGGGATCTCCTCGCTCACCAAGCGTCCACAATGATTCCGACATATGATCCAAGGTTACAGGGTGCTTTTGGCCAAGCACCTTTGAGCTTGTCTCGAGTAATTGCATGGACGGATCTTCGGCCTTGTTCCACAGCCCCTGATCCGTGGCGATCGATGTTAGTGCACATATAGCGTCAACTGTAGCAAGATGGCCAAAATCCTCGGGTGCTAGCAAAGTCGCTTGTAGACAAAACACGCTGCAGTCCTCTAGCCTTCCTCGATTCTTTAGTATTGATGTCACCACGGCCAGATTATCTTTGACGGCCAGAGCCCGTGGTAGTTCATGGCCTCGCACCTTCACCATTGTCTTTACAACCTGCAATCTTAATTCTTCTGCCTCTATACGCCGTTCACATCGGAGTAATATTTTCATCAGCTCTATTTTTAATTCAAGAACGAACCGATGATTAGGTCCCAGCCCGATCTCGGTATCTGTGATTTCTTTCCGATACTCTCGCTCGACGATTTGTAGATCTTCCTGCCCGATATAGAGATAATAAAGGTCTTCTCTAGGACGATTATCACTTGTAGGGGCCTCGTCCATTCTTTGATAGTTGGTTCTCTCATCCAATCTTCCACTAACCCAGATATGCTGGTCGCATTTCGCTGATTCAAGCTCCCGATAGAAGTTCATTTGGTCGTCATCTCCACATTTTCTTAAGAGTTCCTGCGATCTATTTGGGTCTCTATCGATACCGAAACCGACCTCATAGCAGATAGCGCATTGGAGTAGCGTATTTAGATTGGAAGCTTGACCCTCTTCCCATTCGGTTAATTTTCTCAAGAAAAAGCTACTAATATATATACGCACTCGGTAATCGGCTTGGTAAAGGTCATACATTGAAGGTATTACCTACCTTGACGTTAATCTAGATTTTGCAAATTCTGTAGATAGGTTTGTAAGCGTACCTGAAAGCTTGTGGTATCCGGGCTAAGATTTATGACAGCATCTTCAACATACGAAACGCGTGTACTACTGGTAAGACCTAAGCTACCAGTGGTTCTGATGATCTGGACGTCACTCGGAGTCCTAGTAACTTTAGTTAAACCTTTAGATAGGGGACAATGACAATACTTTTCAGGACTAAGAAGGTTTTGCAGATATCTGAAATCTGAGCAGCGATTTGCTATATTATGTGTAAGAGTTATATTGAAAAACATATTCAAGTCTAGCTTCTGTTCTTGAGAATTAAACTCCACTACTTGAGAAACAAGCTCTGCTGCTTTTGAAGCTGCCCCCGAGCCTAAGGTAAGATAATGGTCCGAGTTGTCTTGGTCGGTATAACTTATTAGCCAGAGAACAAGCATACCGAAGGAGTAAGCATCCATTAACACTGCTTGAGCAGGCGTAAAGCCACGATGGTGCCATTCAGGTGCTGCCCAAGGCTGAGATCTAGGCATTTGTATAAGATCATTTGGCGTAGCCCATCGAGTAGAATATCCAAAGTCTGCCACTTTAGGGGTATAACCACTTGGGTTCTTATCAAAGACTAATACATTCTGAGGTTTTATGTCACCGTGAACAATACCTAATCTGTTCTTAATATCGAATCGCAAAGATTGTAACAAAGCCTACCTTGTAAGTGCATATCCGCAATGGCTCTCGCAACGTCAGTACAAATCTCGATTTTTTCATAGAAGCCGAGCTTCTTTCCCTTATCTTGCATCATAAAATCACACAAATCTCCATATCTCGATTTCTGGAAGACAAGGACTGGCACGATGCCCTGGCCTCTGATGGTAAAGTCCACTGGAATTCCTCTAGAGATCCGCGTGCCTTTCTTAGATAAAACCTCCCAACATATCCCTTCAAGCTCGATTATATTAGGATGTTTGCGAACCAGAGGAAGACCTAAAATAGAGATCTCATCGATTAAGCAAGGTAGTAAACGACATTCAAATTCCTCCAAATCAAAAATTGAACGACTGATTAGACGTTTGAAAGCGAAACTGAAGTTTATAGTTGCTACTGCTTCTCGGATTTCAGCTGTGGCACCTTGGCCGATACGATCGAGCGCCGGCTGCCAGGTAATTGGCAGCAGTCTAATTCGGAGTTTTTGCGCGACTCCGAGGAAAGTCAGCAAGTCACAGCGACCTAGTGACTTTTGCGGGGTAGCCGATTCAAAGTCTGATGCAGACTTCGAGTATTGGCATGTTGACATCCTTGGACGCTCTGTTAGAATTTCTGCCATAGGTATAGAGGTTCGCGAACCCCAAAAGCCTCATCGGTCCGAGCTCCGTGACCCGAGTGCAAGCGACAGAAGGAATGGTATATTTTCTTCAATGTCGGATGTGAACAGCAGGCGTATGGCCTTGGTAGATGTGCGCATATAATTTTGGACGCTGAGCAGCACGGTTGAGGTAAAATGGAAGTGGGGATGATTTCAGTGGGAGCACTGAATTCTAAATAGTCGATTAAGGTACGTTAGGCAGCAAGAGGCGTAACCATTCAGCCTTTCGGGGCTCCTAGGTTCTGCCTAGAGGTCAAAAGGACTTCCGAGGCTAACCGCAGCGGGAGAGCCCGTTGAAACCTAGGTAACCCTAGGGCCGCCCCGTAACATAAAGTATGATACTAATTGGAAGGTGTACGCGCAGCAGACCTGAGTGTACGTAGATAAGCGACCTGATAGCGACCCTAGTATGCACTGCCCACTTCGCCCATGAATGCGCTGGCAACTATGCAGATCACGCCGCTTGGGAAAACTCTAAGCCTCAAGGCTCAAGGGTGGCTGCGCTACAAAATGAGGCGACGTATCATGTTGGGTATCAGTGCCGAATTTAGGACCTCCCGCAAACCATTCAGCGGCCATCGTCATAGGCTCAATACCATAGAGAACCACGCCCTAGAAATGCGATATGTCGACAAATGGAAGCTTTTCCATAAGCGCAAACAACTATTTTCCACAGCGGTCTACCAGGTAGAAGTACGCAAAATTCGTCTGGATGCAGAGCGTTCAAGCTGATTAGAACAGGAAACGGCGAATTCTATATACCTACCGCTCTCCGAAAGCTGACCATTGTAAGATGCGCATGAGATCTTATCCAGGTTATAAAACAATAAACTTACTCCCCGTCTAAAAAGGCGGAGATCGGTTCGCTTAGATAGGTTGGAGCCCGGCCTTAGTACTCGGAGAGGGCTAGTTGAGATTGGTGCTGGATAAGGCAGGGACACGTTAGCTTAGGTTTTATGATCGAGAATATTAATAATAGTAACAATGATTGCTCAGAAGACCCATCAAAACATCTGCTAAGATAAGGACCATGTTTGTCGAATGAACTTCCGAAGCTGGAGCATGTGGGTGCTTCGCCCCTCTTGACAGGATTAGGTAAGTCCGATCATGCAGCTTCCCGCCTTTGGTACGCCCTGATTGTGCTGGTGAGCCAGCCAAAGCCCCACCATTCTCAGAGTCTTATTGAGTCAGTAATTCTTTGACATTGAACTCATAGCATCTCATGGCTTCAATGAGAGACGAGATACAAGCGCTAAGAATCCTAAGCGCAGATCATAGATCGTACTTTATACCCGCGGGAGCTTTGAATGATCTGCTCAACACTGAAACAATAAAGTCCGCGTTTAGAAGCTGTAAGGTACAGCCTGATAGAGAGAACGAAGTAATAAGGAAAGTCGAGTATGGGGGGAGAAGGACTTTTGCCATCCTGGTTACGATATATAAACCCCACAGGATAATTGACTTCATTGAGCGCGATGAGTTCCGAACAGCAGGTATCGACTCAAAACTTCCATTCAGCCGTGCGGAACTTGAGATATTCTTGCCAATTACGGAGGCAGGGGATTTCTTCGACAAGCAATGGGAGTTGACGGCTCCAATTTTCTCCCGCCGCGCAGGACATCGACTTCTTGATCAGCGCACTATATTTCCTTTCCTCGAGTCTAGACACCATGCTGAAGGTGCCTTTGGAGCGGTGCATTTGATCAGACTACATCCTAGCCATGGTAAGCTCCTTGGAATACCTCAGGATCAGGTATGAAATTCCTTGGGACCCTGGCTTGTACATTATTTTATGATATTAAACCTTTCACAGATCATTATCGCGAGAAAAGAACTCAAAGTGACAAGCTCTAGCGAGCCTGGAAATCTCCAAAGAGAGTGTCGTGTACTATCCTTCCTCAATTACCTAGAGCACCCTAATATTGTAGAGCTCCTTGGATCATATACTTGCAACGGCGTACATAGCCTCCTGTTCCCAGTGGCGGCTAGCAACCTTCATGACTTTCTGAGGACCAGCGATCACGCTAATTTCCAGTCTGAAAGTGACTATCTATTCGCTCTGTGTGGGCTTGCATCCGCGCTTGACAAACTACACAGCTTTGTCTCCGAGGATCTTGACATCAGGCTTATCGGATGTCATCACGATCTCAAGCCTACGAACGTCCTCGTTCAAGATGGAAGATTTTTACTTGCAGACTTTGGTCTCTCTAATCTCAAAGAGGTACGAGAGGGTTCTCAAACCCTTTTCAAGCCAAGAGATAGTGAGTTCATGGCTCCTGAATGCGAAGACCCGGATCATGGCTTTAAACCTGGTATTATTGGGCGAAAGAGCGACATATGGTCTCTTGGATGCGTTATTGCTGAGGTTCAAACATACATCACCCGGGGCAAGGATGCGATAGAAGGGTTCCAAGTCTTTCGGAAAGTCACAGTGGGACGGTTCACCAGTTCAGCTTTTCACGCTGGTCGAAACGTGAATGAAAAGGTTGAAAGCTGGCTTGACGAATTAGAAGCACAAACTACTCCTACTGGTAGCTCTGTGATCGAGCTTGTGAGAAGCACTCTTCAACTTGAACCCGAAGACCGTCCCGGCGCAGGACAGATTACACTCGTTTTGCGCTTTCTGGCTTTGAAGTCAAATTTTCAAGCGGTATGCCTCCTTTGTGACAGTATGACTGATCAAATCGACCTTGACCTCCTTATAGAGAAAGATCGGTTTCGGCTTTGGGGCCACATTTTGGGCTTAAGTGGTTCGAAGATTCAGGGGGACCAAGCGAATAACGCTCTAAGAAGCGACGCATTCTTCCAACGTCAGTATCAAAACATTTCAAAGATTGAAGGGCAGCTTTCTATAGCACCACAATCACAGAATGACTTGCATGCCAGAGTTGTCAGGCTACGCGCTATCAACGACGACATGCTATCTGGACTTCCACATGCTTGGCAGCTGAGCATCAATGTTAAGCTGGAGCAAAAGATCGTGAGTACAGAAGACATGAGCATGCTCGAAAAGATCAAAACAACCTTCGAAGAATCTTCCAGATATAGAAGTATGGCCACTTTAGCAGCCATTAAGCACATGCACCATCTCTGCAATAACCCTCCAACATGCTTCAGCAAGGATTTGCAGCTCACATCAATTACATGGAAACCGGAGAATGCCTATGACGCAAATACCGAAGCCCATTTCAAAATCGGAACAATATCTGCCGAAGAGAAGCCAGAAGGGGCTTACGTTCTTGTAGAGAAAATTAAGTACGATGGACATTGGGTTGGTCAAGTTGGCGAGCAACTCTACAGCCGCGTTGCAGCAGTTACAAGGCTTCTGCGTATTTCAGCTACATCAGAAAACGGCATTAGAGTGCTATTTCCCCTCGGTTACTTCCACGACCCGAGCGATCGCTGTTTTTGCCTTGTATCTGCCATACCTCTATATGGAGCAGAGCCAGAGCTCCGCAATACCGAAGTCGTCACGTTGAGACAATATATAGAAGAGACTTACAGGAGTACCATCTTGCGCCCCTCACTGAACGATCGACTTCGCTTGGCCCGACACCTGGCTTCAAACGTGGCAAAGATCCACAAAGCCTCATGGCTACATAAGAACATCTCGTCTTTCAGCATCATATTTGTGCTTCCGAAAGAACGCCAAAACGCTATACATCTGCCACTCCCTTACATCTTAGGCTTCAACCACAGTCGTCCGAGTGACCCACGTGGATTCAGCACCAAGGAGATACATAGTGTTGACGTCCTGGATTATCGGCATCCCGAGTATGCACAGAACCACCTGGGAACGAGCTACCAGGCAGCATTTGATAACTATAGCCTCGGATTGGTTTTGCTAGAGATTGGGCTCTGGAAGCCTCTCAGCCGTATGACAAGGAGAAAAAAGGGTGCTACACCTAAACAACTTCTTCGGTACATCGTAGAGGAGTGGGTGTCCCAGCTTGGTTTTTTTGGAGGGAATACCTATAAGGAAGTCGTGACGAGGTGTCTGAAGGGCCACGTGCAGTCTGCTGCTTTGAAGGACAACACAGTGACAGTGGATATTCTAGATACCCCAACGGTAGAAGAGCAGCTGGAGAATATCTTCGTTTGAAGTCAGCACAAGATAAATGGGCTATGGTGAAATTATAACACTGCAATATAAGGTTTTCATATTAGGTTGCTATCCTCACTTAGTAGCAGCCACCACTACAATCTCATTAGCGTATCTCACCCCTACTACTACCTGCAATAGCTGTAGAGCTTTATGTATATTAGCAGCCCTCTTCTATATGCACTAGATCCTCAGGCGATGTAGATTAAACCGTCTTGCAGCATTGCAAAAAATTCGTACAATATGCATGAAGCTGCTTATACCATGTCGGTGGCCGAAAAGATTCTTACCAGTAATTCTTCATAGCGTCGATTTGCTTCCTGGCATGGCCGTTTACTTGTTTCTGGCTGTGTTCTCTAGATTTATAAGTACAGATTCCATCGGAGATAGCTAGCTACGCAATGCCTGTTTTTAATAAGATGGCTTTTGATTGAATTCATAACTCTAAAACCTCTGATTAGTGCTCTGCTGGTCAGAGTACTAGGCAAATGACGTGAGGCTATACAAATTCATTGGTTGGCCGAATCCTGAGCTCTGGGCCCCTAATTTTCGCGGCCATCGGCTGCGATAGGAAGCAGAGACTCATCGCTGAGGCCTCCGCGGTATAGGCCGCGACAGACCCGGGACATGGTGCCTATCTATCAAAATATCTGCAGGCGTGGGTATGTGGGACGATCTCATAGCTTCGATAATTAGCAAGGTGCCGAGCAGAGGTTAACAAGCATGTGGCCATGCTCACGAGTAATTGAGATGATTTTTAATGATTTTTCAAAGATCTTATTACTTTCAAGGGGGAACATAAGATTTTCCAGCTTAACCAGCTATTCCTCGCTCGAAAGCGCGAAAAGCGATAAAATCCAGGCCGAAAAGACCGCCTTGATAGTGGGGGTATAGGGCTGAGAGCTTGGCATACTAAGACTCTTGGCGCAAATCAAAGATTTTTCGTGTTGTCCACTGTAACATACTAATATCACCAAGAGCTGGCTAATAAGTTGGTCTGCAAAAGATACCCATCATGTCAGTAGAACACCATATGGATAGCTTAGTATCGTTTAGAAGCTCGGGGACGCTCTTTCAAAGTGCTACTTTAGCATCGTCAGCAGCCATGGACATACCCTATGATCTACTTACTTTTCTTGGGATTGCTCAACATCTCAATATTGATTTCCTTCCAATATCGTGGGATACCGATGCCAATATAGGCGAGGGTGGTACAGCAAAAATTGGCCAATCTTCAATCAACTTGGAATCAGCCCTTGCATTCAAACGTCTAGCATCAGTTCATACAGCTCGGTCTGAGGCAGAAAGGACCGCAATATATGAAGCGTTGGTAGCTGAGATATCCGTGTTGGGTCACAAAAATGTCCGAGGCCATCCAAATATCAATAGGCTCCAAGGAATATGCTGGGACATCGAGCCTGAGAGCGAGAGAGTATGGCCTGTTTTAGTGTTCGAAAAGACGCAACATGGGGATCTTAAGAAATTCATGGAACTTGGCACGGGGGCTGGGTTAGATCTAAAGTACAAACTTAAGCTATGTGCTGAAATCGCTACAGCAGTCTCACATCTACATATGAATGGTGAGCTATCAAAGGATCACCTTTAGTCTCAACAGCATGATTGACAAAATGAAAGGCATTGTGCATGGAGATATAAAGCCAGCAAATGTTCTGATATTCGAAAATGGCCCTGGACAATATGTTGCCAGAGTGGCAGATTTTGGATATTCCACTTTGTTTGGCGGTGTCGACGGCCTGGTATCTATGCCCCAATCTCGACATTGGACCGCTCCGGAATGGCATCACCGCGCAATTTCTAGCGCAAGTGCAGTCAGAATGGATGTGTTCTCATTTGGTATGCTCTGTTTGTGGCTTTTGTTCTACCATGGCGGGGAGGGTGTACTACATCGGAATTTTCATGAAGATTTGGAATTGGTAAATGAGCCATTAAACCTCGCTCATCAGTTCGTCATCGGGTTGACCGATGTAAGTGATGAGCAAACACATCTTCTTCGCCAACTCTTTGAGCTGTCCCTGGCGATTGACCCAGCCAAGCGATGCTCGAATTGCGGCCAATTGGGGCCTTTTCTTGCACCAGACAGGTAAGGTCTTCTGTCACCTTTGGATCGGGAATCTTTTTTAATTACACCGGTCAGGATTCTAGAAACTCCCGCTAGCGAGACGCTTGAAAGTGATCTGCACAGCTTCCTGAAAGACTTTCGGGTACGCGTCAACTTCAATTCGTCATATAAAGAATTAATCTCATCGTAATCAGGTGGCTTCGTCAATACTCCCTCTTTATCAATCTCACTATAGCGTCCGGACCCATATAGCCTCGTGCTTAGAAGATAAACTTTTCAAGTCTTCTAAGCTCGCACTTAGTTCACAGCCTGCAGCTTTTGAGCTGGCTTTTTGCTATACGCTCGGATTTGGCGTGGACAAGGACGTTGCCAAAGCTTCAGCTCTTCTCAAACAAGCTTCAAGGTCTCGAGAACAGCTTACCAGGGAGATCAACCGCGTACGACATAGTACTTTGAATACACTTCGGAAACAAAGTCTCTACAATCTATCTCTCTTTAGTGGTTATCTCAAATCTACGGCAGGCGTTTCTTCTTATCGGAGGAGAGGAACTTTGGACGACGTGGCCTCTCGAATTAGAAAAGAAGCTGCTGACGCTGAAAGCGTTTTAGGCATTGACCATCGGATCATTGGTGTCATGAAGTCAACAGTAGCCCGTATCTTAACTTTGCAAGAACGGTGGGAAGAGGCTCAGGAGCTTGAGACAGAGGTTGTACGCTGCCATTTAAAAACACTAGGTGAACAACATCCAGATACATTGACTTCTCAAAGTCACTTAGCTTTCATTCATAGCGAACGAAACCAGTGGAATGAGGCTGAGTCATTAGGGAAGCAAGCAATGACTGGAAGTCTGTTATATTTGGGACTTAACCATGCAACAACACTGGGTAGCATGAGGGGGTTAGCGTTGATATTGCGACGCCAAGGAAAGTGGGAAAAGGCCAAGCGACTAGGGAAGCAAGTGCTTAGAATAAGGGAAACCTTTTACGGCTTAGAAAACCCAGACACAAAGTCCATTTCGGAAATCCTGACTCGTTTTGACGAAGAAGAAGATTACTGGAAAAGGGAGGAAGGGGAAGCATTGAAGGTAACAATCACAAATTCATCATCGGACAAAGTCGTGTGCTAAGTCTATGCAGGGACAGTGTTCAATACTACCATCACCATCAGCAGTCTTATCGCTGGCAGATCTGCAGAGGAAGCAGGTGAAGAGGGAACAGACCGATGAGTATCTCTTGCAAATGTTAAGAATGAAAGAAGAAGTACTGGGGAAGGACCATCCTTTGATTCTGCATATATTGATGGCTCTTGCAAAGAGTTATAAGAGCCAAGGACGATGGAAAGAGGCTGAGGAAAGAGCTGCGGAGGTGGTAGCGACAAGAGAAAAGAAACTCCCACAGCATTGCTCCCTAATAGGGGCCATGATTCTATTAGGGTCAATCTATCAATCCCAAGGACGTTGGAAAGATGCAGAAGAGTTGCAACTGCGAGCGATCGATGCAAGCCCAAAGATTGAAATGGGCGAGCCTGAGAGACTGCTCATTCTGAGCCACTTGGCTACGACTTACTCGCGTCAAGGAAGATTGAGCGAGGCCGAAAGCTTGCAAGTGCAGGTCATGGAGAGACATGTGATCCACTTTGGTCCAGAACATGAGATTACCTTAAACATTAAGGAGAACTTGGCGAAGACATATATGAGGCAAGGACGATGGAAAGAAGCAGAATCACTGGTGTCGCATGTGGCGGATTCGAGACAGTCCAGCCTAGGGCCGGATCATTCCTTCACATTGGATGATATGTCTAATCTGGTGCGAGTATACCAAGGACAAGATCGCTGGGAAGAGGCGGAAAAACTCACGGTAGACCTGGTGGACAAGACAAAGAAGACATGGGGCGAGACCCATCCAAAAACGCTCAGAGCCCAGTGCGCTTTGGCGCGAACATGGCATGCGCAGGAAAGACCTAAAGAAGCCTTGATGCTATTATCAAAAGTCGTCGACCTATCTAAGACTGCCTTAGGAACTAGCCATCCTGATACCATACACCGCAGGCAAGCTTTCGACAAATGGGTTGTGGAATCTAACCAATGTCCACCGACAGGAGATGAGGAAGAGGCTAGAACCTCCGCTGAATCGCATGACCGAGGCACAGAGCATACGGGTGTTATAGGGACCTTTCAAGTGAACACAAGATCTACACAAAAAGTAGACTTTGCGGCCAATGGTAAATCCCAGTCAGGGATACGAAAGCCAAACATGCGAAAAAGACGAAAGCTAGCTGATATAGAAGCACTTTTTACCTCTAGTAACTTCCTAAAATTCCCACAGCATTACATCCAAAACGCACAAACAATCAGAGATTTAGTTATTGAATACGGAGTAGATTAAGTAGCATGACGCAAGATTAAAATTCTAATTTATAACTATCTTCATAAGTACTCTATATTTTAACTTTTGACTTATTGATTGTCGTCTGTCACCATTAATGTAATTCTGCGAAGCTCAGCGCCAGCCCAGCTAGCACTATCACCAGCTTTCACCGTGGATGGGAGATCATCCACAGAGGTATTGTCATCGAAGCCGTCGTTCATAGAGGCATCGTCTGAGGGGTTCTCGTCTGAAGGGTTCCGTCCACGGAGACATTCTCCGAGGAGGCATTATCTGAGGAGTTCCGTCCAAGGAGAGATCGCCAATGGGGTGGTCGTCGAAGGAAGCATCGTCCGTGGGAGGCGAATCATCGACTGCGGGGTCCTCATCATCATAGTTCTCGCACGCTATTCCCTGAAGCTGCTAGACACCCTTGTTACAAAAGTCACGAGATATCCCTGCGAAAGCATCAAGGACATCGGAAATATTGGTGAGCTCCATGCCTGCAATACTTTGCCGCGACTTGTAGATACTGGTCAAATTCCAGCGTTCAGTCTTAATCTGAGCTTCTCCATCGTATTGATATCATGTGGCAATGTCTCGGAGTAGTTTATTCTGCTACCCTTAAAATATAGCTGATATTGCCTGAATACTAACCGTCGACGAGACAGCAAGGATTCATGTAATTTCCAGCCTCCGGTTACCTATTTTGAAGCGGTAATTATCTAAAAGTTTGCCTATCAACACAGCCGACTGGTCATCCCTCAATGCTTTACCTATGCCTAGTAAATAGTGCATCTGCTCTAGTAGAAGCGATACGCCTTTCCGTAGCTGAGATCCATTTTTGGATCTGACGTTGGTGCTCTTCCTCGTCTTCAGGAATACAATACTTGTCAATCCACAGGTATCGTAACCCTGGTCGGCTTGTGACAATGATTGTGCTGCTTACTGTCTAGGAATATACCTTCTTGCCTGCAGTGTTCCCCCAGACATAGCTGATTGCGGCATAAATTGCATGCTAAGAGGCTTTAACCGGTTTCTTGATATCTGATGTGTATTTCCGTTAGTAGGAAGATCATCTTGTGCCTCCCAATGTACAGGATTTCCTCAACACAGACAGTGCTTACCAACTTTGTTAACGTGAAATGTAGTTGTAAATTCACCGCCATATGCAACGGCTAATCGTAGGATACGACCAGTGTGGTTTTCAACAATAAACGTCGAGCCGGCTATCGCTGGCTTCTTTAGGGCCCGGGCGCGTCACTTTAGGGGTCCATTAGGGTGGTGTTTTGGTAGGTGGTTGGGCGTCGCTGGTCGGCCCGACGTTCAATAGTAAATTGGCGCCCGCATTCGGATCCAGGCGTATTTACAGGAATTCAATATCTACCCAATTTCCGCCTATCCATCCTCTGCCCACTTCTATCTAATAGTATTTGCTGCCAGTAATATCACGCATAGAAAACCGTGCGATTCTAAACATTAAAGTTTAGTAGTATTGGGGGTGGTTCCAGGCTACTCTTACCGAGCATGCCTATCGGTCCCACACACCGACATTTAAGCCCATAATCAGGTCGGAGTCACGTGATCTATAGGGTTCTTTATAGGTGCCCCTAGTTAGAGCTCTGGGTGTAATAGGCCTTACTTAGGGTGCTTAGTGCTCATCGGCCTGGGTATACTAGGTAGGGACCAGCGGGGCCGGTCCTAGGCCTTAAGGGCTCCGGGGAACAACGGGCTAATCTCGGCCCGGTGGGGCGGGTTTCGGATTTGTCAAGATGATGTGCGATTACATAAGCAGCTGGCTATTGCAAAATTAACACTTTCTAAACTTTTACCAACTTTATCATACCATGGCGTAGACTCTGTGACACATGACATTCTCGCGTACGCTGAATAGCTCACTGAATCCCACGTCACCTTGCTATACGAGGAAAGACCAGCTGTCCCTCCGCAGCCGCCAGTCTCTCGAATATAGCGATCATGGTCGAATGCATTCCAAGGTCGCCCGCTTTCCGAGCCCATCTCATCAAGTCCATTACCCCAACATCTTCATGATGCTCGGCTCTTGCTACCAAGCTCCGAAGATCATCCAAGGGTAGGTCCATACCACCGTTGTGGTGAAAGAATCTGACCCCCTCAATCACCCTTTCCTCGCGGGCGACCATTGTGCCCCTCCTCAACGTATCTACCATTTCCCTCGCTACTTCACTTAGAGAGACAATATCAAACGCGCCACTGACATTCATGCGCTTGTCCGCTATTGCTGGTGCGATAGGGATAGCGTGCAAGAGGGACGAATATTGGCGTAGATTCTCCCTAAGATCGAGCTCTACATCGCTAACCTCTTCTTTGCTGTGACCTGACCACGGGGCCTCTGGACCCTGCCGTACCATGAGAGTGGGTCGGTGGATCACGATAGGCCAATCCGGATAGCGCTCGTGCAGGTGTTCGAGAAACACCTCGCTTGCCCACTTAGTGGCTACGTAGCCGTGAGCCGTCCGGGCGATGTTGGAGGACGAAACTACTGATGGAGGCGGGTACTTGGCTACAGAAACGGGACGGAATACAAATCCGCTCCTTTCTATATCATGTGCTTCTGGAGTGACAGGGGCCGAATCATCATCGCTTGTTCCGGCCGTGATGACTGCGCTATTTGCCAGAGCTGCGGCGGGAATGTTCCCAACAGAGACGGTGCTTACATAGTGAAACGGCACGCTTCTCCGACCACTATACCCCCTTTAATTTTACGAGATCCTTGGTGGACTGCAAGTTCGCAGCGCGGAGTGAGGCATACGTCTTGAGATACGACATATCGGCACCATTGTGAATGACAGCATGAACCGCGCCAAATACGGCCGCCGCGACGTCTTCGGATAAACCTAGGTCGGGGAGTACGAGGTCTCCTTCGTGCACTGTGACCTTATTCTTGTCGAAGGCTACCAGATTGTTTCTGTTGCGTATTTTTCGTACTCCGATGCAATGGACATGATCGATAAGTGGCTCCGCGATCAGTTCATCCAGTAGAGCGCGCCCTAACTGGCCCGTTGCGCCTGTAAGGACCACGACTTTAGGATTGGCATTGCGCTTCGGCGATGTGTATGTTGATGGATGCGTTGTCTCGATGCTCTGGTCCGGTAAATCATGGGGCAAAGCCGTCTCTTTATCCCAATCGATAGCGTCGGCTTCAACCTCGTATGACAAGCCTTGATCAATCTGGCATGCCATGGCGCCTGGAACATGCGGACCAGGGGCATGTCACAGTTGAACGTCTCTTATACGCGCCTGGAGGCTGAGGAGTAGCAAAGAAGAGCCGCCGACATAGAAGAAGTCTGTCTGGACAGTAATTCTGCGTCGGAGGCCGAGTATCTCTTCCCATACTTGCTTCAGACGCGTCTCTGTGTCAGTCATTCTGACGACTCGCTCCTACTCCTCACCATCCCCAAGTCGATTTGCAACTGAGGGTAAGGGTAGATCAGCGATCAACCTGCGATCGAGCTTCCCGGACGTTGTCGTAGGCATCTTATTGAGAGAGACAAAGGCGGCAGGACACATGTACTTTGGGAGTCTCTTGCTTAACCTGGACTGGATGACACCCAGGTCTCGCCTATTATTGTCAGTCTGAGCCCAGACGATATGGGCCACAATGAACTCGGGTTGGTCCAGTGACGATTTACGGACTGATACAACAGCCTCACACAATTCGCCGTGGGCCACTTCAAGTATGGCATGTTCAATTTCGGCTAGATCGATGCGTAGCCCGCGCAATTTGACTTGGGTATCAATGCGCCCCTCGACGAGAAGTTGCCCATCGTCGAGCCAACGCTCGAGATCACCCGAGCGATGCATAGTCTTCCAATCCCAAACATCATCCTTCGGCTTGTCGAGTACATTTGGAATAAATCTGGCAGATGTAAGCTCCGGTTGGTTGTAATAGCCCAGCCCAACGCCTGGACCGCCAATGTAGATCTCTCCCAGCATACCAACTGCAGTTGATCGTCAACCACATACACGGAATAGTCAGGCAGTGGGCGAACAGCTGCAATGTCTCCGGACGAAGTGCTCAAACACACCTGCGTTGCTGTACAAGTGAATGATGTCTCAGTTGGTCCATAGACGTTGTAAAGCGTAAGGTCTGTCCGTCCCAGAGATGCAAACTGACCCACAAGCGAGGCAGGCACGGGCTCACCAGCGCAAACAGCCGTCTTCCACACAGCACAGCTGTGGAGATTCCGTTTGCCATAGTGAAGCCAAGTCGTATACTCCGAGGGCGTGGCGCCTGTGAACGTGACTCCCTCATCGCTGATCATCTTGCTGATTGCTTCGGCATCACCTCGTTGCTGTCGCGAGATGATACACAAACTTCCTCCGAAGCACAGGGCGGTGAAAACCTGGATCAAGCTAAGGTCGAAGGTTGGTGACGTCTGCTGAAGGATTACCTCTCTTCCAAGGTTGAAGGTCTGACCTAAAGGCTCGGTCCAGTTTCGTAGGCCCTCATGCTTCAGCATTATGCCCTTAGGCGCACCTGATGAGCCGCTTGTGTAGAGAATGACAGCCAGATCATCAGCACTTGCTAAAATGGCGGTGGCTTCATCTTGTCGCTCAATGCTAGAGATGTCGACAACTTGCATATCCGACCTCTCAAGTTTGCTAACATACTGCATGCTGTCCTTGTCTACGAGGACAATGTTTGGCTGACAGTCATGGACCATGGCTGCGAGGCGAGCCCACGGTAAAGACAAGTCAAGCGGAAGATGAACCGCCCCTGCACGCATGATGCCGAGCAGGGATGAAACCCAAGCATGACTAGGTTCGAGAAGCACTGCGACTGGCGACGCGATGGTAACACGAGCCACTCGCAACGCGGCAGCGATGGCGTTTTCGTGAGCCAACACTTCTGCATACGTGCTAGTTGTCGTGCGACATCGTACTGCTACTTCCTGCGGCTGCGATTGAGCGATTTGATCAATCCTCTGAATGACTGTCTCCGGCCACTGAGAACGCCACGATGGGCCTATGTATACATGTCAGATATCTCGCCAAAAGTCGTACATATGCTACAATTGTTAGGTGCAGTACTCACCTCGGCTGAATCGAAGGGCTTCTTGGATTTCAGCAGCTGTAAACAGATCGGGGCTATTCAGTGGCGAATCTGGATCTGTGGTGAATGCTTCCACCAGGCGTTCATAGCTCTTAGCCAAAGTTTGGACTTCAACCAGACCGCAGAGGTCTTTGCGCACCACAAGTGTCTGGACACACTCGCCGTCAGTCTAATCCAAAATCTCAAGCGTTACATCGTAAACAATCTTGGAAATAGCAATTTCCACGGAATACACCGCAAGGCTGTCGTCGTCCTTCCCCCAGTGTTCTGTTTTATGTAGACCTTGTCTGTAGTTTATAAAGGTTTGGAACAGGGGTGTGTGAGATGTTGATCTTGACACCTTCAGCCTATAAGACAAACACAGATTTAGCAATAACCCTCGGTCTCTCTGAAGGGTTGCTTGGCACTATTTGAGCCTAGATGCAACTATACTTACTCGTTCAGAAGAACCTGGAAAGGCACTTTAGAGTTGGCCAAGGCTGCAAATGCCTTGTCGCGCACATTCTGCAGGAGCTGATAAAATCTGGCTGATGATTGAATTGGGAGTCGTAATGCGAGGGAGTTCACGAATGGTCCAATGACGTCCATCATCTCACTCTCTGTCCGATTTCCATCGCCTATGCCGACGGCCACGTCTTCCCCGTTACCGGCAGGAGAGTATCGCAAAAGTAGCACTCGAAAGGCAGCAAGCTAAAAATGGAAGGGAGTGACTCTGTATTTTCGACAGATATTGCGAATTTTTCCCTTCGACTCGGCACTTACTCTCAGTAACGCACGCTCATTCTCATATACGCTCGAAGCAGGACGTGAACTCGCCCTCGAAAGCGTCAGGATTGGCAATGGTGGCGGGGGCACGGCCATCTCGGCCTTCCAAAACTCCAGCTCGCCATCAAATGCTCCCGTGGCAAGATTAGCGTGCTGTTTCTCGGAATAGTACGAGAATTGGTGCGCTTTATATGCCTGGTCGTGGTCACGCGCGATGTAAAGCTGCTGGACCCCCTTCAAGATGCTCTGAAAGGACATGCCATCTGCGACTAGAGGATGCAAGCCAGCGACGAAGTAGTGCTGCTCAGATGACATCGATAAGAGCATGCATCGCATAGTTTGGCCGCGAGCTACATCATACACGTGATGATCTTGGAGTAGCTCTACAGCTCTATTAACATCCTCTTCTTCATCAATCGAGGCGACTTCGAGGTGAAGAGCGCCAGTGTTCATGATGGCCTGCATTGGCGTTCCATTTTGCTCGATGATGCACGTCCTCAGTATCTCATGTTGCCTAATTAAGGAACGGACAGCCCTTCGGAACTCTGGGATCCGTATTTTCCTAGTGATACTGGCTCGGGCCGTATGATTAAGGCTGGTCTTATCTTCCAAATATGCCCAAACGAACCAGAACAGTTCTTGACTAAATGATAATCGTATTGATTCCTGATAGGAAAGGCTCTGAACACTTTCTACTAAGCTGGACTCGTCGCTAAGGTCGCTGGTAGATACCGCAATAGGTAACTACTTGCTCGCGCCGCAGGAGTCAGGGGTGCTGCTACTATCAGTTTCTGGATGCTCTGAACCTTTGTGCGGTGCCGCTAAATCGAGGGCGTCGACTTCAGGCTTCGTGTCTTCATTAGATTCCAAGTTCGGTACGAGCCTTTTGGGAATGTTATTTGTAGCCATCACGATAAGATTCCCAATGGGAATACCGCTAAGGATTTTCAAGACAGGTATGTTCGCTTCGATAGTCTTCATGAACCAGCCGCGTATTCCAACGGCTAAGAGTGAGTCTATGCCCATCTCGTCCAATCGCATCCCAACTAGCGTGTCTTTCGTGGCTTTGCTTGGATCCAATTGAAAAAGACTATAGAGCTTGGGAAGGAATGCGTCGAGGACAAGTTCGTAGAGCTGGCCCCGGTCATAGGCGCGTGCAAGCTGCATCCTCAAGGGGACTCTGGATTGGCTGTCGGCTTTCGCTTGCAAGAATCCCTCGGAATTGCGGACGAAGTGGCTCATCAAAGGTTCAGCTTCCCACACTGGTCGGTCAACGTCGTGCTTGCTAATTCTTCGGGCACCGCTAAAAAGTTCGACGGTATTCCAAGAGGAGCCGGGCCGCCCTGCAATCAGAGCTTCAGCAAAAAGCTGATAGAAGTCGCGCTCGCACGTTGGGATCATAGCTGTGGATCTAAATGCGGACCTTGAATATATTGGCTCCTCTAGTTGAGCCGCATAGCCAATGCCGTAAATTGGGCCTATGTGAATAATGGAAGCTGCCAGTCCTCTCCGTCGGCGTTGCTCTGCTAGGCTTGTCATAAATGCGTTGGCTCCAGAGTAATTGCACTGCCCTGGTCTCCCAATAACAGAGACGATAGAAGAGAAGAAAACAAAGAAATCCAGAGTACTTTCTTGGAAGAGATCGTTCAGATGGATACTTCCCTCTACCTTGGGTTTGGTGCCCCTCAAGAAATTCTCTACGGTCATGGCACGGATTGCCGTATCCTCGAGGACCACTAGGAAGAGGGTATGTCAGTACGAGAGTATGACAGCAATGCAACTATGTGTCAAAACAGATAGGGAGGAATGTGCGTGTTAAACGCATCCCAACTTGCCAAAACTTATGTCTTCCACCCGCGTGAAGAATCATCACGACGAGAAGAAAACCGGAGGTAGACGGAATGGGATTGGCAAGTACTAGAACCTTGTACAACGCCTGCAATCGGGGGCATGGTCCTGCATATCTCACTATGAAGTGCGGTGACCTGATCCTTAATAGTAACATCACTGAATAAAGTCCACACCGTCAGCTCAGGATGATCGAGACAACCCAGTAGACATCTGGCTCTACAGAGACAAAACCTACCATGATGCGATTTTCAATACGACACCGAGCTCACGCATCATCTCGCACCAAGAATCATGAATCTTTGGTTGTCGGCTAGAAATCACGAAGTAATTGGCCCCATGTCGAGCCATCCAGTCGCAGAGGGCTAGTCCAAGACCGCCGCTAAGTCCAGCGAACCAGTACGTCTTCCGTCTTGAAAAGGAAATTTGAGTATCAATGGATCGAATTTTGACGGCCACATCTGAACACTCAGTCCAATCGATGAGTGAGAACGGAGCAGGACTGTTGTGCGGCTCCGCAAGCGAGCCTGGTTGAATTCTTGGCAACATCAAATTATCTATTTGGTTGGTTTCTGCCACAGTGAGAGTGGCACGAGCCATAGCGTCCTGCAGGCGTTTCTGAATTTGGTCGATTTGAGAGTCGGGAGGCACCCAGGCCTCATCCGTAAATAGCGTCTTCGTGCTGTCTTTACGGCAATGACTCGAGAGCAGTGACTGGATACGGCTACTGACGGACTTCTTTCCCTTCTCTACCGCAAAATTGACAAAGGCGGATATACCTGTGGGTAAAAGACGGGAAATCACGCGATCTGCGGTCGGAGGATGAATATTGAGCCAGTTGGGATCGCCAGAAGGCATTTCACCTGGAAGGCTGACTGTTACAAACACGACATGCACTCCAATAAGCCGCGCATCATTGGCCAGGATTGTTGCAAGCCCTCGTTCAGGCTATAGGACTAAGACAACGTCGCCCCTCGATAAGCTTCTTAACAAGATAGAAGCCAGAAGATGATGAACGACGAGAGAGAAGAACAATGTTTTTGAAAGCTTCTTCAAATCGACCCTGACGGAGAGACGATCCCGCGACTTCGTAGTAGAAGAGTCATTGTTTGAGAGAGTTATTAAGTGGTCCTCCGAGACTCCTCGTTTTCCTACTTTGAGAAACATGCAGCCGAACTCGGCCACGCGGACCGCAGAGAGGAGTGAAAGTTTGACTTCCATCCGCGCTCCCACTGTTCCGTCCTCGAAGCTAGGTTCAGGTTCCTGCATCAACTCATAGCCCGACTGGCTGTCAACTGGTACTATACTGATATTTTGCTGATGAGGTTTAAAGCGGTCCCTAATGGCCCGCTTGGACGAATTGTAGCGATCATTCAATCCCTTGTTAATTATAAGACGAGGAATAGTAAGCTGACCCTCCTCATTCAAGACCACTTCGTTTTCGATGGAGGTGCGCATGTTGTCTTGCCGCTGCCACACAATCTCAGCCTGGAGTCGCAATAGTGCCTCTGATAGACTGTGAGGGTCCATCCTACTGGCGTCCTCAAAGTCTAACATCTGGTAGCTGATTGTAGGGACCTCGCGGATTACCGAACGCATTATTCCGGACATTATGTTCGCAAATGGGTTTCTCGCCCGCCGTCCATGCGTTATCCAGAGCAGCACGCCGGTTACTATTATCATCCCTTTCAACGCTTCCCATTGTTCGTGGTTAAGCTGTTGAAATATTGGAACCTCGAGCTCCGTGAGACTTAATACAGTCGTTCTAGAGGCTATATTCAAACGGGGCAGATCTGACAATGTACGGATTGTTCTGATGTTGCCACAGTGATTTTGCACGAGATCCTTGATCTGTCTAATAAGCTGGGCTACCTCGAAGCTTGCCCCGCCAATTATGACGAGTTCTTCTATGAGTGTACACGGTTCGAAAAACTCGTCGCTTTCAAACTTGAGTGGAGAGCGTAGGAAACTCATCTTTCCATCCATGGCCTGAGACAACAGAACAGTGAAAGGAGCGATGCAGCTCTGTTCGAGCGTGGCTGGAGTTGAGGTGTCGTAGCTGGAAAAGCCCGAACCTTGCAGTAAGTGGTCCCAGTCTGACAGACTCATGCCCGGCCAAATGACCCTATCCTCATCGGCGCCCAGCCACAATCCTGGGATAGCGCCGAAAATGAGAGGGCAGACCGAGGACTGTACCTGGGTTAGCTCGAGTATGGCAAGATGACCACCAGGTTTCAAAAGTCGCCGAGCATTCTGCAATGTCTGTTCAAGACCAGATTTGGAGTATAAAACAAGAGAAGCGACAATTAGATCATATGAGTGCTCTACAAAACCCTGTGCAACAGGATTCTGGCGAATATCCAGCGTCTTGAAGACCATCTTGTGCAGGTGTGGCGCAGCCCAAGATCTGTTTGGTTCCACCGGACTGGAAGAAATATAGTGAAGGTATATGAGGAAAAGGTAGGCCCAATCTCATGAATCACAGCTTTAGCGGCGGCACCTACCCCGGCACCAATCCCTAGAATATCCAGATGAGGATAACGATGAGTGAGTTGTTTCACCATTCTCGCAAGATGCCTATTGGCAATCCCTAACCCAAGCGCATCCGAGAAGAATTCTTCAGTGAGTGCGTTGTCGAGCTTGATTGATGGCTTAATTGCCTCGAAGATGTCGGGCAGAGAATCGCCAATTAGACGGAGAATTTTCATTTCAACCGTGATCGCATAAGGTTGGCACGCTAACATCAATTGCTCATAAGTCTCGTTCTCCCATTTAGGGCGCCATAATACTATGTGGCCGGCTCGGGCAGAAGATATCACTTCACTCGCAAAAAGAAGGCGTGCGTGGTGCCCCTCAACCAAAGACGAGTAATCAGCTGGTGCCTCTCGAACTAGTTTGCGCACAATATATCCCGCCATGCGTTCAAATTGCTCAGCTGGTTCGCGTTGCTCCTCCATAATAGGGTTGTCGGCCGCGGTTTCAAGTTGAGGATCCGGGAGTGCGACATCGCACACGACAGTTGCAAATGCCTCTATATCGTCGTGGGCTGAAGCTCGGGAGAGAGGAAAGCATTCGAGTCCTTCTACCTGAAAAATAGCATTCGCCAGATCCGGATCACTTGAGAATACATCAACGTTACCTGTCATTCTCACCGTCTCCGGGTGGTGCGAAGAGGCAAATTATAAAGGTTTTCCCATTCTTGTCTCGCGCGCGCAGAGAGACGGATTAACGCTTAGGCGCTCAATGCTCCCGTGGACATGAATGGTCCAGAGCTGCCCATCGTCTGGGAAGGAGTATGCCAGAAGGACACCCTGAAAAGCTGCATCAAGTAGCGCGGGATGAAGTATTAGGTCTGACGGTTCGACAATGTTGAGCTTACCCACGGTAGCACCGAGCTTTCTTTCCAACTTATCCAGCGTAACGAACGGACCAGCCCATTGATACTCAAGATCTCTTGAAGCAGCGCAAAAGTCTCCTGGACGAACCTTAAGGAGGTTAGGTGGCTTGGGCGCTCTAGCAGGTAGAGCCTTATCAAAAGCTTCGCCAAGGAATATTGTCACTCGAGCAGTGGCCATGAGATTCAGTGAGCTGTCGGCTTTGCCGTCTGCTGCATGGTATCTGAAGCTGGCTTCTATTAGGTCTAGGCCCCGACGCACGATATCTGCCAACGAGGTGACCACTTTTACGTTCGAGTCATCAACCTCGAAGACGAGAGCTCGGCCGAATTCAACTCCAGAAAGTTCGAGCCGTGATGCCTAGACACGATTCTGTTTGCACATGGCCATAGCTGCCTCGAGAGCGGTGATGACGTATCCGGCCGCAGGAAAAACAATCTGATTTTGCAGACGATGTCCCATTAGCCATGGAATATTGGTCGGCTTCAGGACATGCCGCCAACGCATATCCTGTTCGTTGCTGTCTGGCGTCATGTGGCCTAAAAGCTCATGTACAGGACCTGGCTGTAGGCGGATTGCTTTTGCGTATCTTGATTCGTTCCAGTACTCGTCATGATTCCAAGCATATGTCGGCAGACCCTTAAGTAGTCTACAAGGAGATCCTCCAGTCACAAATTGGTCGTATCTTTGCAAATCAATTGCATCTTTGCCAAGACGAGACCAGATATAGCCGAACCCTTCGGCGACAGACTCAATTGCAGAAGCACTACGGTGAAAGAGTCCAGTGTATGGTAACTCAGTGCCTGATACCTCTTGTATAGTCTGGAGAGCGGGGCCCTTGAGCGTAGGATGAGGACCTACTTCCAAGGCACAGTCAAAAGGACCAAGTACAGTGCAGGCGTTGGTGATGGCTTTTTCAAACTGCACAGGCCTGATCATGTTGCTGTCGCAGTACGTTCCTTTGAGGAGCTTTTGTCTACCGGACATGTCTTCGCCGTTGAGGACGCTGGAAAACCAGGTGGATCGCCCACCGTTGTCGACATACACGTCCAACTCAGCCATCGAGTTAAGATATGCCTCCGAGCATGGCAACATATGATATGAGTGGTAAGCTTTGTCGACCTTTAGTATTCTGGCAAACTTTTTCTCATCATCAAGTATTCAATCCCTCGATAGCATCACGATCACCCGAAACAGTAACGCTAATAGAGGAGTTAACCGCCGCAATGCACACACGGCCCTGGAAGATTGGATCGTCACATAACTCTTGCATATCTTTAGCTGAGCTGCCTATAGCCATCATAGCTCCGGGGCTTCCATCGGATCCTAAAGCTAATCTTGAACAGAGGCCGCGGTAATGAGCAATGCAGATTGCGTCTTCCGCTGATAGATATTCCGCCGCGTAGGCAGCTGCGATTTCTCCAGATGAGTGGCCGACCACAGCTTAAAGTTTAATACCAGCGACCCTCAAGAGCTCCACTTGCAGAATTTGGACCGCCGTACAAAGGGGCTGGGATATTGTGGCCTCACCAATCCGCGAGGAGGATGGTTCCTTTTCCAGTTCTTGCATGAGTGGCCATGTTGGACGGTCGGCTATGGGGAGTTGAAGAAGTCGGGTTTCTAGCCGTTCAATTACTTGGCTTGCAACCTTGGAGCTCTTCAGAAGCTCAATGCCCATGCCAGCGAATTGAGCACCTTGTCCAGTCTCTACATATTAGTAAACATCTGATCTACTCCATCCCATCCTTGAATGTAATGTACTTACAATTATGCCGAGAAAGCGCGGTCCCCCAGACTGTGGGGCTTTCGGTCGTGGGATTCGAATTATGGTAGGTGTATCGGCATCTTTTTCGGCATCCTTAAATTTGGCAATTTTGCGACTCAAATTCTCCACTGAGGGAGCCACAATGGCCGTGGTAACCTGAAAACAAGTCCGCCGACTATGCAATGTGTAGGCAAGGTCGCGTAGATTGACGGAATCCGAGTTATCCCGCAAATACTGATACCATCTCTCCAAAATAGCAACAAGAGATATTTCTGAGAATACCGAAAATACGAATGGCGTGAATACGGCCACTTTTGAAGGTGTTCCGGAGGGGGTGGCTAATTCACCGGTTTCGTAGCTTTCGAGAATAGCGTGGACATTGGCGCCACCGATGCCGAAGCTAGACACTCGAATTGTCAGGTGAAAAATATTCTTACTCATGATAAATAGGCTCTGGTAAGATCAATAGTCGCCCTAGATCTCACCTGTTTAGGCTAGCCCTACGCGGACTGCCATTCGTGACGAATGGCCACGGGTTTGATGCCACTGAAAGCTTCAAGTCATTGTAAAAGGGCTTGATACGCGGGTTGAGACGATTAAATAAGAGATTTGGTGGGAGGGTAGCGTTTTGCAAGGCTAATGAGGCCTTGAGGATTCCTGCAAGACCAACTGTTCCCTCTGTGTGGCCAATAATAGACTTAATACTGCCTACCACAAGCCGCTGCGGATACCTACCAGTATCGGTTCCTGCAAGGACTGCTTTTGGGAAAGAGGCGGAGCTGATAGCCTTAGCCTCGGCTGCATCGCCAGCGAGAGTGCCAGTACCGTGACATTCGAAATATCGAGGACGATGGGCAGTATTCGCCAAGTCGAGACCAGCCCTCAAATAGCAGTCTCGGATGAGCTGTGTTTTTGGCTGCATGGTTCGGCCTGAACAGCCCAGACCAGTGTTAAATCTGGAGAGAGATACATGAAAGGGTGGCTCTTACGAGGTAATCCCTTGTGTCTTGCCGTCTTAGGCAAATCCGGTCTCTGGGATGATACATTCGATGTCATCACCATCTTCGAGGGCAGCATCCAGTGTTTTCAGCACAACGGCTACAATACCCTCGCCCCGGGCATACCCTTTCGCGTCGGCGTCCCACATGCGTGAGCGACCATCTGGGGAGAGCATAGTTAAAGAACTTAAGGAAATGAAGCATTTTGGGTCCATCAGAAGATTAGCACCGGCGGCGATGGCAACTCGGGAGTGCCCCGTACGCAGTTGCTGGACAACTTGGTGGACGGCAACAAGACTAGAGCTGCATGCCGTATCGATGGTCATCGAAGGCCCATGCCAGTCGAAGAAGTAAAAAATTCTATTCGAGAAAATTGCGTGCGACGTTCCGGAAGCATGATAGGTACCCAAACTATCGTCGCTATCACGCATCATGATCTGGTCATAATCTGCAACCATCTGGCCAGTATACACGGCCGTGTTGGAGCCCTGAAGCTTCTCAATCGTCAAGCCGGCTCCCTCCAAAGCCTCATATACGGTCTCTAAAAGAAGACGGCATTGTGGGTCTAAGCACATAGCCTCGGCAGGATTCATACCGAAAAAGGGCGCATCAAAGCGACGGTGGACGCCTTCCCCAGCCAGAAAGTATGCCTCTTTAACGTTGAAGTGGCCATGATACTGCCCGCTCTCATGGTAGAAACCTTGCACGCTGAACCGGTCAAGTGGAATAGGCTCCGCTAGCTGGGACGGATCGCGAACGAGATTCCAAAGCTGGGATGGCGAGTTTGCGCGGCCGGGAAAACAACATCCAGACCCGATAATGGCGATTTCTTGGCAATTAGCACCTTTGGTATCCATTGTGATGCTGGCAGTAATACAACGGATGTGTAAGCAGAGGGAGGAGAATAGAGAGGCTACATAGAAAGACAAACCGTCGAAATGGCTCAGGTGAAATTTATGAAGCTGTCATAAAGCATTCAACTTGAGCCCCTTGAACAGAGCTGAAGGGCCTGAGGTAGCCCTGGTCAGAATATCTAATGACTGCTGATCAATTCCCCTAGGTCAATGCAAATGATAGCCAAGCAAGGACATCTCTTAAAATCAGTCCATGGCTGGTTGGGCGATAGCCACCCTCCACAACACGATTTGTTCGCCAAAATTGGCCTACTTAGTCCGTCTTCCACCATGGATGGTCGCACTGACGCGCCGCAGGCTTGCACAGTCGGAGGATTGAAACACCAAACCGCTCTCTGCGTACGTGGCTCGGGCGGTCAGCGTCGCACTCGGATGAATGCTACTGACAAAACCCACGAAACACTACATCGTACATACAGGGATCGTATAAGGATCTCGAACGGTCTCCTAAAAAACGAGATATAGCCGGTAGGGCGGTTCCTTCCGGTCCATTTGTGTCATAAGTCCTAACCCAAGTTTTGGGGAGTCTTTGGAGGACCGGAGGAGCCATTCGCCCGCCATCCTCGGTCTGGTGTCCCCCTGACGCCCTCTGTCTAGGTAGCCTCGTAGTCAAAGATATTTTGGATCAAAGATCTTGGTACAACCCTTAATTTCCAGACTGGCTGTACTCTACGTGTTCATTCTCCAAACACATATTCAAATTAGTTTCACCGACTTCTCCATCCACGTCCTGATAATGAGTAGTCATCTAACTGCAGAACTAGGCCTAAGTGAAACCAACTGCAGCCGAAGGATCGCAAAGGTGATGGCCGTCATCCCCACCAAGCTCTGACTGGGCTATGACTGGTACAGATTTATCGCTGGGTGGGTGTAGAGCCTCGCGCCTGATTCGATCTGCGGCGCTCTGGTGAGCCTGCGATGCGAGTAGGTGTGCGGTATACTTCATTCATGCGAGCTGTGTCTGTTATCATAGCTGGATACCGCCTACCATCCATGGGGAGGATTGCCGTCCATGGATGCTAGGCGCCATAAGTGGTAAAAGTTAGCGATGAAATGTGTGGAAGGATACTATAGGAATGCCACCATCATGGGAATTTCCTTCATCGATAGAGAGGGCCATTTCTTTCAGACGGTAAAATCCACCAGTTAAATGCAACATATGCAGGATGCATGCTTACTGCATGTATAATGGGTGGTACGCATATAATGTATACAAATAAGGTGACAAATACGCCGATGAAGAATCCTTACTCGCTAAGAATACTCCCACCCGCCGTTATTGCCGTGGTCGTAGAAATTGCAGTTCGGGTTTATTGAAACATCTTGGAATATATGCCGGTGGAGGCTGCATAACAATGTGCCTTTGCTATCACTTATCACGATGTTGAATAGGCTTGTGTCCCAATCAATAATTATAAGTCGAAGCGACAGCGCGTGGTAAAACTCTATTGTTTTCCAGATACTATCGCAAGATTGTCCGGTTGAGGGTTAGTGTTATGCTAGAGTTAAAGCACTCCCTTTTAGTAGCGAGGTACTCATGGTTCTATGGACGATGTGCATTAGCGCTGAGTGTATGGCTCGGGTAACATAGTACATAAATCAGCAGGCCCGGTTCATGAATTAAACGGAATTACTTACCAGGCGTAACATAAGTAACATTCGCTGCTAGGCGGTACCCTCTGAATCACGCTTTGCCATCCCTGCTATTTAGTCACGCTGCTCGCCTTTCTAGCTCAACAAAATGACATTTCGCGTCTTCGATGACCCGTAGCAAGGAGCCTTTTTTTATTTTACTCATCGTTAGCGCATTTATAGCGGTTATTAAAATTGTGCTGCGCTTCATCGCAACATCATTATCCCGCCGAAAGCTAGGATTGGAAGACTGGCTTGCATTGGCTGCAGTTGTCGACTTTCTTCCGCGAATAGGCGTGGCTCTGAATGGTAAGTGAGCTCGAATATATAGTGTTCTTACTCGTGGTTGCCATACAGCAATACTGACACTTGTTCATGTACTTGCAGCCCTTAGATACATTAATGGCCGCGGGTTAGAACTCGCTTATGATAGGCTATCTTATGAGAAGGCCTTTAAGGTAGGCCCAAATTACCTAGTTGTGCTCTCGGGATTCTCCATCTAACTAGAATGCTATACCTAGATGGTGTTCATTGCTGATATCATCACTTTGCTGGATCAGTGCTTCGCTAAATGGAGCATCTGTGCCTTATACTATCGTATATTCAGCGTGAATCGTGTCTGTGCACTCTGGATCTAATTCATCGCCGCCGTCCAGTTCGCATTACACGTTGTGCTCGTAATTATGCAGCCTTTCAAGTGTCGGCCACTAAACAGATTCTGGTAATGGTGGATTCCTGGACACTGTATACCTTTCTCAACACTGCTTGTTGCTATAGAACCGCTAAACTCGCTGATCGACTTTGTACTGGTCATATTGGCTATGGCAATGATCCATTCTTTGCACATAAAGCCGCAGGCGAGATGGAAGTTGCGATTTCTTTTCGGACTTGGAGGCTTGTCAGTAGCTTCCTACATCCTCTACACTACTTTCGCTCCTTCCCCTTAATTCTTTTAGCTAACTTAATGCAGAGCAGGAGTCTTTGGTTTTATCAAGGTTGGGCTGGCTTATCGTCCCAATCAGCAATGTTAGTGGCTCCCACTGTGCCATGCGTGCCATTTCCCTTCACGTCCTATCTCTCATCGTCTACAAGACAGAGCTAGTGATATGGGCAGCTATGTTTGCGATACTAAGGCAATCCAGATACCACTGCAATTATCGCACTGTGGGCGTTAGTGCAGTCCGTGGTGTCTATTGTATGTTGCTGTGCGCCGATTTACAAGCCGCTATTCCCTGAAAACGGAGTCTGGAGCCGTCTCAGGTCCAAGATTAGCCTTGCTAGCCTGAGAGGTGGTCAGAGGTTAATATTTGGCGCTAGGGTAGGCGCCGGGCGGAACAGCAGTGAGACAGAGCACCAGCTGACTCACAACAAAGAATGGGCTCGTCTAGATGGATTTAGCAGCAAAGTGGTCATCTCGAGCGACCATCTCAGACTTCCTCAGTCTAGTGATTCATATGCGTTGGGCTTAGTAGACACTAGCCGAGATATTGCTGACTAGCGAGCCCCAGGAAGGTTTTACCCTTTTCACTCTTGTGGTGTATTGCATATAGGAGCAATGAGGGAAAGCGAGACTTTACTGTAATTGCCTAGTAGTACGAGTATTCGCATACGAATTATAGACTTAGGGTTACCTCAATATTTTCGGGGGCCGTGTTAGCTGGCTCGAGTGTCTGACCTTGTCTACGATGCCACTACTGTCCATGTCAATTGCAGTAATGTAATGTTGACAATATAGTTTGATATTACTGATCTTCCAGATCAACCTTTTTGACGTTCACGGCAACAGCCTGCCTCTGATGGGTAGAGCGGAGAAGCTCTACACGATTAGCGGTGGTGGTATGGTGAGGTATGCATACCAATGTATATGCAAGCTCTTTTGGCATATGCATGACTCTCAGGCGGTGAGGGCCTCCTTTAAGATTGAGGCGACCTCGCTACCCAAATAGCGGTATTGACACCATATTTCATGAAAGAGACGCATGCAGATGCCAAGGGTCTAGGCAGGGCCATCGCGGCCTATCTAGTAGGATGAATTAGATGCGAACTATGTAAGGTAGTCTAGCTAAGTTATGGAGGAATGCGATGGCGTACGTGGGCTGCCAAGCCCGAAGAGTAGCCGAGTGCCAAGGCTGGCACTAGAACCGGACCAGAATTAGACGGGTGTAACAGCACCTGGTTTGTACATGTGGGCGCAGCCCGATGCGAGACGGAGTAGTTGCTGTACCACATGGGAGCAGACGGAGGTTACTTCCCTGCTGCACATGAGCTGCACTCGTACAGCAACAAGACACTGAGATCCAAAGCCACAGTGATATTTGTGGATCACATTGAGCATCGCCTGCAGCGGCGCAGCAGGAGGAGCCGCACAACTACAGCTGCAATTCTAAGGCGCAATCGTTGGAAACGAAGGTATCGGTGCATTGCAGCCTAAATGTAGGATTTCACATCGTCGCAATTTCTGTATTTAAAGACCTAAAGCCAATGTGGACAACAGTTATAGCTGATATCAAGTTAGCTAGGTCATATCATGCATTGAACACAATATACCACCAGCAGCTGTCCTTAGACCTGCTCTCAACCTGGGCATAAGTTCTAACGTTTTCTAAAGATGGTTTTTGAACCCGACGTACCCGATAGGCTTACGGTGCACTCCCTGGCGACCATTACTATTGGCGGCGTAAGTCGCGCGATGAAGGACCTCTGCAACGAGCAAAGGCATCTGATTAAACTTGTAGATTTTCGTCTACGCAGCAGCGCGATGCCTGTATCTTCTCTATTTCCATCCACTCTCCAAATTTCCGGGCCCACGAGTAGCAGCTGTCTCCAATATCTGGTATGCTTATCACTGGTAAGCTCAGGGTCTAGCATCCTAATTTGCTCCTCAAAGTCTGACATGCCCTCCAGTTTCTCAGGGAGATACCCATGGGCGGTTGAGGATACCATGCACAAGTTTGGCGATGTCGTACGCATCGCTCCTAATGAGCTTTGTTTCTCCACACCGCAAGCTTTTATCGGTAGCTAATCGATCCTGACTTAGCATTAGTTGGCTGATATACGCTCAGATATCTACTCTCCGCACCAAAAGAACCTCGAGCTCTTTGTCAAGACGAATTTCCAAAACCGCGGCAAGGATTTGGGTGGCATTGCATGGGAAGAGGATCCCGTTCGCCACCGCGAGGTTGCAAAGAAACTCTCTCCCGCTTTTAGCAGTCGGTCAATCAAAGCTCTGGAGCCTGTGGCACATGAATATATGGACTATTTTGTTGCGAGAATGAAGGAGTTGTGGTCCCAGCCTACGGGTGTCGGGCTGTCCGAGTGGACGAATTGGTTGGCGATGGACCAGTCAGCAGACAAGGCATGGAACGAGAAGCTTTGCCAGATGCGAGACCGTAGGCTGTTCCAAGTGTCCTTGGCCTTCATCTTTTCTCGCAGCTAATGCATCCTAGGGGAAAACTCGGTACATCTCAATGTCCTCCTCGGCTTCAACGCATTTGCCACGGTGATGCAGGTCTTCAAACGGTTCCCTCTTCTCCATCCCCTTCAGTATCTAGCTGCGCCAATCGCAAAACTGAAAGCTTTGTCGGCGATGGAAGCAGCAGTACGCGATGGCGTGCTCCGACGTATTGAACGAAGAGGCAATACAGAGCATGTTGACCTTTTCGACTATGTCCTGCCTGCCGACTGTCCTGTTCCCTCGGATCAGCGTGAGCTCGTACACATTGGCGCCCTCGCACAGCAGATGATGTTTGCCAACTATGGCCCTATGTCCGACTGGTATTATGGTACACTCGTATTTCTACTCGAAGAGCCCGAATGCCTCCAATATTTGACGAAAGAGATTAGAGATAGATTTGAAACCTACCAGGACATTACTGCAAGCGCTTTGGCCTCTCGACCGATCTTACACGCCTGTCTTGAAGAATCGCTGCGCCTGCTTCCGAGCAACAACACAGGATTACCGCGCATAAGCCCTGGTGCCATCATCGATGGGCACTATGTACCGAAAGAAGTAAGCCTCCCCCCCTGTTCACCTGGCTAACTTCGGCAGCGTCGCCATTGATCAAGTGCTAACATTCATCCGACAGACCCACGTACAAACCAGCATCTTTGCGCTGACCCGCAGTCCGCGTTTCTACCACGATCCACTGCATTACCGGCCTCAGCGCTGGCTCCCCTCCAGCCATCTGCTGTACGATACGGCGTTTGCGAGTGATGACCTGAAGGGCTTCTATCCCTTCAGTCTTGGCCCACGATCCTGTATTGGACGAGAAATGGCGTGGATGCAGGGGAAGCTGTTTATAGCCAAAGTGTTGTGGACATTTGATGTGGTCAAGGTGCCCGGACAGCATTTCGACTTGGAGGGGACTTTGCTACACTACGGATTCTTGGCCAAGCCGGAGCTGAGAGTGAGATTTACGGCTGTTGCTAACAAGACGAGTAACGCGGTACGTAGCGAGTGAGATTCAACGCATTCTAATCCAAATTAGACTTTCCACATAACAGCAAATCCATATCGTTGCGAAAGAATATTTCTTTCAGAAACCTGGATCGTAAGCAAGAATGAAAGGGCGAATGCTGTTCTGGCTGATAACCCCAAATCCAATGTTACATACGGCGTCTATCCGCCCAAGAATGACGACGGGACACATGGAGCAAACGCTCTCTTAAGTTAGTCACCGTGGATAACATAAATATGGCTGACTAGCGGTTGATAAGGCATTAAATCCATGACACGGTGTTTATAAAGATGACTAATTTGAGGTATAGGTTAGGGGTTAAAGAATAGACTTCACTGCTCAGCATATCTGCCAGGACTGCAACTATTCGGCGTATCTTCTTTGCTAGAAGCACGTCATTTTCATTGGGTATTAATTTATGTCCACGCTTCGGAGAAGTTGACACCCACTTTAGTACAAGAGCGTCTCAAGGCTCCTAGTCTTGTAATCTAGAAGCCCGCAGGTGACTAAAAAGCCCCCACACCAATAGCAATCCTCGTATATTATCATCTGGAATGACCTAGTTAATAACACCTCCACCAACTAACATTTGCGGTAAAAATTGCTATCTCTGCCATCTCCTCATTACCAAGGAGCTAAGGACTCTCGGAGGGACTTTCCATTGGCAATTTATGGTAGATCTTGCAGATTCTGGGTCTGCAGGCTTGTCTGTCACCCGCAAGACAGACTGCGTCGCCTGTGCATAGGATCCTTCCATGCTACCGTAAGCCCCCCTTAGTCAAACCTTAGTCCTCCACCCTTTCCTTACGCTAAATCGGACACGCTCAAGTCTCCGAGGATTGTCGGAATTACTAATCTTATGAGGAATTGTTTCAAGAAAGGGACATACAGACATATGCTTTAGTTTCCGTTCTATGGAGTTGTTTCTTCGAAATTGATTTTAGCTATGTACCGTTGGAAGCAACAACTGATTTGGATTCTCAGCGAAGAATACAAACATTTGCTCGAATAAATTGACATCGATACTGCAGGTCTGGCTGCGAAGATTTCGGTGCCTATTCTATTACTAAGTTCATTTGACAACTTCTATACTGTTAACAATCCCGCAATGTCATCGCTGCCCGCCATTCCACCCTCACGACGCGCCGTTATCCAAGATGCAGAAGGAAAACCAGAGCTCGCCGAGATATCTATTCCAGTGCTGACACCAGGAACCCTTCTCATCAAGACACTAGCAGTGACCCTCGATCCCAGCGACTACAAGATGGGCGCCGCATCCCCAACCCCCGGAGCCGTGATTGGAAGCAACTTTGCTGGCATCGTCGCCGCCATTGCCTTGGATACCGAGACCGACCTCGTGCCAGGCGATACCGTTGCCGGTGGCTCCCATGGCTCGAACCCTGGGAACCAGGAAAATGGGTCGTTTGCGACGTACATCCGCGCACCCACCTCGCTGACCGTGTGTCTCGCTCCGACGGCGAAGCTTGCACCGGAGCAGGCCGCGTCCTTGGCGACCGCACTGGCTATCTGCACTCTGGCCCTTTGGAACACTGACGCGCTGGACCTCCTTCCGGCGACCCCGGAGCAACCAAGCGAGAAACCCTTGCCCGTCCTCGTATATGGCGGCAGGACTGCCACAGGCACCATCGCTATCCAGCTCTTGCGGCTGTCAGGCCTAGACCCCATAACAACTTGTTCCCCGCACAACTTTGCGCTAGTGCGCTCGCGTGGTGCGGGGGCCATATTCGACTACTCGGACCCAGACACGCCGGCAAAGATCAAGGAGCACACAGGCGGGCAGCTAAAGCATGTGTTGGACTGTATCTCCGATGCGCAGAGCGTAGAAGCGTGTTTTAGAGCCATGGCCCGTGAGGGAGGGTAGTAGGTCAGTCTGGAACTCGTGCCCGACGAGATGTTGGCACGGAGGCGCGCGGTACGCGCGAGGCTCGTTATGGCATTCGAGATCCTAGGGGAGGTAGTCAGATTGCCAGGTGGGTACGGGAAACCGGCGGACTCGACGAAGAAAGAGTTGGGTGTGCGGTTCTTTGCGATGTTTCAGCGTTTGTTGAATGAGGGCAAGTTGGTCCCGCATCCAACGCAGAGGGCAGAGGGTAGACTAGAGGGAATTGCGGGTGGGTTGGAGTTGTTGAAGTCTGGTTCTCTTTCGGGTAAGAAGTTGTCTGCTCTTTTGTCTGATGAGTAGACACGTGAATGGTCGATCTTCAGGTAGCATCCTTGAGGGGGAAGGTCTGTTCAGGCGGTGTTCGACTCCATTAGTGTTAGCTGCTAGGTCGTAAGAACGAGCTCCAAGAATTTAATATGGGAAACAAGCCGTAAGATCGTACTGTTCGTGCCTATGTTGCAAATATGTCCACCGAGCTCAGTATACTGTCGGGCTGAATCTCTGAGCCTCTTAAGCGGCTCAGGGAAAGTATTACACTCCTAGGAGAGTCTTTCTGAGATCCTTGAACAGTCTCTAGGCTACCCCTGGTTTGGCGGCTCATGTATAGTAATTATTTTGATGGTCAAGGAGTCTGGATTAATCGCAACGTGGCACCTAAGATAGCAGCACGATCGATATGACAGCCGCATTAAGAGGCGCATAAAAGAGAAAGTATTGGTGGTAAAGCAGAGGCAGAACCAACGTAGTGAGCCTTGTTCGGTAATGTTGATGTGTTAAAGATCTATTGAAATTAGAAGTAGAGTATCGCACCTGTAAAAAACCTGTGGTAGCGCCGCGTTAGTGCTAAATTTAGTGGACCGCACACTAAAAAATACACATATCGACCACTACTATAGAGCTCCACTAGAACTATATAAAGTCCTTCTAAATTAAGTAATATTAATACTCTATATATAAATATACTTTTACCCTCTTAGTCGTATATATTAGCTATCACTATAGCCTATATTCTATTACTTATATTTTTAATATTTTTTTTAGAAAATCTTAGTATCTTTTTATAAGTATATACCCTATAGACTTAAAAAACTATATATTTTAACTATTTTAATAGAGCTCTATTATTAATTATCTATTTAACTCTAAATTAAGAAGAATTAAGGCTATATATATATATAACTATTTACTCTTATTTCCACTTTAATAATAGCTCTTATTATTACTCTATAGCCTTATTATTATTAAAGTACCTACTTATCTATATTCTAGTATCTAATATATATTTAATAAGTCTTCTACTACTTCCTATACTATTTTATATAGTTAATTAACTATCTAGTAATATTACTTAATATTAAAGTTAGTCTATATATTAAGTAAAGTTAAAGATATTATATTAATAATAAAGTTATAGAGTAATAATAAGAGCTAATATTAGATTAAAAATAGGGGTAAAAGAATATCTAAGTATATAGCTTTAATATAATCTATTTAGGTATTAAATAAGTAGTAGATAATAGAATACTATAATATAATAATAAGAGTAGATATTATTATAATAATAAGGCTATATAGTAATAATAAAGCCTATTATTAGAGGGGAAATAAGGGTAAATAGATATACTTATATATAGCTTTAATTCTATTTAATTTAGGGTTAATCTAATAATAGATAGTAGAGCTCTATTAAAATAATTATAATATATATTTTTTAGTATATAGTCCACTAAATTTAATATTAACGCGATATTATTATAAGTTTTTTATAGATATAATAATACTCTTATAGTTAAAAATAGAAATAAGCTTATTATACCTATAAAAATTCTAGAGTAATATTACGTTAGTATTAAATTTAGTTACTTATATACTAAAAAATATATAAATTAACTATTTATATAGAACTTAACTATTATTAATTTATTTAACCCCTAATTAGATAGAATTAAGAGTATATATATATCTATTCTTTTATCTATATTTCCCCTTAAATAAAAGACCTCCTTATTACTCTATACTCCCCCTACTACTACTATAGCTCCTCTATTAAATAAGTAGACGCGTCTTAATATTAAGTAATATTTATATTCTAATTATAAAGTTAGTAATATTATTAAGTATATAGTAGTTAGTTAGTAATAAATATTAAGAATAAAATATAATCTTATAGCCTTTAGAAGTATTATTAGCTTTAGCTTATTTTATAGTTACCTCTAAATATTAAATAAAGAGATAGAGATTACTCTAATAGTATAGCTTAATAAGAAGCTACTATTATATTTATTTAACATCGGCAATTCCCTAGGGATGGAAATTTGCGCAATTAGCCGCTAATATCCGGATCTGCAAGTCTGCCTATGTCCAAATTTTTCAGCCCCTTTAGCTATCAATCAGCTGTCAATCAGCTGCTGATCAGCTACCGATCAGCAGCGAAACAGTACCCACTACTCAGATTTTAGCACATTTCGCACTGATCGTACATCCAGTATCAATCTATCCATCTATCCATAGTATAGTATCTATCGCATCTATCGCATCTATCTATCCATCTATCTATCCATCTATCTATCTATCTATCTATCTATCTATCCATCGCATCCATCCATCTATAGCATGGCATCCATCTATGGCATAGCATCCATCGCATCCATCGCATCCATCGCATCCATCGCATCCATCGCATCCATCGCATCCATCGCATCCATCGCATCCATCTATCCATCCATCCATCCATCCATCTATGGCATAGCATCCATAGCATCCATAGCATCCATAGCATCCATCGCATCCATCGCATCCATCTATCCATCCATCCATCCATCCATCTATGGCATAGCATCCATAGCATCCATAGCATCCATCGCATCCATCGCATCCATCGCATCCATCTATCCATCCATCTATCCATCCATCTATCCATCCATCGCATCCATCGCATCCATCGCATCCATCTATCCATCCATCTATCCATCCATCGCATCCATCGCATCCATCCATCCATCTATCCATCCATCTATCCATCTATCCATCTATCCATCGATCTATCCATCCATAGCATAGTATTCATCCATCCATCCATCCATAGCATAGTATTCATCCATCCATCCATCCATAGCATAGTATTCATCCATCCATCCATCCATCCATAGCATAGTATTCATCCATCCATCCATCCATCCATAGCATAGTATTCATCCATCCATCCATCTATCCATCCATCGCATCCATCGCATCTATGGCATGGCATCCATCCATGGGGTATGGCATCCAACTATGGCATGGTTATTAGAATGATTATTAGATTATTTTGGCCTACAAAAATTAGCGTGATGGATAGATGGATGGATGGATGGATGGATGCCATGGATGGATGCTATTGCCATGCAACATAGCCATGCGCATGCGATGGATGCTATGCTATGGATGGATGCTATGCTATGGATGGATGCCATACCATCGATGGATGCCATGCCATGGATGGATGCGATGCCATAGATGGATGCCATACCATAGATGGATGCGATGCCATGGATGGATGCCATACCATCGATGGATGCGATGCCATGGATGGATGCCATACCATAGATGGATGCCATACCATCGATGGATGCGATGCCATGGATGGATGCGATGCCATGGATGGATGCGATGCCATGGATGGATGCGATGCCATGGATGGATGCCATACCATGGATGGATGCCATACCATGGATGGATGCGATGCCATGGATGGATGCGATGCCATAGATGGATGCGATGCCATGGATAGATGGATGGATAGATAGATGGATGGATAGATGGATAGATAGATGGATAGATAGATGGATGGATAGATAGATGGATAGATAGATAGATAAATAGAGGACCTGTTATATAGATCTTAATAGATATTAGAAAAGAAAGCGCTACTGAGTGTAGTTTGCAGCTGTTTCGTAGCTGTTTTATAGCTAAACGTGCTATTTTCGCTAAAAACTCTTGGTACGCCGCTAATTGCGGGTTATGGATTTGCCGATGTATTTAGCGAAGCTAAGAATAATATATAAGTAAATAGGTATTAGTCTTATATACTTATCTATCTATTTACCTAACTATAATTCTATAAAAATATTATTTACTATATTAAAGTAGTAGTTAAAGAAATATAGCTATCTTATTAAGTTATATAGATTTATATAAATAGATTTTAAATAGTTTCTAAATAATATAGTTTTAACTTAAATAAATTAGATTAATTATAAAAAGCTTTTTTAAAATATAGAAATCTATTATAAGAACTAAAAGAATAGAGTATTATATAGTATTTATATATATATATATATCTAGACTAGTATTCCTAGGAAAAGTTAAGGGAATAATTTTTTAGCTTATTTAATAATTCTTTTTATAAAATTTATATTCTCTCTACTATTAATTATATATTATTATTTCCTAGCCCTAAGTAGTAGATAATTAGCTTACTTTTACTTTAAAAGTATTTAGTATATTATTTAATATATTATCCTCCTTACTACTATTTAAATCTAGATTCTTATCTAGACTATAAATATTACTCTATAAACTAGTATATTAAATCTAATCTTATATTTCTATTTATAATACTAATATATAAAACTAAGTAAATAGTAGAATTAAAGATTTAGTAACTTCTATAAAGATAAAGTAATATAAATAATTTATTTAAGAATTAATTTAATAAATAAATTAAATCTTAGAAAGTTTATAAATAAAATAAATAGTAGGGCTAAGTAAAAAATACTTAGCTATAGATTAGCTATAAAATATTACTTAATAAGTAAGATTTTACTACTAAATTTTAGTAAGGGCTACTAGTTATAGATATTAATAAATATCTATAAATAAAAATATATAATTTATAAAATTTATAATTAGACTTTAAAATTTTAAGGAAAGCTTAACTATTAATCTATTCCTTATAATATAAATAAGGCTTTCTAGTATTAATAAGCGCTAGTAAATTCTATAAGATAAAGTCTAATACTAGATAGTATATTCTATATATTAGGCTACTACTTAGAATTAGTACTTAGATTCTTTAACTACTAAATCTAAATAATAGTAATAAAGGATTTATTTAGAATTTATTCTACTTACTTAAAAGCCTCTTTTTAATAAGGATTTAGTTAATTCTATATATAATATATCTAATAAATATATCTATTCTAATTTAATATTAAAATAGGGCTACTAGTTTAAATAGAAGCGTTAAGTAGATATAAATACCTATAAGTTCTTATTAATATTAAAGCTAGTTAAAGAGAAGGTAATAAAGATAATAATAATATAACTAATAGTATTCTAAAGTCTATTAGTTGCTTAAGTATTCTTATTATCTAAAAATTTATAAGGTTTTTTATATTTTTAGTAATTAGGTTAATTAATATTAATATTAGTATTTATACTAGTATTAATATTAGATTTAATAAAGCTTCTTTTATTTTTTTAACTTTATTCTTTTTCTTTAAAATCTTAATATTACTTTACTTAAAATATTTTAAAAAAGTACTTTAATAAAAGTCTTATAATAGTTATAAGGATATTATAATATTTAAAGTAATTACCTAAATTTAAGTTCTAATATATAAAGTAAAAAATTTATAATAATTTCTATTAAATATAAGGTATTACTTACCTATAAAATTTAAATAAGATTTCTAGTTATATTTATAGTTTTAAATAATCTATAGCTCTTACTTCTTTAGATATTTATTTTATTAAAGCTCTAGCCTTATTATCTACTTATTCTTTTTCTAAGTCTATTTTATTTTAAGCTATAGCTATATTTAAAGTATAGAGGCTTTTATATATTTAGGTATAATACTAGTCTTAATATAAGTATAAAAGAACTCTACTAAAATCTTAAAATTTACTATAAATTTCTTTACTTTAAAGTTATATTTATATCTTATTATCTTTTCTATCTTAATAATCTAAATATAAATAATATTATTACTATTAAGCTAAAAAATTTTCTTTTCTCTACTATAGTTAGTAAAAGTCGCGTTAATATAGATAAGATTAGTAAGCTTATTTTTTAGTATAGTATATTATATTCCCCTTATAATTATAGCCTTATATTCTTTTAGAAAATTAATTCTTTTAAGACTATATATTATATAAAAAGCTATATCTTTATATACTATTATATTTTTAAAATAGATATATTACTTTACTATATATTCTAATATTATAAACTTAGCCCTATCTTTATTTTTTTATTAAAGTTATTTATTTATATCTTTTTATTTTTATTTCTCTTTATAAGAAAAGATAATAATATTAATAATATCTTTAATATTTAAGAAGCTTATATTAAGTTCTTTACTAATATTTATCTTTACTATAATAAGAATAGTAGTAGCTTTAATAAGTATAGAATCTTCTTCCTCTTTATCCTCCTTTTTATTATTAAGGGTATATATAGGAATAATAGCTTAGTTTTTTTTATTAGTAGGGTATAGTTCTTAATAGTTTTTTAAAGGATACTTCTTCTTATAATAAAAGTTTAGATTTAGCTTTAAAGTTATAAAAGATAATATAAAAGATAGTAGTTAACTTTATAAACGCGTATTTATAGTAGATAGTAAAGTATTAATAGTAGAAGATATAATAGTAATAATAATAGGGTTATAAGGTAATAATAAGAACTAGTATTATTAAAGATACGTAGTAGAGGAAGAAAATATAGATAAAAGAATAAATATCTATATAGCTTTAATTTTATATAATTAGAGGTTAAATAAATTAATAATAGTTAAGTTCTATATAAATAGTTAATTTATATATTTTTTGGTGTACGAGTAACTAAATTTAGTACTAACGCGGTACTACTCTAGAATTTTTACAGGCACGAATAAGTGGAGTAACTTTGATACTCTAAAGGCTAAGCTGTGAGCATGAAGCCAATAACATAGATGTTATCTACCTTGATAACTTGCAAGTCTTAGATCCCTAGGAGAAAGAGAAGCGGCTATGCAACGCGATAAGGAGTATGATTCTAGTGCAGTTATCGATGTAGTTGGCAATGAGCTTGGTGATAACACTAAGCTTCTATACCTTAATGATCCAGCTGTAAGCGAAGATTGAAGGACGAATTTTTGGAGCAAGAAAGTGAGACAAGAATGAACGCAGACGTGCGGGAGCCTTAGAGGACTATACTCGACGGGAAACCCTCAGATTCGAGCGCATGCTGCTACGGCAAAAGCAACGTCGACAGCGCGACAGCCTGGTAATCACAGCGAGTCAGATATCTGGTGCAGAAAAGCCTATATCAGCCTAAAGTCTTATAGTAGACTATTACTATTCAAGGAGCTAGCACGAGGATCAAGTTCAATAATACTAATACTTCCCTGTTTCATGAACATACGAATGAATGAATTACTGGGGCTATTTTCGATTAACTAGCAGATACGTACCTAACACCGCGTAGAGTATCTATGCACCTTGCTACTTCCATCAATAAGGGCCTGATATGATCTGCGGCGCGTTGGAAGGTCTTAGCAAAAAACCGTTGTCATTGATTGATTGGCAGAGCTAGCCAATATGATAAAGGTTGATTCAGGCGGCTATCGGCAAAACCATCTTACATTAGTGGCAAGGATCTTAGGACTGGGAGGCGGAAGCTAGAAAGGTGCGATTTAGCATCTCAAAACCATCGCTAGCGTTGGGGGAATTTCCAAAGCTGTACGTTTGGTATTGAAAGTCCCAGTTGTCCTGAAAAATTATCAGCTTCATACAAAATTGCATGTTCCCGGGCCATTGTCTTACCCAGTCAAAATCACTCGTCGTATGGTCAAAGGCACTACCATAGTCGAAGCCCCTTGGTGGTAAGGTGTTCGTTTGTGCTTCCAGTGATTGGTGGTTCGTCGATATCGTAGAGTTACTAGGCTATAAGGACGGATTATTTAATGAAGAAGGGAATATTAAAGCTGCTTTTGCAAATATAAGCACGAAGAAAATTTATAGACATACGAGAGCATACCTGTGGAAAGTTTAAAATTATTGTTGCGACTAACTCATAATTCGAATTCTTCCTCGCTAAACTCGGATGTGCTGGTGCCTTTGGATTTTCTTAGCTTCCCAAGCATGATCGTTAATGCTTGAATAGCTTTTTATACCTCGCGAGACGAGCTACTTAATTGAAGCTAGATTCTATACGACTCATGGAGCGCACATATTACAAGAGTTTAGGAATTATAAAGCAGAGCTTAAGAAGGAGGACAAAGCTCTACAGGCACTGGCCGCAAAAAGGAAATCCTATGAAATGGAATTGACAAGGAGAATCGAAATCCGTCAAAAGCGCAAACTTTAGGAGAAACTTATTAAGGTCAAGCACCAGATTCTGGAGCAGTAAGCTAAGGTAGAGAAGACTAGGGAGGGGGCAGCAACACGAAGGGTGTAACTTAGAGTATTAGAATCGGAACAGGCAGGGATTAATAGAGATAACCTTAGAAGGAAAATTTTACGGGAGGGGGAAAGCTTAAGTGACAGCGATCATACGATTCCCATTATCGAGCTAGTTCTAATTGATGACGAAGTCGAAGACTTATTGCATGAACTTCAAAGCCTTTTCGATCTCGACGAGGATACCGAAGAGGATTATGACTTGGACACGGGGTCTACCTCCCCCTCCTCTCCTTATGCTGACTCTCTAGCCAGCGAATAATATATCTATATAGTCATATAGGCGATATAGTCAGCGACATAGCCAGCGACTGCCCTCTAAGGATTAATGGGAGCTGAACTATATAAGGAAAGGCCATTCAGACGCTTAGGATACCCTTCGCGCAGATACTAAACGTAATAACACTCTATAGGTATTTCAGCTCACGGAGAGAGGTCATGCTCGAGAAATATCAAAAAGAGTTGGAACTTACCCAGAACAAGTGGGTGGCTTTTGGATGTCTAGAACTAACAATTAGAAGTAACAGCCTCAACATGTCTCTAAGATACATTCTGTCCACCTCTATAGCTTCCCGGGAATTGTATATCTGCAAATATGAAACATGGTTTGTGGGACCTCTCTCACCCTCACTTACCTCTTGCTGACTTATGTTTCTTGCCCTATCTATACCCTATTCGAGCTCGCGTCCCTCCACCTCCTAATTTACCAGACACTATTTCTCCCTCATCTGCTTGTTTTCTCGCGATGTTTGCAGCTGCCATCGAGTCTCTTTTACGCTGTTTCGCTCTCAGTGTGCGCGTCCAAAAGTACCCAAGTTTTCATGATAATATCCAGGAGCCGCTTTCAGCACCCATCAAAATACGTGTCTCCTCCCACTGCTCCTGATTCCGAAAGTTGTACACTGGAACATCTGGCTGAGCACCCCATGCACTCCTACATTTGCAAGCCTCTTCCACCCAGTAGAGCATTCTCCGTCCAGCAACTTCCCCCATTCGGCCTGGAATCCTTTCTACCGGCATAATACCTTCTCGGAGAAGTTCAACGATCTAAGGGGTTATGTCGCAGGGACGAACTCAGCCTAGACACTTCCAATTTCCGTGCTTGCGTAAGTTCCAGATTTGCGCATCGTGATATAAATAATGTAAAGGCTTCATCTGCGGAAAGTAGGGGCATTGGAATGGAAACAGGGTCGTTACTTAGCCATTTTGTTCCCACCTTGATGTCTTGTGAGCGGCTTGTGAATATTATTTCCCCCAAGGCACATTTTCAGGTAAGATGTCTCCAAAGTTGAGCTCCGGATTGGCGTAGTCAAAGATCAAGATCCACTTGCCATTGGCAGGATCAAGCAACCATTGAGTAACAGCATAGTAGTGATCTCTTGACCATTCTCCAAACCTCCCTGGCGCTATACAGAATGAGGCTCTGTTATACCAATTTTGTAGACTATCCAAACTTTCGGCTGCGAACCAGAAAATTGAATAGAAGCTCTGCTGCATTCGGGCGAATTGGAGCGCTACTGACGTTTTCCTGCCCCTCAATTAGCGACTGGGAGGAGCATTAGGCGCTGTAAACTAACCCAGAACCAGAATCTCCGTAAAGAATTAAGAGCGGCGAGTCGCCAGAGAGCCATTGTGTAAGTGGCAGCTTGAGGATTGCATGCCCAATAAGTGGGTTGGGCTCAGTAGAATTGACAGTTGAGAGTAGAGGGGCAGATGTGGCTACGGGAACCTCAACTTTGTGCTCCGATTGCTGTTCTTCAGCGGCCTGCACTTGATTTTCTCGTCCCTCGTCCGTGGCCCTCCTCTTAGCCTCGGCTACTAGCCACTTTATATGGCGCACAATCCGCTCGAATACGCTGTCGTTCGTAAGCTTGCAGATTTGTCGATGATCACGGTCCAGATCTATGACATGCTCCCGGTGTCCAGGAAGTCCTAGCTGAGCTGAGTCCATGTCTACAACCAACTAGACACCAAAATCAGCAGGATCTCGAGAATCAAGTTGGCGACTTACCGTTGGCAGAGGAGCTTTGAGTATCCCGTTAGTCTCTACGATAGTGAGGTAGTTGAAGTCTTCGTATATATGCTTGAAATCCGCGGTAAGGTGAGCCAAGAATGGGGAGTTCCTCTGCAGAGATCTGACCAAGTCGTTTCGGTCACTACCGGTAAAGACTCGTACTACGTTGACGGCAAACTGGCCGAAGGTCGCTCCGTTCCCACCTCTATGAGGAGTGCCAAAGAACACAATAGCACTGGTGCTCCGCCGTATGATAAAAATCGACGATTGAGATTTGCCGTCAACAGAGCCTGCAAAGTAAGTGTGAGGGGTAGGAAGGGCAAGACAATAGGTCTAAGGAACGCTCGCATACCTGTTTAACGACTATACCTCCCAGACTGTGACATACGAAAATTATAGGCCGGAGATGCATCGTTGCCTAATCAAGATGAGCTAAAGAACAATATTATATGACAAGTAGAGCACGAACCGGTCTCTCATTGTTGAGTAAATCAAGTAAGTCGTTTGCATGTTGGCGTATACCGGCCTCTGAAGCATCTCGTGCAACTTTTGCATTGTATGCAAAGAGCATTACTCGAGCAGCTGGAATATGCTGCGGGAGGAGATCTCTAGGCCACAAAGTCCCGTCTGCATGAGTCCAAGTTCTTTCTGCGTGATCGTCATGGCTCAGAGGGTTCAAACCATGCACGAACACGAAACTGGCCCAGGTATTACTTCTACTTCTTTTGTGGCGATTGACGAAGTGGACTTACTCAACTTCTTCTTCAAATTAGCCTGTTCGAGCCGTGAGAATTCGTAGCGTTGACGGCTGTGGATGTTATCTAGCTAGGTTTGCTTCGCGTGCTGCAAAAACTCTCACCATAGTAAAATCTAACCAGGTATAACTGGATAAGCAAGATATATTCATCAACAGGTTTGCCTTCGAAGGAGAGCCTTGCAATAGTCTTTTATGTCGAACGGTCTGATTTTAGTGTCATTACTACCAAGGCACCTTAGTGGGCACATTTCTAGGCATCGCCTCACTGTACGCCCTGTTTCAGTAGGCGTACAACCCAGAAGCTACAAGCGCTAAACCCCCCACAGTATAGCCGCATGAGAATTAGGCCTAAAGCGGGCGAAGGGGGGCGTAGTACCTTATGTATATATTTCTGTATTTGTGTTGCTGAAGGTAATACGGAGAATAACAAGACAAGTCTTGATTTACGCTGACGGTCTTGACTTGCCAAGAGTTCAGCCCTATATGCCTGCCCCTAGAGGGTCGCCCGAACAACACCCGCTTCGGGGCTGCAAATATGGGCTCCACAGATTCCAGGCCATCCCTGTTTAGGGGGTACAGCGCCCAACAATACCCACTAAGAAGCTCAGCCTAGGCCAAACAGCACCCCCGAAGCTGTAGGCATACTCTAGGGGCCCCCTTTGGAGTCAGGGTTAGGGCTGTGACCAAAATGGTTAGCGCAAATCAAGACTTATCTTGTCACTCTCCGTACCTAGGATGATTGGTTCTATGTGGCTGAAGCCCGCCACTTATACTGCTGCGCTAATGCTGGTAGCTCTTTTCCCCGCGACAAAGAGGGCCCATAATAGGCCCTAAACCCCATACATGCACCTTAACCATTTTATGTGAGCTCACCATAGATGTCAGGCTAACATCTTTACTGTATTTTGGATAGAGTGTCATCCTGCTATGGTGCTACTCTGCGCACTGCATATCTCTGAGCCGAGATTCAGCCATACATCGCAACTTATTGCTTCATTGGCTTAGGATCTTCCGTGGTGGGGCATTTTCAAATCCTTCAATAATACCTCTCGACTCTAATAGCATGCCAACTAGCACCATCGAAAGTCTCTACTTCTGTTAGGATTCCTGTCTCGAGACCAGCTAATCGGCTGAAGTATCATCCTAATACTCCAGGTAATGTAAATGTGACCCTGGCCGTAAACTGACCAGCGTCTTAATATCTCAAAGCTACTTTGAAAGTCCGCCAGCACTCACGCCTTTACCAGTGCTCGGTCGAATACTTCCTGAGTATGCTGCCAGATCTTCTTGCCCATATCTCTTTGACGGTAATTATCCAGTAATTTTTTGTCTCCAATCGCTTCTCCATCATAGCTCAACAGGTAGCATCCACTCCCGTCCTTCCAATCTGCCCCTCTTGCTACCTCCACCCCGGGTGGTCTAGCCACTCCAGCACCTGGCGGATCCTTCACTCCCGCTGGTGGGAAACGAGCAGAGGTTGCATGGAAGAGATGACGCTGCCCGCTCTCTGGCAAGCTAGTTGTGAAGATTTTCATTGGCGGTAGGACCACTCGGCGCAATAGAACACGTAACGGCAGAGGCCAGTCCTCTGAAAACGTATCGAAGGCGGGTGTAATGACGAGACCAGGAAAAACATGAATACAGCTTATGGTAGGATGAGTGGCAGCGACTTCTTCTAGAGCGAGTGTATTCATGGTTGAGGTATGCATCGCTGCATTTTGCATAGTGTATGTGTGTTTGAGCTCAAGGTCGTCTTCATTGAGGTGGCCTTCTTTACCGGCCCCATGAATGCTCACAATGCGGGCAGAGGATGATGAGGAGAGGAGAGGGAGGAGGTTTTGAATGAAGCGCGCGCGGACATAGTAGCGAAGTGATATGGTATCTTCTATGCCGTCCTCGTTGTCTGAAAAGGCCCCAGGTCAGCTTGCTAGCCCAATTACCACCAGGGGCAAATGATACCCGGTACCCTTCCAGGCTTGAGATAGCCAGGAGACATGAGCAACAAATCCAGGCTCTTTTCCTTCTGCTTGAGCTCCTCGCATGCGGTGTCCACGTTCTTGAATAACGAGAATTCCGACTTGATGGGTATATAGATGCCTTGGGGATTGCTGTTCTCCAGCTCGTTGATGATATTTGAGAGCTTACTCGGGTTCCTCCCCACGATATACACCTTGGGTCGCGTAGAGTGTCTGGTGTACTCGGTCAATGTTGCTAGACCGAGACCACTGGTGGCCCCAACGAAGAGCGAGACCTGGCCCGAGGTGGTGGAGCGGAGGGTAGCATTGGACTGCTGGACGAGCTTGAGGCTCACCATAATGGCGATGTCTAATGTGTATACTCCATAGTTATAATCTTTGGGTTAGAGCAGGCAAATATGGGTGCTAGATTTGAAGGAGATGAAGACTTGGGAGGAATGTTGAAGTGAAGGGGAGCTCTAGGTAGGCCTTCAATCCTTATCGGCAGACGGGGCAACCGGGCTAATCGGGCGAAACGGGCTAATAGTTAAGCCGGGTCGGACATACAATCTATTTATTATCATAGATATTTTTTAATTAAAAGTAGTACATCCTTCAAGTCAGTCTATTCCAGCGGCAAGAATCCGTAGCATTGACGGGCTGTGGACGTTAGCTAGGTTTCCTTTGTGTAATGTATTTAATTCCTTACCATTGACTGATCAAGTAAAATATATGCATCGACAGCTTTATCTCTAAAAGAGAGTCTTGTAATAGCCTTTTAAGCTCTAGTTGTAGTGTTACTATTATCAAGGTATATTTCTGGGCATCCCTTCACCGTACGCGCTGTTTAAGTAGGCGTACATCCTAGAAGTTACAAGGGCTTAACCTCCTTACTGTATAGTCCCACAGAGTTGGGCCTAAAGCGGGTGAAGAGAGCCCCGGAGGACACCCTAAAGCTAGTTGCCGAAGCGACAGCATCCAGCCTGGGGCTGGCCACTTCGGGGGTCCTTCCAGGGCCCGCTTTGCCAGCTTTAGGCTAAGCCCTACAGGGCTCCCAGTAAAGGGTTTAGCCTCTATAGAGGTACTAGGCGTACACCTCCTCACCACAACATCAACCGTTTAGGCTTCGTTATATTCTCTCCTACCTCTATACCTACCGCTATGCATCTACAACCGCCGCCGGTGGACTAGAAGGATAGTCTCAGCTTTAGGATTCAGCGGTGCCGGAAGGTTACGCTGTTTATGATAAGATCATTTCTACCTTAATACCTAAAGGCTACGCAGCAGCAGATGGAACCCTGTACTAGTACTTTTACAAGACCAACGGGTTGGTCGTACCCTCGCACGATGGAGAATTGGATAAATGAAGTCGGCAGTGGGACGATAAAGGTCGAATACTTACCCTCTCGTTGACGTTTTGAGAAACTACGGCAACCTCTTCCTCCTCAGCCAATATGCCCATCATCACCTTCGAGCATTTTAACAGCAAACTCTCGGCTGCTCATAAGCTCTCCGCCGGCAAACCCTCATCGTGCCTCCGCCCTCTACCTCTCGACTGAGCTGAATACCTCCGAAGATGAGCAAGTCGCTAAGGAAGAGGTGGAAGGATATCTCCGCCTTAACAAGCTAGCTATGGTGAAATCCAAAGGTAGACCAGCTGGGGCACTCAATAAACAGGGTCGGAACTAGGGAGAAAGAAGCCGACGCTACTCAAGCCGAGGTCCAAGCTGCCTTTCAGGAAATGCTCGAGAATCCGACAATAAATCGGGCTTTCATTGATCAGGCTGGTTCTGACGCTCTGGAAATGTTAGGCTCAGCTGTTGTTCAACATTAAAAGAGCCAACACATGGGCCTCTGTGGCTAGGTGCGCCGCATTTGCAATGGCGCTTACAGGGCTAGTCGGAGGGGCAATGTTTTCCATCTAAAGTCTGCGGGAAGAGACATCCCAAAACCAGTGGGAGAAAACACCGGCCTTTAGCAACTTTGCTGATATGTCCATCTCTCGGTACTCCTTTGGCGGATTGAGCAACTTTCAGGTGGAGAGGGTTGCGCTGGCAGATCCAATGCAAACCGGTTTCAACGCGCCGTCATAGCTGATGTATCAGAAACGGGGCCACGTGAAATGCTGGATGCTAGATGGGGAATGACGGGCAATCAGTGATTGATTGGTCTGAACAAGGGGAGTCGGGATTGTCGTTCTGTGTGCTGATTAAGGCTGTTGAGGATTGCTGCAGTGCTCTGGGCGAACCTAAGCATCAGAAAACTAAAAACGGTGGAATGAATTAGTGTCGCAATATGGCTCTTCCATTTCCATCTTCCATCCTCGCTTAGCTGCCTCCACTGGAGCCTGCTTATTTCTAGATGATCTGCCATTCTAGCGTGTTCAACCCCTATTTCTGCCCATCTGCATCATGTATATAGAGCTCCCTTGGATAGATACTAGATCTTCAGGCAATGCAGTGTTTGCCATCAGATCTATGTCTTGTAGTATTGTGTTAATTAGACTATATAAAGCAGCACTGAAGCAAACCATAGACAAACGTGACTAAATCCACAAGCCCCCCAATAATATCCTCAATTGAATAGCAGAGCTGAGGAAGCTAGGCTGCGGGTTTACATGCGAAATCTACGACTTGCTAATTACCGGGACGCGGTTTCGCTGTGACAGGTACTGTGGCGAGGATTAGGATAGCTGTGGAAGCGTGCAGGGAAAAGAAGGGACGGCTATGATATAGGCATTATGAGATAATAATAATTGAATTGGAAGACGACAAGGAGTGAAAATTTAGGGATATATTGTTTTATGTCAACTGATGTTTGTTATTACTACTTGAGATAGGGTTAATTAGATGAATTGATAGTATATAAGTCATTAATTTTCTGGTTAAGGACCTATTATTTCCTTTTCTGTTTTCATTCTAATCCAATCATCGAATCCTAACGCCCTACGTATTAACCTGCTCTCGTTACCCTTTATCCACATGTTCAGCGCCTCCATCTTCCGAAATTTCTCTTTAGTCATGTCATCCTCTAGGGAATTGAGACTCTCTACAAGGGCTGCATTAAGATCTTGCCACAAGAGATTCCACGATTTACGGGAGTGAGACCTGCGGAACTTTTGCTGCACGGCTTCGTTGATAGGAAGGAATCGCTTGGTGCCGGCGGGGGACCATCGGACAACCTTTGGCGGGAAGATGTCCGCTCGGAGTATGTCTTGTGGTCGGATCTGGAACACAAGTACGATTGTACCTTCAAATCTCTCCTTCATAAACACGCAGTCATCGTCCGGAGTCGGAAAATTATAGACATAGGGTCTAATCAAGTGACGATCAGAGAGCCATATCCATCCCTCGACGAAGCTCTCGTCCGGCTCTGTGTCTGCATATGGACTGAGGAACCCCAATAGTAATCGCAAATAGTCCAGCTCGTAGTCACACCATGCGAAACTTCCGTTAGTCATGGCCACAACGACGTGGACTAGTAAAGAGCATGTGCTTACAACACCCAAGAAACCTCTGGACGAAAGACGATCGACATTTTGCCTTTGCTCAATGTACTTATAGATGAATTTGTACACTTGGCGGGCGTCCACATATGGGGAGAGAGTTGTAACTATTTCACCCCGGTAGCGACTCATATCCATCTCACTGAGATGTGAACAAAGCGCATAGGCTGCTATAGCATGTCGTCTCGCGGGATCTGCTTCCAGGATTTTGATATGCACATATGTATCGAGGTCGTACATGGAGCTGATACCCACGCTCAAATTCTCGTAAAGAGACAAGTCCGTTGAGCGCTTAGATAGATCACTGTAAGAATTGCTCTTGACTTTTTGGGTAGGCGAAGACCGAAGTTCCAGTTGCTTGAAGAATGCATCCATAATGGCGCTCGCCTTCGCATCCCAACCCTCCTTACTCACGGTCTGCGCATAGTACATCATAGAAAAGTGGACGTCAATAACAGACTTCTCATTACTAAAGAATAAAGGGCACGCAGCGGCCGCCATAAGCAATTTGGCAGCCTCAACGTCTGCGAGCTTGAAGCTTTGGTAGTGATCTGCTCCACCTTTATCCTCAATTAGGAAGTCATGTACACTGCGGTGGATGAATACCACTGGTGTGGTCACTGCATCATCCAGTCTCGGAAACCTGGGATCGGAGTAATCGGACTTTAAGTCCTGCCGGTAAGGCTCATTGATTGGTGCGAGACATTGAACCAGGCCAGTGCATGTACTTTCGATACGCTGACCAAGCCCATCAAGTCTTTTCTCTAAATCTGACAGGAAACCAACTTCGAACTTTCCAGACCATTCAGACCATTTCGGAGAGCATTCCGGTGGCAGAGTAGCGACCAGTAGTTCAAGCAAGGTAGCTTGTCTACCTATGCTAAAAGCAAAGTCTACCAGCCGTAGGTAGGGTTTAGGTTGCTTCGCATAGAGCTCGTCCAGCCTCAATAGCATATATCTGAACAGCTCACTCATCTCATTTGGGCATTCTTTGAGACGAAGCTCCAAATCCTCTTCAATCTCGCCATACTTTGCGGCTCTTGCTAAGTTCTCCGAGACAAGGTGGGCCCAAAGAAAAACCCCTTCTGCGCGGTCTGCAATCTGGTCCGCGAACTTCTCTGCGTGAGTCCCTCCGAGTCTCCTTCTGCAGTCTTCCTTGATGTCATCCCCGTTGAAATCTTGAAGTCGTAGATTTGGATACTGTTTGAGTTTACTCAGGAATGGGTTCTCTGGGCGACAGGCGCAGCAGACTTTGAACTTGTCGCTTCTGGCAGATATGCTCAATACCGTGTCTAGCAAATGCTCTCGTTTTTCTTCAATTTCGTCTAGACCGTCTATCAGAAGACAATAGCGCCGATTGGAATGCTCAATCATATACCAAAACCATTCCTTGAGGTCATTATTAGTCCATGACTCGGCACTCGAGCCATCTGGAAGAAGGCAAGACCTCAGAGTTGAAGGTGCCATGGTATCTTGGTCATCCCGAATGATCTCTGCTAACTTCTGGTCTGTGTCAAGGATTTGGAAGCATAACGACCTCCAAAATCCATGGAGGGTCCTCAACAAAGGCGTTGAAGCCGGGCGAAAGAACCAGAATGTGAGAATGACAACAGGATGAGACCCGGCCCATGCCCTGAGTAAGTCGGAGCCTGTTTTCCCAGGCTGGATATTGTGGTAGATGTAGTCCATGAGGGTGGATTTTCCCGAGCCAGGTTTGCCCGAAATCCAGAAAAGCTCTGTTCCACTTTTGAGCCAATTCAAAAAATTCTGTCTCGAACGACTCTCGCTTTTCCTGGACCGGGCATGTTTAATACGCGTATTGTCTAAGATCCACTTATAGGTATTGCCAAAGTCATCTACGCGGCCTTCAATCATGTTCCGACGTTCATTGATCTCAGGGAAGGTAAGAGCCTTGAGAAGGCGTCTCCTGCAATCATCGTACTCCTTTTCACGATGCTGTCGGGCACTTTCGTCATTTTGAGCGCTCAACCGTGCTGTGAGTTCCGCCTCGGATGACTTTATCGAGTCGATGACTTTTTTCGAAAGTAGTTGCTGGGTTTCCAAGAGCTGGACAATAAGGTCCTTTTGACCTTGTGAGAGGCTTTGGAATTCCTCTTTCCTAATCAAATCGCTTTGGCCGGCTTTGATACTTGCAAGAGAGTTAGTCAAACCCTTGATGCCAAGATAAATTCAACGTGAGCCGGGCAGCATGTCAGCATCGCTGGCATAGGGAGACATGCAGCTCAAGCTTTGCTCAGGAAGTTTCGAGAGTCAAATTACTTACTATAAGTCCTTCAGAATGTTGGACCTGAGAGCGGTGTCTTGAAATTCCAGTTTCTGCTGCAATTTTTTGATCCTTCCGCTAGTTATTAGCGCCTTGACTGTACTCTTGAATGCAAAACCAAGTTTGCGAACGCCTTGAGCCTTAGACGGTTTAAGCTGATTGAGGACAATCTTAAGCTCATCGGCAGTTGCTGAGGCATCTTGAGCGACTTTTTCGATCCTTGAAGGCTTCCCAGTTGGCTTGTTACTTCTTAAAGCATTTTGTAGGTCTCTGTTCGCAGCAGTAATGTCTGCCGTGTGCTTCTCTATTCTAGAGTTCTCGTTTGTGGAACCATTGTCGTATAGCTCTTTGCAGACTTTGGCAATTTCAATGGAAAACTCGACTAGCTGGAAAACGTTGCACGCGAGGGACAAGGCACTGATCGGATCCATATGCGATCGCCAGCAGGATAGAGAAAGGTGTGATCTCGTACGGAGACGTGTATCTGCGCGTAGGAGATTGCAAGGAACAGTAGCTATGGGCTGGTTAGGATTATAGCTATAGTAAGCCCCGAAGCTGCCAGCCGTTGGCCACAAGACTCTAGATGCGCCAAGAGTAGCTCAAGACCCAGCTGCACCGTGTTCCGCACAACTCGTGTATATTTATATTTCGAGTATGCCCCGTTGGATGAATAGTATAATAGCTTGACGTTGAAAGCCACCATCATGCCTTGACTGAATCAACCCCGCCGCTTTACCCTTACTGGTAAGGGCGCGCCTGGCATTTTCCGTGGGAAACCAGTTAGAAGGTAGGATCTGATTGGCGGGACTTGGCTGAGTAACATCCTACGTATTCCGACACTGTGATAGGGTAGAATGGGTATCAGAGGCAGAGTATGCGCGGGTTAGCATCGTAAACATCTGAGCCACCTAGCGCTGAGCATCTGAGCGTGTTCTGAGCGACACAGCAACGATCCTCTGCGTCCTCCCTACCACCAAGCCATCGAGCAATCAAGCCGTCAAGCGACAGAGTTCTTCGCTAAGCAACGAGCCAAAATGTCATGCCATGTGCTTCGACTAGGACATTTACCGAAACGAATGAGTACAACAGTGGTACCTAATACGGAAGAGGAGGGATCTACATTGGGAGCAAAATGAGCAGATACCAGCTCAGCAGAATCAGAAGTGGATGTGGGGTTAGCAGCAGATGCAACAGCTCCTAGCTGAGCAGGTTCGGGTCCTGCAAGGACTGCGTCGGTTATTAGGCCAGCCAGCTCAGCCAGCTTAGCCAGTGTAGCCAGCGCAGTTATCACCTTATCAGGATCAGTACTGGCCCTGCTCTGCCTACATGACGCCTGAGCAGCGTGGCCAGGTGGCACCGCAGGATGTGATTTGGCCTCCATTTGAGCGACGACCCGGAAACCTTGGTCCTGCTCTTCGAACGCGGCATGGCCAATGATACATGTATTTCCCGGATACCGCTTGTATCAGCCAACATCCTGAATCCGGCTATCGGCGCTATGAGCTCGTGCAACAAGCCGATAAAGCACTGCGATGGCAGGCGAGACTTGCTGGTCTGTGGAGAAGTCCTTGGGGGGGCCTCTCGCATCCATCGCATGGCTTACACTCGTGATGCTGGAGACCATGATACATGGAGCGTTATGGGACACCCTGAATGGGGCTATGAGAAGATACTGCCATATTTTGTAAAGAAATAGACCACGCTCAACCGCCCTAAGTCAACAGGCGCCACGTCGCAAGAATAACATCTGTTTCAATAAAACCCGAAGACAAGTCCATCATTGAATATACTTTGCAGAAGACCAGGACTATGCACGTACTAGAAAAATTCTTACTTATGCTTTCTCCCTAGAAGGTCTTCGGCACCAAGAGCGTTTACTTCAAAAGCATATCATGGAGCTGATAAATAGCATCAAATATCAACGCCTGAACGGCGAAGGAAAAGTGACCAAAGGAAAGACGGTATACCCGGACAGCTTTCCATGTGAGAGGACATACCTCCTTTAGTGAACTTTTTTTATGTATCAGAGCCCAACCATCATTCCCGGCCCTTGATGCAGTCCGGAGTACGGAGGGTCATAAATACTCTTAGTCGGTTGAAGAGCCTGGCTCTGTTGCTGTCTTTCTTCGAGTGAATACGACCGGTATAGGTTTGCAGAAGATAATTTTGCAGCATGTTGTCAACAATATTGACCCTGACAAGATTATAGGCAGAGTGTCTTCAGACTTAAGGCGAGGCGACGTCCTGTCGATCATTTTCGAAGATAAACCTTCAGCCGCATTCGTAAGAAGAGGGTATTAAATTAGTCTACAAACAGACGAATACGGAGAATGACACGATAAGTCTTGATTTGCGCTAAGCGATTAACGTGCCAAGAATTCAGTCCTATAAACACGCCCCTAAAGCGGGTGCCTAGACGACACCCGCTTAGGGGCTATTAATAAGGGACTCCTAATGGCGCCTTCTCCTAGATCACCCGTTACAAAGTTGATTTTTGGGCTCTATAATGCCCTGAAGACACTGGCATGCTCCAAGGGCCTCAGCTAGAAGTTAGGGTTAGGGCTTTTACTAAAAGAGTTAGCACAAATCAAGACTTATTGTGTTATTCTCCGTATAAGCAGAACAATCGTCAGCAAATCTAAATCCCCTTTTCATGGCCCCCGCCCCAGGCTTCCCGTGCAGAACAGCCAAACGGCCGGCCCGCGGGAGCCCGGGGCGGGTAGCCATCGCTCCCAGGGCTATCCCCGGGAGGGTCCGGAGCGGCCTCCACAGGTAGAACCCCCTAGAACGGCTCCTGCATTCGGATCCGGGCGTATCTTACAAGGTTCCGGGCGCATTCTCCAGGGCACCCTAAAACTCAACCATCTGTCCAATTTTCCACCTATCCATCTTCCGCCCACCTCAACCTACTAATGTTGCTGCCAGCAATATCTCGCATAGACATCTTCGGGTCCGTCATCAGCATCAGCTCATAATTCCTCATGAAGCTTCCAGTGTGGACTAGGCCTTTGAGCCACTATCTGTTTAATAGAGACGCCAGCTTGGAGATAAGTATATTAGCAGGTACAGCACCACGATAGAATACATCACCCATCGTTCACAAATACCTCGTAGGTGGTCTTCAAGAATTGCCGTTGCTGTGCATCTACATAGTCAGTCTCTGCAAGGAACATTAAGGAAAGGGTGTATCAAAGCCGGCTATATCTTCCTCGGTGAAGCGGTCTCCCTTTAAATTGCTCTACCGTCGGTCACTATTACTCGAGAATACACAGCGTCCAAGATTTTCCCTCCCATTCCAAAATCCTTTCTTCCCTACTTCATAGAAACCCCCAACGTTGAAACGAAGACCTGTAATTTCCGCCATAGCAGAACGCGACTTCATTGACATTTACCCTATTTATTGGGTACACTTTGCGTCTTAAGGAAGTCGCAAGGATATTCCTATGATCCTTTTCAGCTCCAGCTCGTCCGAATCAGAGATCACATCCTTGTTGCTTGCCAGCCACGTGGACGGAACAATGGGAATCACCAAAATAATTCGACATGCACTGACAAGATTTACTTTCGGTATCCCATGCGGGAGCCACGTGCCCGGATTGTTGGGAATGCATGGCAGGCTTGTAAATGGTTGTTGCGGTCGACCTCTAGAAGTATTACCATTTGCTCCAAAAGTCCCCATCCAGCGAGCGAACATTGCCATGAGATCAACTGTGGTCTGGAACGCTTGCACGGGCCCCTGAGATCGGCGAGATGCATGTGGCACAGGCACATGGTGCATAGCACGTAACTCTTCACAGGTTCCATCCTGCGGGGTATGTCAGGGGGTTATAAGCGCACTTATAAGCTGTCAGCCGCTTTGGAGTCATGCTAGGGCTGTATTATTCATCCATAGTACGGCCCGAGCTTTACGAAAAGCCACGGATTTACACAGGTGCACCACCAATGGACAATGGAGACAGTGTGACTGCGGGCCCATATCCTATGCTGCAACGTATTCCTGTACGTGGAAACAGGGAGATCAGTACAACGAAACGGAGAACAATAGGTTTGTCGGTGGCCTTAAGCTTTACACCTCCTCAATATCCTCCCTAACTAAGATAGCATTCACAGGATAATTACCAAGTTCATTTGGCTCTGACGACTCTGCCCCCGCATAGGTACGTGTAAGAACAGCCTTATCAAAATTATCGTCCCTGAGGGCTCTGTAACGCTTTGCCCAGCCCCCATCTATGCCACCGTACTGATGCTGCTCATTGGTGGGGCTTGGTGTTGAGGGCCATTTCCAATTTCGACAGGTAGATCCACCACGTGTTCCGGACAAGCGTTCTGGTAAGAGCGGTCTTAACGTGGGGAGACTTATACACAGAATAGCAGCTGCGAGCTGGGCTTCTAACCAGTTATCACTTTCCACTCTAAATTCTAGGTAACGATCAGTATGTGAACTTTCCTGTTGTACTGATGAGGGAGTTTCACCACTGGATGTTATATGGTTATAGATTATCATCCGAATGGTGTTAATGATTGCCACCCTTGCTCGGTTAGTAATAAGCTCTCCTGGAAGTCGAAAAAAGGCACCCTGTGAGATAACTTACAAACCACCCAGAAGAAATACAAAGCATAGTATTATCTTTTGCTTTGACGGAAGGTGGAGATCTTTGATAACCTTAATAGGCATTGTGACGATTAAAATGTCGATAAAGCTGTTTGGTATACCAATGGCGATATTAGCGTTCTGAAGTTTAAAACACTTTCTAGGTATTAAAGGGTTCCATGACGAGTCGACAGGTAAGCATATAAAGGCGATACCTAACATCGTTCCGATCCACCAAGCAATACACATGGCACCGACTATATAAACAGCGACCTGGAGCTTCTTGTGTGGCCTGAACGACCGGCGATACAGTGCGAGAATACTAAGATCCGCGAAGAAAAGAGCTGTCATCGCAAGTAATTCCGAGGCATGATCCGCCTGATAACGTATTAGTCAAGGCGTGAGAACATTGAAATCAAGTTCATGAACAGACCTTCAGCGCCTTAATTTGGGTCTTGAGTGGCAGCATGCTCATGTCATAACCCCCTAGTCCATTTAGCAGTTGCAAAATTTTTGCGAAAGCTTGGCATTTTTGTTTGCGCCCATCCCCACGACCGTATAAGCAAAAGTTAGTCTAATCAGAAATTAGCTGCTTAACTACAACAACCACTGATAATTTATTAAAACTTAAATCCTTAATATCTTAATAACGCCTTGTTTGTATCTTATAAACAATATAATTCTAGAATTACAGGAGCTAGATCTATAAATTTTATATACAAATTCTCAAGATTAGACCAACTTTTGTACAGACGGTCGTAGGAGTAGACGCAAACAAAAATGCCAAGCTTTCGCAAAAATTTTACAACTACTAAATTCTCTACAGCTGAGCGCCATCAATTCAGCATCCCATAGATATTATTTAGAGCTTGACGGCTGACCTAAGACGAAAACTAAATAGAAGGCAAAGTAGAACACCGTTACGAGTATTGCAAAAATATCATTAAGCCTAAAGCCTGCTTTATCGCACCTATAAAAATTCTAGAGTAGCGCCGCGGTAGTGCTAAATTCAGTGGACCGCATACTAAAAATTGCACATTGCGACCATTTCAATAGAGCTCTACCACCTACTATTTGTTTGACCCTAAATTAAGCAGAGTTGAAGCTATACATAAGTATATCTATTTACCCCCGTTTGCCCCCTAATAGCAGACCTCGTTGTCGCCCTATAGCCTCACTACCGCGATAATACCTGCTCCCGTTACTATATATATAGTACTCTACTACCTATTACCTATTTAATACCTAAATAGATCGTATTAAAGCTATATGCTTAGGTATCCTTTTACCCCTATTTCTACTCTAATATCAGCCCTTATCGTTGCTCTATAAGCCTACTACTATAATAGTACCTTCGCCGCGTAGTAGATAGAGTTGTTTAGGTATTAGGAAGTACTTAGATGGTACCTAGGGTATTAGTTAGCTACTAGTAATAGTATATAAAGTAGGTGAAGACTTATTAAGCATATACTAAGTGCTAGGGGTAGGTTGGGAGGCACTTTAGTAGTAGTATGGCTATAGGATAACGATGAGGGCTGCTATTAGGGAGGAAACGGGGGTAAATAGATATATATATATAGCGCTTTAGTTCTACCTAATTTAGGGTTAAATAGATAGTGGGTGGTAGAGCTCTATTAAAATGGTTGAAATATACGATTTTTTAGCATACGCCCGCGAATAAAATACTAAGACCTCGGCATAAAATATCGAAAATGTGAGCTGCAGAGTATGGGCTATAGCGATAGCTAATATATGCTATTAAGGGGGCAAAAGTATGCTTATATATAGAGCATCAACATTACCTACTTTGGAAGGACTTTATGCGATTATGGTGGAGCTAATGCCAATGGTCGACATGTGCATTTTTTGGTGTGCGGTCCACCAAATTTGGCACTAACGCGGCGCTACTCTAGAATTTTTACAGGTGCGATAATTTTGGTGCGGGCAACAAGACGCAACGCGATGGCCACCAAGCTTATAGAACAGGTTATCGCAGTTATCGCAATGGTTGTGCTGTCGTTGCTATTGTAACGGACCATGATGGCTCAAGGTACGTATGGCTGGGAAAGCTCGAGAGTACGTATACTGCTATGTCGATAGTGGAGCAAAGCTGGTGCAATGCAAGTATAGCTACAGAAATAGAAACGTTGACCGCCGGATGCTGTCAGAGATGGAAAGTAAATATATCCCTAAGTTCTCAAGAGAATAGTTAGATAGAACATTCATTGAACAGATGGATATACGTTATCTGACGGTTACAGATTGCTGTGAGTATAAGGTGGCATAATGGCGAGGAATAATTGCGGCATCGCTTCGGATTTACATATTGTACCTCGCAGAAATATAGGGCAAACTCACATGAATAGATGCCGCAGTATGATATTTTAGACGATTCCTGCGGCGATATTTTCATACCATATAGTGGTCTATGGCTAGATAGAAGGCCGGAAGCTAGATCATGTAAAGGAGGGGGGGGGGGGGGGGGGGGGGGTGGGGTTGGGCAGGGAAGAGCTGGTCTCAAGAAATTCAATGAGGTATCCTAGCCTTTAGCGGTGTAGGTTTCGCTGAGTAGTTAGCAAGTCTGCATCCAGAACTCGAGTCTCTGCTCCTGCAGCCAAGGGTCCATTCAAGAGCCATATGGGATGTTCTCTGTTATGCAACCTTGAGGCACGTTGCATGCGTTATGTTGCGGAAACGAATCTGACTGCATAATAAACGAACTTCCATCTAATATCTGACCAATGATGTGGAGGGGTATAGGGCAGAACCCCCCGAAATTGCGATTGGTCAAGCGGAGCAGCTCGCGTCGACGACCTAATCACACCTTCTTGTTCGGCTGGCTCGAATTTAACAGCAGCCAGTCTTTGCCAACCATTTTCTTTCCAGCTGACGCAATACCCTGGATTTTACTTAGAACTTGTCAGCGACGTAGTACCTAACAATCCGCCGAAAATACAATGAATGCTCTTCACTCGCTCCTTGGGTGGACCTGCGTGCGCCCACCGAGGCCATGCGCCTGAGTTCATGTGCACCCAACGAGTTGTTTCCCACTGTACTTTGGTGGTTATGGTCGTTAACGGGGATCCCATTCCCCGAAGGTACTAAGGTTCTGACAGCTGTATGGATAGATGGCCCCAATGAGTAGCGCTTCAACGACGTAGGTTCGTATCACTCAGAGCGATGGATGGTCCATGAGGGATTAGGAAAATCAGCTGAGAATGTAGGGCGGCTTAGACCCTCCTTTCATCAGTTCTTTACTGGTGTAGTCACTTGTATTGGTCGAAAAATTTGAGCACGGGAAGCAGACCTCGTTACGACTAAACCAAAAGGGTGATCACTGGTGGTAAGATCCTGAACTGTATCTTGAACCACCAGAAGGGTTCCTGCAGCGTATTACCGCTGCTGATCATAAAAATATGGCGTTTTGAAAATGCTCCTGGTAATACCCAGGACTCTGTATCGGATAGGTTTGAGACTCGCCCCAGGCTTAAGAGTATCATAAGGATGAAATTGTCCCCGACTAAAACCTATGCAGCTACAATCTTCGACGGTACGCGTACATCTTTGAACATCCGGATCAGTGCGACATTGTAGGGGTATGGGAGAATGGAGGCAGATTGGGCGGACGTTCTCCGTAGGGGGCTCACCGATCAACCGTACAGCCCTATAGGGCCGACCACGAGAGGCCCGGCCCCTAAAGCTGGTCCTTAGAAAACAAAATACCTACCTAAAATCCCCAGCTCCGGGGACTAATTCTAGGGCCAAGGTGCCTGACTTTTACAGTATCTCCAGGGGCTACCACGTTCATAGGGAAGTCCTTGCCACGAATCGTTGCGGAATACCAGGTTTGCAGGTTCTTCCAAATTGAATATGTCGTCGTCTATCATTATTTTCCGCTTTGCAAAGATGAGTCTACACTAATTCTAGCTGAGTCTCTCAATCAAAAATATCACTGCATGCTTCGAGCACTTCGGTCGCATGCTTGATTACCAGAATGAAATCCACCACTTCCACATCCACACTCTTTTCAATCCAAGACTTCTAAAGATGCTTCGAGCACTTCGATCGCATGCTGAAAACTAGAATAATAAACCTCGCTTCCACATCCACCTCCACCTCTCTTCCACGCTTGGAGACCTGCGAAACCAATCATCTTCTGTTTCGTTCCACAATACCAGCTCTTCAGAGGAATTCTCCAGCTCAGTCTTAATTACCTCAGGGCTTCGCTTTCGCTTCCTATTCGGCGTTATTTCCTGAAGCGCTCTGCTATGAACTTCTATTGATCGTTCAAAGTTGATGAACATGACTCTACTAGTCTCCTGATTCCAAAGCATATTTGGTGGTTAAATATCTTTGTGCTGGACCCCTAGGCGTGTAATTTGGCTCTTAAACTATATAATTTCCGTGCTGTACTTTCTAATCACATTAATCTCGTTAAACCCCTCTCCTCCCTAAGATATTAGAAGCATGTGAATTAAGGTATAATATAGGTTATACTATAGCGTTATTAAGTCGATATTGCTAAGATATACTAGGATTATCTTGCCCTAAACGCTTTTAAGCCGGTTATAAATTCGTCCTTCGTGCTTTAAGTCTAGCATAAAAACTTCTTATATAGCCTTGGCTATAAAAGTGTAACTATGCGAAGCTAAGGTCATCTTGAAAAGTATGCCTCTAGCACTATGTAATCCGAGCTCCTTACAGTTGCTATCTAGAGTCATACTAAGCTGACGCCGAACTATCTCAGTAAACAGTTCTATGTGGAGCAAATAAGTACGCACCTTCTTACCTTAATAATGCAGGTCCGTATTCGGGTAGTTTTTATTAAGTAGAGAGCTTCTTACCAGTCCAAGCAAGGATGCTTGTGTGTAGTATTGTCGCTGTGTCATGCTAGATAACGAAACTTACGCGCCGTGCGCTCGGTTCCCTTCTTGGCTTCTATTTGCGCTCCCTTTCTTAGTAGGTATATAGATGCTTTTGGTATTATTACCAGAATCCTTGGCGGGATCGTCTTGATTGTCGCGAGTAGGCTCAATCTCTAGGCTATAGCCTAGCCGATAAGACTTCTGCTACCTCTTGCGTAAATAGTAGGGTGAGGATTTGGGGTCGATAGAATAGCTCGAAGGCTTATAGGCCGAAGGCGGTGCTTCCAACTTCGTCTACTTATATAGGATACTGTGGAGGATCTTGTCTAAGTTAAGTGACTAGGTGTGGGCTCTTCGAAGCGACTTCTCTCTCTATGATTCAGTTTATCCTGCGGACTAGAGAGCTATGACATAAAAGCTTAATAATTGACTAATTGCTATTAGCGGATGCTTGAAATTATCTCCTTCTACCGCGCGCACTTCCTTGTTGGGTTCCGCTAGATGGTAGTAAAGGGTATTAGAATCTTCTTCTTTGATCTAAAGGAATACTATGGCTTCTCCTATTATGATGCAGCTGTATTCGGAACCACTCTTGAGCATGTATAAATATGTTTGTGTTACTACTGCCGCTACAAGCTTGTCGGCATTGTACTCGAATTTCTTGACTGGATCAGTCGGGAAGGTCGACCTATTAACAACTTCGTTTAGGACATCCATCGCGCGAAGACCGGTCCGCAGAATCTCCTTTGAGATTTTGTGTGGAGCTTTGTACTCGATAATAAATAGTAGCTCCTCTATCTTATTCTCGTTCTTCAATACACATATTTGATTGACAGGGATAGGCTTGAAGCGGCCTTTGGGTTCGCTTGGAGGACCTGATAGATGTAGACGATCTCGAACATCCTCATCCAGATCACTGAGGCCGTTGGTGTAGTTGTCAAATACCAGCCCCTTCCCAAGAGTCCATTTCTCACCGTACAGGTCGTTGGCAATAAGGGTAGAAATGACATTTGCGATAGCGTCTTCGACCGTAGTTTGATGAAATTTTTTAAGGTCCTCTTCGCTAGCAATCTTTCGGCCGTATACTATATTACCCAACTCTTCAAAATGTAGTAATGGACTGAATAATTGACGGGCTAGACCTTTAGGCGGATGGAGAATTTTATAGAGCTGTTCAAATGCGTCTTGTCGCTTCCTAGGGAAGTCCGTCCATGGTAGCATCATTTTAGGGCAACATTTGCCCTCTGGACTGGTAGTAGATCCCTGGGTACTTATTGATTTGTCTGTCTAGACCGACACGGACCCTAAGAGCTTGTGGCATGACTCCAATAGCTCCTCGAAGGTTGTCCGACGCGTTTTCTCCTCCGCTTGCTTCGCGCGCCCCTCCGCCTGGTCTGCCTGTGCCTCTGCCAGCTTTCGAAGCCTGCGCTCATCTTCAGCAAGCTGGGTTATTCTCTTAACCTGCTCTTCGAGCTCCCTTATCTTGGCGTCCTCCATCGCGAGGGGATATGTTCGTAGATGTATGAGTGGGTGTTACGGGGAAACAAACGCCTCGGATAGCTAAGGAAGCCGTAGGGCTGAAGTTTGTTGCCCAGGCGACCAGCTTTAGATCACTCTCTAGGGTTCAGCCCTACACCTGCTTACCTCATCCGTGCCTGCCATCACTAACATCCGACTTCTCCTGTGTTAATCCATTTTGCTCCGCAGTACATCATCAATACGTCTCGATTCATTTTGTAATCTTCATAGATATCTCGCAACCTCTAGTAGTACAAGAGCACGTCTTAAGATAACCTACTAGCGACGACCGATTTCATACCACGGCCGCGAGTACACGTAATCATTCCCACTCAGCAACTATCTGGTTTCACCATTAATGGAACGTATTCATTTCCAGACTCAACAATTTTGATGAATATTATCCTTAAAGGGGACCAGATCATTCCCTCTCTTGATCTCCATGCTTGTCTCCTTGGTGCTCTAGAAGAGACCCGCAATTACCCAAAAGAAGATCTTGTACTTTGATTTCGCTATTCCCCTCGTGAGCCTGCATAAGTGAGCGTTACCCTCATGGGCGCTTTTGGCACAACAATCTTACCTATGGAGATGTTGGAACAGTTCTAAGGGGCTTAGAGACTTTTCTCACTACGGGGAATGAATACGTGGCATTACTCTACATCGTAGAAGACGAGTAGAGAAGTGCCATAGGTAGGGAATCCAAACCCTAGCCGAGTTGAGTTCAGTGATTTGGCAGAAAATAAAGGTGCCAATGGATCTATTCTTCAAATCCAAGTGAGTGACTCGACACAGGCTGTAGGAGCCAGTGGATCTGCTCTTGAATAATATTAGGGTCAGAGGTATCTTGCTACCAAAATATATTGTCTCGCCAGAAGAGATGACTATGGTCTTATGAAATAGTAAATACAAAACCCAAACTTAAATCTTTCAAAGTAGATCTCTCTACTTCTCGAGTAACCTTCAAGTCGAAAATATAATATCAATTTCGCTCCTTCATAAACGGGTCTCCTACATGCAATCCAAGCAGCAATCTTCGGCTGGGGGCTCACTGGTCCAGTCACATTTTCTATGGTCCGCACAATAATTGAATCCTGCGCACATACAGGGGTATTGCGGATCTATGGGCGTTGGTCTATCGATGGAAGAAGTCAGCACATCAACCATTGAGTTATCTGCTTTTAGGCAAGCAGGAAATGGGATCCCAGCGAGGACTTACATGGCTGAACAGGTGAACGTCGGCGTTGGAGGCCCTGTAGGAGTTGGCGTAGTCGTTGGGGCTGCACTCGAGGTGAGATCAATCCAACTACAATCCGTGAAGCAGCACTGACATCCCCAATCAACTGGGGAGCAGTCTGAATTGGCGTCACAGTCGGAGCCTTTACCGTTTCGTGATTCTAATCGGCGAGCTTCAAGCTGGAATTGGGATCCGCCAAGGGGAATGCGTACTACGCCGGAACTCGCAGACGCAAACGATATCTGCAACGTAGCGAAGAGCGGGAGCATGAGAGTATAAAGAAGTCGAAGAGGTGCCATTGTTCCCTTTTTCTTACTTTCCTCGAATCCAAGTGAGTTTCCGTGTGAAAAATTGTACGAAGTGTCACGACTGGCGAGCTAACTTCGATCACGCCAATGTTTTTTGGGTTGGGGGATAAATGTTGCAACCCTTGTCAAGGGTATTCATTACATTTACGCCTCAGGTAAAATCACCTTCGACCTGGAGGATTCTTGACATGACACGTGAGGCAGTACACACTGATTGGCAATGCAGCGCCAAGGCCTAATACTGCGACCAATTGAGTGGAGCTGAAAAGCACAGAAACGGCGGGTGCCTGCATCAGCGCAGCAGCGACGAGATCTTCTGAAACAGCTGAAACACGATCATCGCCCATCATTCTATTCCCTTCGGGCGTTTAGCATATGCTGAAGTTTCTCTTCTCGTTCAACTCAGCCTTTCCAACACCATGACGAAACGGATTTGCAAGCCGCAATATGCGGCCCCCTGAGCACATGCATCTGACTCTCTCAACAGACGCTAATTAAAATTGTCCAATCAAAATCGAAAGAATACGAGGACATGCAAGCATCGAGAACCAAGTCCTTTGAACACACTGCCGAACGTAGTTTCGGAATAATACGCTGCTTACACCCCCATATCTGCGGCAAAGCAGGTCAAGTTGCAATAAACTAACAACGTCTGTCGCCGTCAATTTTTGTTGTTTGATCTCCTAACGTTGTATCTCTTTCATACATGTTCCCTGATATTTTTATAGATCTTCTTTAGATGAAAAGATTGGATCATTTCAAGATAATCCCCTCATCTTATAAGAGGGAATATTCAGAAGTCGGACAATTAGACCTTTCATATCCCTTTCGCATAGCATTCTTATCCTGATGCACAGTTCCTTATTTCCATTCTCTTCCTCTTCCACACAGTAATGAAATTTCAACTTCTCGCCTCTCCGCCCTCGTCGCCCTGCTCCGCCCTCACCTCACTAGCGCCGACTGTCCCCTTACTTCCCCTTCAAGCCCCATACCAGGTTGCTGGAGCAAGCCCGGATGTGCGTACGTAATCGCCTCTGATCTTGGCCCTGGCGCGGCCTGCATTTTCGACTATTATAATTGCGGTAGCATAAATGTCCCGTTACTCCCGTTGACCAACCCAGGATCAGCCACCGTCGCATGCGAATACACTACATAACCGACCGCTGAAAACTGTCCGACAGCCCTGCCTGTCCTGCCTGGCGGTGGTGGAGGAGGTGGAGGTGGAGGGACTGGACAACCATCAGTAACTTCCCCACCTGGCAATAGCGGTGGGGGTGGGGGGAGTGGAAGTGGAGGAACTGGACAACCATCTGTAACTCCTCCACCTGGCAGTAGTGGCGGAGGTGGATAACCATCTGTAACTCCCACAGCTAGCGAAGGCGGTGGCGGTAACCCGCCTCCTCTCCCCGCACCCGCCACAACCGGTAGTCCCATCTCCACAGCTTCAGACGCTTTCGCCACATCCGCTCCCAGCGTAGCCACGCTCTCCTACTCCGGCGGCGTCCTCAATACACCAAAGCCACATTTACTTCTCTCGCCAGCCTCACCAGCCTCACTTCTATTACAGCTACAGTAACCAAGACCACATCTGCGGGGGAAGCGGTACAAACTGAAGTCGGTCCTGTCGTTGTTGGCCCTGGTGGAATTCTCTGGGGCCTACTGGGCACAGCACCGGATTATATCTGGCCGTTTTGCAGCAGCAGTGGGCCGGCTCCTCCACCTGGTGGTGACACTGATGGAGGTACAGGGGGCGGTGCTGGTGGATCATTCGGCTGCCAGGACTGTGATGGTGGTGATAGACAAAATGGCTAGGGTGGTAGATCTGGTAGAGGAGGCGGTGGTAACGCCGGCGAGCCAGCTCCGCCAGAAGCATGCCACGGGGCCAAACGTATTAAACGATCGGACTCTGATGTTGGCTCGAACGTTCGCATCGTCAAGCGAGCCGTAGAGGCACTTAATTCGAACAATCCCCTGAAGGACGCTTTGAACAACTTTGGAGATCAAGCCAGCGCAGCCATCGATTCGACCGAAGGCATCATGGCCAACAAATTTTCACAAGATTGCCAGAATGGATACGTTTCCGGACTAAAGGGACATTACACGCCAACGAAGACACTCAGCGTCGGTACTGGTGACAACGCTCAGACGTTCAAATCTGGCCAGTTAATATACGGGGAAGTGCGCTTTGATTTCGACCCGAACAAGGAGCATGTCAATGCGCAATTCGGGAAAGGCCCTTCTAGTAAGTTTGCTTACCAGCTAGACCAGAGCAAGTGGCCCGATGGACCCGACGATTTGACAAGGATGCAAAAAGCCATGGTGGAACCCATCAATGATGTGAACGATACATGCAATTACGATATAGATCTCAACATAGCCAAGTCTACACCAGCGTGGGCTACTATGGAGGACGATGCGATGCAGAAGCTGAAGGATTACTAAAAGAACGCCGCGAGCAGACCTTGTTAGAGGAGTAATCTGTAAGATGGTGGAGAGTATTGTCGAAAGCTCGAAAGTTACTTTAACAAGAGAGATTCTATAGAGTATAGATCTTTTTTCAGAATCCCCTTTGATAATTCAACACGTCTTTGACGCAAAAACCTATCAACACGGAAAAGAATGAAATTTTTCTTAAATTAACTTGTTCTTAAAATCTTACTTACCCATTATATCACATCTTGGAGCTTTAATGCACCAGTATATAAATCCGACTTCAGGACAGAATTGTACGAATACCCGAAAAAACAACAACGCCTACAACCCCGCAAGCCGACTAGGACAACAACAACAACAACAATAGATGCCGCTGCAATTCGTACAGGCGACACAAAGATATCAACAATTGCGATTGTTGACCGTAACTCACTATCAGCAGCGGAAACAGAGAAAACGATCCTCCTTCCAGGATAGAAAATTAAGCATAGTACACGCGAAGCTGGAAATTAAGACGTCTGAGACGCGAGGGTCACTGATCATACATATGGTGGTATAGGGTGAGGTCCGAATCAAAATCAGCAAAGTGGGCAGGGATTAATGTACAGGTTGACAGATTGCTATGGCAGGCTGTTGTACAAAGGTACGCAATTTCTTCTACAGAGAGATCGATGAAGCCACTTTTTATTTGTCTTTATTTCCGTGGGTACGCCTGATTTAGCTTGGTTTAATCGAAGTCTGTAACACAAGATCCATGCTTCTTGGCATCCTAAGTAATCAGAATGCACAGACGGCCTAAATATAGCAGACTGACTCCTGATCGTAAGACCTGCTACCCCCTCCACTAGCGTAGCACTTTCCCGCAGCAGCATTATTTCAAGAGCCACCAACAGCACCAGTTGACTATGTCACGCCTCGCAGTCTTCCGAACCAGCCCCAATACCGCAAAAGTCTCAAATCCTTTCTTCTGCGATATACAGTAAACACGCTGCCCCCGTTATTCCTCGTCGCCCCTGGATCCATCCTGTGAGCCCCCTGACCCGGTAAATGACCCGCTAGAGTCGGTAGATGCAGCTTCGGAGACGGGCATCCGAGAGCGAGGAGGCGCCATAAGGCAGAGGAGTCAAAGAGGCGTTTTGGCGATGACCCTGCAGGGAAGATACGTTTTTGTCAGCATGCGTTACCACGTTCATAGGCCCCACGCAAGAGAGTCGTAGGTACCTACAGGCACGTAGGTACTCCAGCGTTGAATCGTCTTAGCCTCACGAACTCCGTGTACAGAATGATACGCGCATAAGATAGGGAGAATTACGTTGTACTGTGGACTTGGATCGTTGCTGTGCAGGATACATAGCGTGTAAAGGCTTCTTTACGGGAATTTGGTACATTGATCATCCAGCCATTAGGGAGAACCAAGTTCCAGCCAGCATCAGCCAGTGAATCATGTGCACACACTCGTGTCCACGGACTCAACCGATAGCTATGGCAAGTACATGAAATTGACTTGAGGCTTTTTAAAATCAGATTTTTCGTTCATTCATGATAAATCAGGAAGCAGCTAATCTTCGCTCAAGCTCGCGTATCTTTTCCTTACGTTCATGTCCACAGACCCAATCGAGAATGTTGTGGATATCGTGGCGGAACTGCTTCATGTCTGCATCCTTGGAAAACCTATAGCCTTCGAGCCAATTCATATGCCAGATCGAATGGCCTTCCTCTGTAAGTTCATACCAATGGGCATGGATGTTGGCGAGTTGTGGCACCCAGCTACATGAAAAGGCGATACATTCAATGTCCACGCCTACTGCTTCTTTCTCTCCAAGCTTTCTCGTGAGTGCCTTTAGCTGCATCCGAGACTCCACCAGAGCTGCACCGGAACGGATGGCCTGGTTCTCGGCCGCTTCGATGGGTTCGTCTGCAGATTTGTCTTCCATGGCGAATCCCGCCCAGCGCACATCGCCTCCCAATTTAATCAAAGCGGTGGCAGCGGTGTTGAGTTTTGGTGCGTTACGTGGCGGATTATGTGGTATTCTGAGACCCCAAAGATGGTCTGGTACGGGGTTGGTTAGGCCCAGCTTCTTTTCTATGTTTTCTCGATGCTGGTATAAGATATTTCGATTCAGTACAGCCTTTGTTGCCTCATGTAACTCGTCAGATTGGAAGCTTTTGGTGACGTAGCTGGCGATATTTCCAAAGGTCTCTGCTGACCTTGTCTCTTTGACGATTTTGGGGAGGAGCTTGGAGTAGTAGCCGTCCTCGGGCGCTGTTGAGTTCTCCTTCCTCCATTGTTTGATGGTCTGTAATGATTCGGTCCGCATAGCGGAGCCCCTTTGCCTGCAAAAGATTCGCTCCACCTCCTGTTGCAACTCCGGGTACTTCTCATAGCTTTCCTCGTCCTCAAAGTAGAATCCTTCTTCACCCAACGAGTCGCGTATATTCCGCACGTTCTTCGCGATCTTGACGCTGGATGAGGTTGAGGTCTTAGTGGAGACGCTGCCCTTAGCAGTGTGAGAATGTTGTGAGGCGCAGGGTGTGAGTTCGGGATGGTTGAGATCCGTGTCTTCGGATGAGGGCGGGGACCCAGGGGGGTTTTGAGCTGGAGTATGTAGAGGCCTGGTCCGCTTTAAGGCAACGTTGTTCTTCGGGGTCATCGGAGGTGCCATGGGCATCTAGTACTATCAGTAGCTAGTCTGGGCAGGTAGTAGAGTTGCTCTTACCCCATCGAGGTGCTTTTTCGTAGGAGAAGGAGTTCTGCTGGACTTCCGGAGAGCGCCTTTCTCAAGCGTGACGCCCTCCCTGTTTGTAGGAGCTGGCATGACGTTCGAATTGACTTCGGCAAAGACGACCCGGCCGGCGGTTTGAGATACGCAGTGGCGCTTGTTCCTCCTACCAGGCTCCTCACTGCTGCTTTTGTGTTTGCGTTTTGGTCTCGTAGGGGTGAGGTGTGGGGATTGAAGGTCGGAAAGCCAACGGGTCACGTTGAGCCTGCTGTGATCTTCACTCATTGCTGGCGTTTCACTCATTGCTGGCGTATTCACTCTTCACTCATTGCTGGCGTATCCTCATTGGCGGGATCAATGGAAGACGGATATATTATTTTCAATAAGATTCAATAAGAACACGAGTGAAGCGTCGTTGTAGACCGGTTGCTGCTCAGGGACATTGTTTATTGTTTGGTCAAGTCTTCGTAATCGATCTACGGCCTCAAGCGCGACAACCGCGGCATTGCGTTGAATCAGCTGCCAAGAGAATTTTGAATTACCTTACTCAGCATCTTCTCACCCTCGCGTTGCGTGTTGCGCGTTCTAATCTACTGGCCAATAGGAAGCTCCATGGACCGTGGTTGCCATAGGCGACGGGCTGTCTACCTCAAACGACTCTGCTACATGAATGGCAGTACTATTCGATGGCATGCCTCCTGCAATAGTCACATCGGCTTCAGGAAGCTGCAATCTAGATTTCAAGGATCCTGACTCCGCACCGTCTTTTCGAAGATGAGAGCATGGAATGCAAACAAGGGGTGACGAAATGTCGGACGCTAAAATTAGCGTCTCGGTGATATAGTTGGCATTTGCAGGTCAGCAATCTCGGGATAACTTAATTCCGGTAGCATCCTACATAGCACCCAAAGTTTCTACCGAATCTCTTGAAAGAGAGCGGGATGGGGGTGGTGTGAGTTGCTGGCGGGGCCCACTTAATGCTAATGCCGGCCAGAGAAGATGAGGTAGTTGATACAACTCGTGGCACCCCGGCTGGAGACTCGAACCGGTTGAGGAGGATTTAAGATGTACGCGGACGCGCCTCTCCAATACCTCAATCAATGGATCAGATGTACGAATATGATGATGTCTAACGCACGACAAAGTGAAAGCGCCCAACCAAGGGCAGCGGGTTATACCTCGAGGACGTGTTTTGAAACGAGGCGGGATCGAGAGACTAAGAGATTACCGCACTACAGACTGTGGCCCAGAGAGAGAATCGAGGAACATGAGACATGATCAAGACAAGCCAAGACTAGTACATCATGGGTGATGAAACCACAACGGCATAGTGTATACCGAAGTAGACACGAACGAGGGACTCTTCAGACTTTCGGATTTGGGATGATGTGAATAGACGAACTTGCGAGCTTCAATGTCAATGAATGTTAGGGCGTGTTGTCAATCAAGCCGAACTGCTTTGGTGCCGACGGTGCGCTCTTGGTCAACTTTTGACAATGGCGTCAATGCCCATGGCTTCGAGATTCTAAAAAAAGCGGACAACACCTACACCAACCTGCGATTATGGGATCATGAATCTGAATTCCTTAAAAGTCCGCACTTCAAGACCTCTCTGCAACCAGATCACCAACTTGATCCTAACCCAAGGCCTAGATCACACTACACTCTCAGATAGCTCATTAGGTCACCGTATACATACCCTCTTCAGCGCGCATTCCATCCTCAGCCATCAGCGACACCCCATCTTTTGCCTGTACAAGCCAACCTACCTCTGCCATCCTTGGCGGTACACCAAACGCAAGATCAGCAGCAGCATTGCCAAGAGTATGTGTCCAGACATCGCAAAGATATCGTCCAACCTTCTATGGGCTCACACGCATCTCAAATCGGGTGCCCGGTATATGGCAGGCAAAACGGCATGTCCCCAACAACGGATACCCCGACGACGACCACGATGACGATGATTCCGACCTATGCTCCACAAAACCACGCCGTTGGATCGCTTTCATCACTCTCATGCTCAGCCAAACAAGCGCCAATTGAATTCGACGGGACAATCAAAGACTGGATGGCTGGGCTACTAAATGGTGCGCATGTGCAGAGGCCATTGCTATTAACAAAATACGCAATAGGAGACAAGATTCCCGCCGAGGCATTGGTATGGCGAGATATTCTGGACAGGGAGCTTGGTACAAGTTTGCGCACACACCCGGAGGATGGGATTGGAAAGCAGAAATTGGTGGGGGAAGAGAGCTATAGACTGCGTCTGTCTGCACTTGTATCTCATTTCCCAGCCGTTACTCATCACTCCAGCGCGATAAGGCCTAGTCTTATATGTGCCTTCGACAAGTACATCCTACACGACGACGTGGCCGCCACTCCTTCTATAAATTACAACCGAATCAACCCGAAGTAAATGAATTTCAATCAATAAGCGCTTCGTCCGTCCACTTCTGAACCTTCGAGGTTTTCACCTGGCCACTTTCTACACGTTCGTCCCTCTCAAATACCGGTCCCTTGACGTCATTCTTTGCCAGGCCAAACAGGAGGGAAGGCTGATCGGGTAGGGTGGGTACTCAGCGGATAGGAGGAGTGTGGAATTTGTTGGCGATGAAGTTACTCTCGGGCTCTGGCTTCGGAGGACTGCTATCAGTAAAAGGCATGTTAAAGAGCGGTCACAATAACAAGAGGTCTTGATAACCACTTCTTGTTATTACCAATCCGTCTCTTTCACCTTTATAGGACTCTTGACTTCAGCCCAAACGCTTCACAAATATCTGATACCGAGATGATCGCCCAGAGATAGGAGCAGGGAAGGGGCGAGAGTGGCGCTCGACACAAGCACAAATACTTGAGCTTAATATCCCGGATCTCTAGCGACCTCGATCCCGGAAAGAGAGCTCTACATCCGAGTCATGAGTCTCTAAGCGGTAACTCATGAAGTGGGCAAAGCATGATAACGTCACATTGAATACATCTCAATAGAGGAATGTAAGCACCCTTACGCAGAGTTTGCCACTACTTATGACTTCAGGTAAGACATTAAGCTCGCAGCCAATACCCTTGAATTTTTGACCTTTTCACGACCTACGCGCTGTTTTCTTCGCTCAGCACGCGATGCCCAGGTATAACATAGTGTGGGCTGCGGGACAGTTCCAATCAAGTCTGCAATACAAGCTTGTCCATCCAGCGGCACGTATATCTTTCAAATTTGCCTGACGCATCGTGTACATCTTCATCTTGGGTCATAGACCAGACGTCGTGTGTGCGTGAGAGGTGGACCTTGCATATCCTTATGTACTTATGCACAATTAGGTTAGTTTTCATTTTACGCCGGGAAGGCTGAGTCCCAAAAGCAAGCCGCATTGGACGAGCAAATGAAGATTTCTCAACAAAGAAGAGAACCCACGAGCCAAGTCCGACGTAATATCCGTTTGCCGTCTGAAACCAGGACACTTATCGCAGAAAAGCAGCGACATTGAACAGAAGATAACGGAGGCGCTACCAAGAGCCACACCTAATACTAGTCTGCCTACCAGCAGGGCAAACTTCACAACTCAACGTGCTATCCTGGAGTATTGCAAGGAGTAGAAATTAAATAACCCCACGCAATCCTTCTAATATTAATGTGGTCTTTGAAAACGTATGACTGCCCTAGTCTCGGCAGTTGGACGTGGAACTGGTCTTAAAGCAACACCATTCCTTTCATTTTGTGTCTACAAAAAAGTCACACATAACGTTGTTGAAGCTCAAGCCCTGACATAGAGCCTACGAGACCGCCATATGTGCTGCATTTTCAAAGTGGTCTAAGATCTTGTTCCCATCAGATCGGAGTCCAGAAAGAAAAAGGTGGAGCCAGTCCCTTAATCGCATTTCGGGCTTGACGGTCAATAGAAGCGAGTTACGGTAAGTACAGCGTCCTCTGTATCTGCATTTGCAGAATGATCAGTGGATGTGCACCTACTATTTTCATTAGCCGCAGGTCTCTAGTTAAGTCGCAATAGTGCAGCTGGCAAGTCCTTCTATTAACACCTTGCAACATGAGGTTCATGTCTTACTTCACAGTGCTAATCATCGGATACTATGCCCAAAAGTTTGATGAGTATAGGGTAATTATAATCAATCGTGTTAAGATGACGGCGTCCACCTTTTAGGAGAAAAACGTGGAAATATTGGCACACATCGTAAAACGCCAGTCCTTTAAGCATAGAAGAGACCCACAATAAGTAAATCTAATTGATAGTTTTAACGTAAAAAGTTTAAAATGTAACAATTCTTAAGAAGTTTAAGTTAATTATAAGTATTATTTTTTTATAAAGAAGAATTATAGGTTTATGAAGATTAGTTTTAAGCTGTAGGAGTGCCAATGTTATTGTTTCCTAGGAGGATGGACGTAATCCAGCCACTTAAGGGATAGGGCTGGAGCGTAGCGAAGCGAAAGTCCCCTAAAGCTGGTCTTTCAGGAAACAGATCTGGAGTAACGAGAGCTGGCTTCGAGCACTAAATCTAACTCCCAAGCAACAAACTCTAGGGTATCTCTAGGGGTGTTTGTATTAGTCCTGCAAGGCTACTCGGGTGGGTCCTTCTAGGGCTAGGGCTCGGTCCGGCGTTAAAGGCGCGTATTGGTGTTTATTGAGGCCCTTCTTGGGCCCGAGTAGACGGTACTTAATGGTTTCTCGCACATCGCCGCACTCATTTGTACAATATCAATATTGATATTACTCTGTTCAATGGCGTCGAAAAGGAAACACTCAGCTTTGTCAAATGTAAGGCACCACCATCATTCACCTTCACCTCGTTGCTACTTTCCTTCACTCACCACCGTTCTCATTCACAGCAGGATGGTACTCCTCCAACCGGAACTCACGCTCCTTCACCGCCTATTACGCACGAACCTGTTTCCTGCGCGGTGAAGACTGGCAGCGACACATCAGCAAGTCTCCGCGTGAGCAAAACAGTCGCAGTAATCACATTCACATTCCCTCAACCTATTCCGAGTGCTCACTGACTCCTTTTTAGCCCTGGATCTCCTCTTCGCAGTCCTGCCTTTACGAGCAATGCAACTGCCCTCCCTCCGTCCCGCATATACCTCCAACCACACTACCTCCTGACGGTCTCCCTTCCCCATATACAGCAACTGAGCCAGTACAGCAAGCAGTACTAGTGAGAATACTCTGAAGTTGCTTTGAAAGATATTGACTGACAAGACCGCATCTCTAGGCAGAACCTACAACAGCTGAAGTGTCACCGTCAGCTGCACTCAGACTTTCACAATCCTCACAACCATCCCTTCCACAAGCACGAACCTTCTCATCCTCTGCCCTCCTACGTCCGCAATCGGATATTTCTACAGTCCTCACCCAAGCCGCGAACGACTCAATTGACACTTCTGTCGAACGTCAGCGATTTCCCCTCACAAAGCCAAACCTTCGGATATTCACCCGTGCCGCTATGGGTGACAACCCGGTAACACCTAACCGTTCGGCCCAGAGCACTGGGCCTGGTACAATGAACAGTCAGAAGGCCACCGATGTCCAAACTATACGTATGGTTCTGGAGGCTAATGGTATGCCGCTCGAGGACGAAGATGTAAAAAGGCAGCATCCGCAGGTACATCAAACTGCAGCTGCGATTATCAACAGCGAGAGGCACTCGCCAGTTAAGGAGGGGTGGAAGGAGAATGTTTCCCAGAAGCGGAACAAATACGAGGATAGGAATGAGAACACCTGGATCAGAATGATGTGGACCGCGCTGAAAAACCCTGAGCGTAATGTTAGAAAAAGAGATGGTGAGGGCTCGTTGCTCGAACCCAAAGCCTGGGAGTCTGTCGCCTGGGAAAAAAGTGGGCTTGATGAAAATTGGGACCAACTACTACACGTCGGTTCTTTACCGGAACTGGAGACTGACGATGAAAACCACCTTGCACTCATCAAAAGCCTTCCTAGAGTCTCTACTCCCAAGCCCGACATCGCGTTCGGCCTCGAGAAAAAGGTGTTTGATAAAGCTCAGATGCTAGTCAATAACCAGTACCACATGTACGTCCAAACCTCCAAGGGTATCTACCACCCTTGGTTTCTTGTGGAGACCAAGACCAGCGGTACCATGCAAGAGGTAACAATCCAGTGCTGCCGGGGAGGAGCGGCTTTTGTGCGTTGCACAAGGCAGCTAATTCAGGATTCTGATCCCAAGGCTTTCGATAAGCAGCAGGGGCCAGACCTTCATTCCATGGCATTTTCCCTTGCTCTTGTACCGGATTGCGCAAACATTTATTATCACTGGGCACACAAGGACTCGGGTGGGCAGTTATGCTATCATATGCATTTCCTCAAACAATTCGCTCTCCGCGACGAAGACAGCTGCGTCGCCCTCATGCGCGCTGTGAACAACATCCTGGACTGGGGTTTGGATGCCAGATTGACATACATCAAAGGGATCCTACACAAGATACAAACGATAACCGCGGAGAAGGGCGCCAAAAAGAGGAAGAGGTCGACGGTAGGTGCTGAGGCACGATCCTCACATAAGCATGGCGAAGAAGCCGAGGGAGAAGACCAGGACAAGGACTGAACATGATATTTATAATATTTTCTTGCTTTAAGAGACTTGCTCCAATCTTTGTACTCTAGCATGCGATGATTTTAGATACTCAGACTTGATGACCAGTTTTTTAGTCCAAATAAAATAACCTGAAGCATGTCTTCCTAAGTCTTAATGTGATATAGAGTATTCGTTTCCACAGCTGATGGCGTATCAGCCAGTGCCAAAACCAAGATCAAGTATAGACCGGCGAAGGCAATCGACGCCTCTTAGGCGCTGGCGAAGCGTATACTGGATCTCGCAGAGAGGGTAGAAGAGATAGGAAGCGGAAGGAGGAGGCGTGATGGGTAGTTCAGCGGGCGAATCAGGTAATGCTAGTGATACTGATTAGCATATTGTTGGGAAAGCGTCTTGAGATCGTTTCGAAGGGGATTTCTTACAGTAGTCACCCTCCTGTGCTGATGGCGTCGGTACTGGTGACGGTAGTCCTGTTGGCGGTGGTTCTGAAAGCGATATCGATGGTGGTGATGCTACTGATGGCGCTATTTAATGCAAGAAGTGGAGACGGAACTGGAAGGCGGTGTAGTCATTCAGAAGCAGTGTGTAGCCAGGGTCTCCGCTGAGATCTTGCCGCGCGAAGAATTCCTCGCCGTTATTCCTGATCCCAAACCTGAGATGCAGACTCTGGTCCAGAAGGATTGTCTCCTCGTCCTTATCTATATACAGGGCGTCTTTAGCTCTGTCTTCGCCTTCTTCCTTGGCTAAGAGCTCGGCTTCGCCCTCTTTATAAGCTTGCTGGACGATAAGTCGGTATTGAGATCTTGGCCTGTGCGTCTGATGCTGGGAGCGACGCCTGCGTAGATGAATTCGAAAGTCCCATTAGGAGACAGAGAGCGGACAAGGTAAAGTTGTATTTCAGGTCTTAGGCCTCTTTGCGCAATTATGGTCTCTTTCCTACTCGAGAGGTTGCTCCACGCTTCCAGGCTACTACAATCCAAGTAGGCTATCCATCTTTGGGCTACCTCTCTGCCGTTGAACAGAGTCAACCAATGGCGAGGCTGCACGCGCTGCTGCTGCTGTTTGTATGTTGGCTTCTGTTGTTGTTGTTGGCTTCACCAAAAGCTAACTCTTCCACTACCATATGACCGCTAGGTCGGCGTCCCAGATGCGTCCGGACAAACTTTGCCGCCTGCTCAATTCTTTCCATCTCGAACGCAGTGTAGTGTGTAGGTTTCAAGGCTATCTGTAGGGTGTCAGTATTTTGCCAATTGCAGTATCCGATATTGAGCAAGTCTTACGTACTGCACACGTTCTCTTCCTGGATGTATGCGTTCTTTCATTTGAGTCATCACCAGACGCTCGTTGATAAACGGATAAAGGAATGGATACAATTGACAACGCAGTGAGAGCATACTGTAGTAAGTATCCAGATCTCCCTTTCAATGGACAACTACGCGCCAGTCGCAGCTAGAAGAACTCACCTATCAACGGCACAGCCCTGTAGGGCTGATGCCTAAAGACCCGGAGCAGCAAAATTGAAGCCAAAGAAATCCCGTTTTAGGGACCAATCCTGCCTCCCACGCGACCAACTTTAGGGTATCTCTAGGAATGTATGCGGTTGAAGTCTAGACTACTTAAGGGCTATCTCAGAGGACCAAAGCCACCAGTGGGATTGCCTATGCAGCTTTTCACCCTAACCAGAGCAGCACCAATACAGCACCTAAAAATTGGCAGAGAATGTGCTACATAATTCAACCCGGCCCATAACAATGTCCTCGTGAAACCCTAAATAGTTCTATGTGCGTCTATTTGACATCGTCCACCCATTTTACAGTCATTGACTCCTTTCTAGCAGCAGCAGTGAAGCGCGTGGTGTCGCTCGGAGCACCACATCTTCAGATGTTCAAATCCCACTAACATCCACGGTCACGTATCTATACTAACAACGGAGCTCAAGTCATTGAAGATAGGTTTGCGCATGTCTTGACAGATTCAATCAATGGAGTTTCTTACGATCCAGCGACTCGCCTGGGGCTATCGAATCCATTAGAGATCATGTCTTACTTCGATTGTCAGCGCAGAACAAGCTGAAGAACTTGCCCGATCTTATTATGTTATTGATGATACTGGAATTCAAGCCTGATTGAATGTCCAATTTGGCGGCTTCTTCTTCTTCTTCTTCATCTTCATCTTCATCTCCTACGGCAGCCCGTTTAGACTGTACAGCGACTCGTCCGAGGTAGCCCGAAGCAGCCTACGTTCTGTTCTCATTGATGACTGTACACGTCCTGTATGACCGTGCATATCATGTATGACACATGATTCGATATGAAGCTCTTCCTTAAATTCGAGTGCTTCTGTATAATCCGAATCAAAGGTCCAATGCTAATCATACCTTGACAATGATGTATCAAGGTTTCCTTGTTCTACTATTCTGTGCGTTGTCCGTCTTATCTCAGCAAATAGTCTCGGACCCAGGTGTATTCGGTCCTTCGATTGAGTTGGTCCATCTCTACAATGACGAATTTCCAAGCGGTATAACACTTACAAAGCCTCATCAAGTCCCCTGTCGTTTGAACAAGCTCTGATAACCTGTACAGGTATTGCTGTATCTGCAAGTGGAAGGAAATTCACCAACTATCCATCGAACCTGGATCCGAACAATACAAAATACAATGTTGCTGAGCTTACCTCCTATGATACGGAAATGCCATATCCAAATGCAGAGATCAATACACCACCCGGAGGCCAAATCAACTACACCACTGGCTCCCCTGGTATGTGTTATTCACATGTAGAGATGACTCTAGGCATCAAATAACAATAATACCTGTAGTCGGAGCAAATAACCAGAACTATTTCATCAACGTCCAATCCGTGGTAATCGACGCCATGGACCGACTCTGGATTCTCGACGCAGGCCGACCTTCAACCCTAAGTGGAAGTGGAACACTATCCAGCCACGGAGGTGTGAAGCTCATAGGAATAGATCTCTCCACCAACACAGTCTTTACAACCATCATCTTCCCCGCCACCGTCGCTTACCCAGACTCAGTAAGCCTCCCTCGCTCTTGTTCTCCATGTCTACCTACAGTCTCTATACCTACATCGCTTACACAACTAGAATTTCAACGACGTCCGCTTCGATCTCCGCCCCAGCATCACAGCTTCCGGCCAAGGCGTCGCCTACATCACCGACTCCAGCACCGAAGGCCGCAATGGGATCGTTATCGTTGACCTCGGTACTAGCCTCTCCTGGCGCCACCTAGACAACGCCCCTCAAGTACATGCAGAGCGGCAATCCGTCCCCTTCATTTGGGGCGAAGCCGTCTATTCCATTGCTGGCTACGGTCTTCCAATCACACGTGTCCTCTACGGTGCCGACGGCGCAGATGGCATCACCCTCTCTGCAGACGGCGAAACCCTCTACTGGACAGCTGTGGGATCACGATACCTCTACAGCGTCCCCACCGCTCTTCTGCGCGACAACTCGCCCACATCGGAGCTGCTAGCGCAAGCATCCATCGTTTCTCATAGCGTGATTGGGATTTCTGATGGGTTGGAAACCGATTCGAATGGACTCGTGTATACGGGAAATTTTGAACAGAATGCAATCAACATCTTTGATCCTGCTAGTGGAATGACGAGAGTGTTTGTGAGGGATCCGAGGATCGGATGGACGGATGCAATGTTCATTGCGACGGATGGATATGTCTACTTTACCGAGAACCAGCTTTGGAGGACCCCTAGTCATTTTCCGGGAACGGAGCGCAGAGTAAGACCATTTGCATTATTCAGAGCGAAGTTACCTGATAATGGTACTAAGGTTCAGTTGCTATAGCGGTAAGATTGGAATAACTTAGGAGTTTCCCTTTCCCTCTTCATGCATTACCTTGACTGCAACATACATACATTAAAGTAAACTTCTCTACATCATAAGATAATCCTCATCCTACCAAACTTCCTATTAGGACTCCAATTCACTCCCATACATCTGACCTCGTAATAACTCCCTCAAGATCTTTTCCAGCGCTCCTCAAATCTACCCAATCTTTACAACTTTATATCTAGATCTCCCACAGTACCAACTCCATTGTACATGGTTATAGACCTCCCTCTAATACGGCCGCAAATTTTTATACCCCAAATACCCAGAGCTCTAGGTGCGATCTTGAAGAAAAGCTGGACGAAGCTACCTATTAAAATATTTCATACTTCAAGTCCATCTAGTAGTATGAAGGAGCCTGGTTTTTGATTAAGCCACTATGCGTCAAAAGGGCGCTACAAACAAGAGCGAATGCTCACAAGCAGGAGCGCTCTGTACAAATGTTGCTTGTAGCTTACTATGATATGATTGACTTGGAGCTACTCTGACGCTTATGCCTATCACTAGATGTTTTACCAGTCTCGACCCTTTGCAAATTACTACAGCATATATTCCATCCCGTCCACACCCTTCTCTTTAACCCTCTCATCTTCCTAGCGTTCAAAAGTCACCTCCGGAAACGCGGCTACAGGGCCCTGAAGCAGCGGAGAAGTTTTATACTTCAACACCTTGTCTAAGAACGCAGTAACGTATGTCGTGACTATCTGTAGTGCTCGTGAGCCATTGAGATCTGTTACTTGTAGGTTGGTGGCTATTGTCGCATTGGGAACGATCCCAAGTGTCTCCAAGACGATGGGGACGTCGGAGAATGTATAGTGGAGGGAGTTTGCGAGCATGATGTCGAGCTTGAACCCACGTAGATTGGCCCAGAAGTTGAACCATGAACTATCTGCATCACCCGTGCCATTGCCGGCAACCCGTGTATGATTGGTATGCGCCATGAGCATGAACGGTCTGTCAAGCCCCTCCTGTACGACGGGCCCATAGAGAGTACCATCCATGGCAATTCCGCCAGCAATTCGGCTGTCGTTGAGCATGGCGGCTGCGGTAGCTGCGCCGCCAAGTGAGTGGCCGAACATGGCTACGTTGCGGACATCAAGCCCGTGTGAGGAGCCAGGTATCAGCTGTGAGACGACGGATGCGTTGTTGCAGAGTTGGTCGAGGACGAAGCTTGCGTCCTGTGCGCGGACAGAGACGGCTAGATCGGCGTCGGCGATTGTGGCGGCGTTGGTGACCGTGGTGTTGATGAGATCTACTGAGCCGTCTGGGTACTCGACAATGTCGACGTCGTGTGGCGCGTCCATGGTAATGACGATGTAGCCCGAGCTCGCAATTGTCTGCGCAATGACACTGTAGAATAGGCGGGTGGTGGCTTCGCCAGGCGAGAACAGGACGATAGGGAAGTCAAGTGTACCTTGAGTCTGAGGGGATTTGCCAGCTACTTGAAGGGCAAGCCTCTCGAAGGTACCGTTTGGGGATACAAGGCCAGCACTGCCGGTGGTGGATAGCTCCGAGCCATCTTCGAAAGCAGCTGTTTCAGGCGGCATATAATTGGCTGGCGTGGTTGATTTGCGTGAGTGGATAGGATAGAATAAGGATACCATAAAATGGCGTTGCTGAACAGAGGGTGCAAACAGCTGGAGTCTGCTCTTATCAATTAATTCCATGGTACTCAACCCCACTTCGAAAGCGCCATCTGGCTTCGGCAGCAGGACTTGATCGGCCTTCGCTGTTGTCGTAAGTAATAGAGAAGATGTGGTAATAAAACATAAAGAGACATAGCGTGAAAAATGCATGATGGGAACCCAATTGAACAATACGGGAAGTAAAGGTGATCGAGTCCTCGACGATTGAGCTGTACTGGTATTTCTGTCAGAGGTGGAGGAGACATTGCAGCCATCTTATACAAATGTATCTGAATATCCTGAAACAATTGAAAACACTGTGCTGACACGCAAAGGGGCTACTATACGATAGGTTCCAATGGCACGTCCCTTCCAACCACGACGAGTAGCTACCTTGTAAGCATCGTTGCATTTGCTTACATTCATGAGTCTTATTCCACTACTTTCACAATACTGGACCATTCTTGGTCTAGCTCTGACAGCGGCTGACGCCAAGAAGTCCTATTCAGTACTTACGCGCAAAGGCGCCCGTGTGTGAATGGACTGATCGTATCTACCCGAGATCTGGAATGCGAGATGTTCAAAAGTCTTAGAAGGCGTCCTCTTGCGTTGTATGATAGGCTGGTTCGGATCGCGTTCGGCGATGTCTGGCCAGAGGGTTTGTCATGCTCTGACGATATCAGATGACTACCACTCTTTGTTCTCTGTGCCCCTATACTATATCATCCCTCAGATTGCTTTGAATGCTAGACAACAGCGAACGCTAGAGAGTCCCAAAAAGCAGTGCAGGCTGCATCACTTGCAAGTCTGTTGGCTTCCGGCTGACACCGGCTGTTCTAGCTTTGCTTGTAGCCTATTGATGACTACAGGGTAAGACACGTTGAATGTGACGAGGTGAAGCCAGCATGCTCCAGATGCCTCAAAGAGCGGTCGCCAATGCGATGGGTACTCGATTAACGGACGTCGACCAAAGCAGGATCCCCTTCAAATTGTCCAATGGCAACTAAAGACTTCAACCCTCCGCCGGACCTCTGTTGTAGTAGTGGGAAATTAAGAGGAACGTCGAACTCTCCATTTCTTTCAGGAAAATCCTGCTGCAGACATCCTAGGCTTTTTCAACTCAAGCTTCTAAGGTCAATTGGCCCTTTAATTAACAGTTGTAAAAAAATTTCGCTAAAGCTTGGCACCAGAAACCTTCCCCCCAGCTTAGTCGAAATTTGCTCGGGGGCTACCGCTTTAGGGAGGGAGCTGGGTAAGCAGGGGTGATACGGCGCCCTGTCTAAATGATAAACACTCTCTATACCACGACCCTTTACTATATTTAGAAAAGCATGTGTTTTAATATTAACTTATTTTAAGCGTTTTACATCGCGTAACGGGTCGGGTTCAATCTGACGGGTTTTCAGGTCTGGTAGCGTTTAGAAGGTTCACCCCCTTACTATATAGCCCTGTAGGGCTGGACCTAAAGCTGGCGAAGCAGACCCTGAAGACACCCTAAGGCGGGTACGCTCTGGGGACCATTCTCATCGTTCGGGTGACTAGATTTAGAGGTCCTTAGGGTGTTATTCAGGGCGCATTTGGGTCCAGCCCAATAGGGTTATACAGTAAGGGAGTGAACCCCCTAGATCGGATTATGGGTCAGGTAAAAATACAGATTATTAGAATGAGTAGGTTATTAAGAGAGTATCTACTAAGGAATTACTTCTTATCTTTAAAACTGAAGGTTATTAAAAGAAGTACCCGTGCACTCTTCTGAAATCTTTCCTCCTACATGCTTCAGCTTAGCACAGGCACGATCATGATCTAGACTACTTTGCCGTTCGAGGGTCTGTTGTATCGTTGTAGCCATCATGGGTGAGGCCGGTTCAAAGTAATACTTATTGCTCAGATTAGCGAGCCATATCAAGCGGACTGTGCATTCGTTGCGCAATGCTTCACGGTCCTAGTGCTAGCCATGGCTCGGTAACTGAAAGGTTTCATGAATTAAATAGTCTTTACAGCCGTACAACATAACGTCCTCGTAGTAATCGTGTACCGTTCCAACTTTCGAAATTCAAGCTTAATTTATTTGGTTTTACCTTGCGGGTGGGCAGTCCAGCCTATTAGGGTTCTTTCTACAAAAAAAAGCAGTGTGGCTGTTGGAATGGTATTCCTGGGGGTTTTTGCAACACTACAGTCACTTTAACATTACGTGAGATGGTCACGAACAACTCCATCCGAAGGAATTCTTACGCTGCAAAGGATATGCCAACCCTTCGTAAGCACTCAAATCAACGTATACTCCTCTAATTTCCCGTCCGTCCAATTCCAGGCATCAGCATAGATCCTTCCCACGCCCACCCGTTCCGCAAATCCACCTTTCATACTAATCATCATGACCTCGAAATAGTCGGCATCTGCCCTGTCAAATCGCTCTCTGTCAAATTGATCAGGCTCCGAGCTGAACCAGGCCATATAATGCGGGCCTGAAATCACAATGAACAGGCTGTACCCGTTTACAACAGCAAGCGTCTCATAGACTTGTGTCGAGAGGAGCACAGCGCCACAGCACACCTGTTGCTGGTCAAGCACCACGTAGAGTCGCATATCGTCCACCTCCTCCGAACAGTCGCCAGCGTCGGAATATTCATAACTGTGCCAGTGCTTGAAAGAGGTGATAATATTCGTGCCTTCTAACGCCTCAGATTCGAGAGGCGCGACGAGGAACCTTTGGCATTGTGTCCTGATACAAAGGAGCTTCCATGAGTCAGGTACGGAAGTACCGCAATCGCTAAGATTAGATCGTTTGTCTGGTATGTTTCTACTTCTAGAAGTGTTAGAGCCTCGTGTGTGAACAGAGTGCTTTAACTTGTAGTGGTGCTCGTGCGTCTGTCTTTCGTATTCCGCTGCAAATTCATGCCTCAGTGCCATCATGAGGTGATAAGATACACTCCTTTTTTGATCATAATGGGGCCAACTCGCATCACGAAACTCAGACGACTTGTAGGAGGTTCGCGCTATCTCAGATCTCGACCTTTTGACTTGATCGACGACCCAGAGTCTGATACCCTTTGCGGATTCCTGGGGTGTTGAGCACCGTAGACCAGAGGCTTGAGATTCGCTCTCGCGGGTAGCGAGTTGTATGAGTGCTTCATCTTCACTCATGGGCAGATCTATTCCGGAGCCGACATCGATTCGTACAAGGTTGAGATCATACTGCCAGTCAACTTCTCCGATCCAGGCTGTCCAGGTCCAGCTTGGCAACAGGTTTTTCTTCCCGTCCTTCCGCCGTCTTAGCGATGTACGAGGATGCCAGAGCAGAGCAGTCTGGATAATGGACAGAGGCATACCGTACAGGATGTCTTGAGGGAAAATACGGCCGAAGACCTCCTGGACACCTGCTATAGCAGCAAGAACGTCCAACTCGAAGCTTAATGTCCGGGTTGAATATTCTTTGACAAGTAACTGCCACATAGACGCAACGAACCATGGCTGCAGATTGGGATAATGTATTTGTAACGAGCTTGCGATCCGAGACCATTCCGTCAACGGCCTTTCAAATTTTTTAGCATAAGGCGAGGGCGCTTCAGCCCAGTTCCATGGCGGTGGAACTGTCTCGCTGTGGGCCTTACGCTGCTCCGACCACGTGGTTGATCGGCAGCTGAAATATACGGTCTGGTCGACGAAGGCGAGAAGGCGCTTTGAAAGGAGAGCTTCCTGAAAGGTCCATCCGCGAGTCGCCCACCTAGTTTCTTTTAGGACTGTGTTGAGATCAGGCGGACAAATGAGTAGACCGAGATCTTTCGAATATCGAACACACTGTCGGCCATCTCTATTTGCTGTATGGCTGTTGTTGAACAGACCCGTACTGGCGTCATCACCATCAGCTGCAACAATTGTAAGCAGTGCATTTCCATAGATCTGACCCATTTTAGGAAACTGGTCCTGCATATCTACTTGACTATCCTGCACTATACACATAGAATCTACCCAAAGATAGCGAAGACCGAGTAGCCGGACAAGTTTGACTGCATCCTGTACCGTACGTGGAATCTGTTCCCAATACTGTACCAGCCCGAATTTCATTTCTAGACTTAGTAAGAGGGAATTTGTGCACTTGAATTGAAGGTCGCGTCCCCACACATAGCTCAATACTACGTACGGGCACTCTTCCTGCATTTTTACTAGACACCCTTGATCCACGTCAATCATTCTTAAAATCGGCAGTTGAGGAAGATGGCCCAGCCATGGTGGCGAATTGCACAGCTCCCCATGATCTTGAAGACAAGATTGCAACCAACTTCGAATTTGGGCTGCGTCAACGCCCTGTTCAATCCGTGCGCGGCCGCCAATCCATGAAGCGCCTCTATTATCAATAACTGGAAGCAGCTCGAAATACAACCCGGCAAAATTGAGCAATGCAAATATTCCTGCCCATTCGCGAAATGGAATCGTCCGAGGCTATCGTAGAGAACGATTGCCCACCATTCTCTTTCCAGCTGAATGACAACTCACAAGGGTACGGTCCCAGAATACTCTGCACCCTATCAGACACGAAGCCGAACCTTTTCGGGACGTCAGCAAAGAGGGAACAAAGTGAGCATGATTCGCGTCGCACTATGTCCTCGAACCTTCCCAAACTCTTGGTTCTATTTGGAGCAAAAACTTCGCGTCTAGAGGAATCGACAGTAATTTCTCTTTCAAAATGACCCATGAACTCGTCCGTGTAGACTACTTGGTCATGCAGCGGCGGTGGAGTGACAATTTCTGGAAATCGTGCAGTGACATTCTCTAAGAATTCGCCGTTCCTCAACTGGAGGCGATCCAGGTTATCTTGACGGACAGACACACGGGTCTCAAAAGATGAAGGATGCTTCCAGTTGTATTCTGTAAATGACTCGGTCCTAAGATTCAAATTACGACAAAGGTTGCAGAGCTCATCGGTAGAATTGATTTTGCCTGGGCGTTCAAGGTTTGAACCTAAACAAGCACAATAGTCAGACCTGCATGTTGTGGAAGATAAGATACACGAAATATGTGCCTTCGCGCATGCTTCTTCTTAATATTGTTCTTAATTAGGGACAAAACAAGTAATATTCCAAAGCAGTCGGCTGAGGCTAATGACACTTTCTTTCGCTAAGGATAGGCCGGATGGCGCCCTTAGAAATTTGCTCTCTTGCCATTTACAGAATTAGTCGCAGCAGCAGTTACCGCGATATGAGCGCGTAGGTTCATGAACGCATTGCACATGACGGACAATCAAGCTTGATAAGCAGTGTAGTCAGAGCGATCATACCTTGCTTAGGTTGGATTGGAGGCCGCCTAGGCGAAGCGAGTGTGTTGGAATCCCACCAATTTTTCTGGTTATGGGAGGCATTGTAAGTAGTCGTTTCCATTTACGGCACGACAAATTGAGCGCGTTCATCGAAGAAAATAGTTGTTCACAGCTCGTCTTCGCCTCAAAATACGTCAAAGTAGCTTGGGATCCGTGAGAAATCGTAAGAGCAAGTGGGCGGGTGATGAAGGGAGACAGTGGCCTAGGGTGGGTGACGCTTCACCCTCTGACAGTAATCTGGCGACAGCAAGGGTTTGGCAGGAATGGTTTTGGACGATAGGATACAAAGTAGTAGTAGTAATAGTGATGGTGGATAAGGGTGATAGATAGGAGACGGGTGCCCCGTAGATTGCGCCCGGTGCCCTGTAGTTGGGCAGTGCCCCCTAGATCGGGCCGTACCCGCGCCTATTTAGGGTGCGCGCATCCGATCTGTGGGGGCCGCCCCAGGGGCTCCTAAAAGGTTCCAGGGGCGGGCCCCAGGCACTATATCTACCAGCCCGGGACTATATCTTTGCTAGGCTATCAGTACTACCTATACCACCAGGTTTAGTTAACGGATTACTTATTATAGGGTCGCTACGACTACTCTTCATAAGATTAACGCGAGAATATAGTCCCCTAAAGATAAGTCTAATAAAATAATGTAAATAAAGACTAAGTATAAAGTAAAGACTTTATTACTTAAATATAAAGTAACTTTTATAAGTAAATTATCTAAGAATACTTTAAAGATATTAATAAAATTATTTTAATATTATTATAAATTTAATTTTATATTATTAATAAAATTATTATAAAATTATTAATAAAATTATTAAAATATTTAATATAAATTAAATTTTATTATATTATTCTTTATAATCTTTATAAAGAATAATATAATAAAATTTATTAATTATTTAAATACTAGCTTAAATTTTAGATTTAAATAAAATTCTTAGAATATATTAATATCTTTAAAGTATTATTTTTTATCTTTTAATAAGTATTTTAAGTTAAGATATTTTAATTAAAAACTTAAAAACGTTTTATTACTAGTTTTAAGTAAGTATTATTTAAATACTCTTTTTAAAAGTATAATTATAGAGTTAATCTCTTAGTAAATTAAGATTTTTTATATTATAAGTTCGATACTACTAAATAGTAAATAGTCTAGTATGGAAAGTATTCTTACTATGAGGAGGGACTAGCTGTGCTCCCTATAGCTCCTAGATGGGGCCGTGTTCTAATTAGGTCTAGTATGTAGCTAGACCGAGCTAGGTCCCTAACAGTTTGTCTAAATTAAGACTTATCGTATTATTCTCCGTACGTTACTCTCGTCCTAAGATAAGAGACCCTCGAAACGATGACGGACTGCTATCGTATCAGCTCTACCATAATCGTCAACGTTAGTAGTACCGACATACCATGCGGTAATACTAGCAGTGGATTCTCGCAGTGCTGTAGCAGGGGAGACCAGTGTCTCCAAGACAATATATGTCACTTCACAAGCGGTGAAGCGGGTACCTCAGGCTACTACGTAGCCAGCTGCACGGATCTGACGGGTAAAGATTCGTCGTGCCAGCACGCTTGCGGTCAATTCTCCCCCTTTCCATCTCTTTCAAGGATCGTGTGGTAGGATAGGATGGTTGGGGGTGATATTATGCTAACAAAAAGAAATTGCTTTCACTAGATACTAGCCCGAAAACCGATATCGTGTACAGCGAGGCTGACTCGCTCTGGCATTGTTGCGAGGTGAATAATGACACTACAATCGTGAATTGCAGCATCCCGACAGACGCTACCTTTCAAGCTCCCGCGCCAGAGAATCTGGTAGATTTCGCGTCCACTTCCACGTCCACGTCCACGTCCACGTCCACCTCTACGTCTGCGTCCGCACCATATAGTACATCATCTTCTTCAACTACGCAGTCAAGAGTCACATTCAATAACGTTTCTTCAACACCAACACCATCATCTACCTCCAACTCCAATTCAGGACTCAGCCAGGGCGCCAAAGCAGGCATAGGGACTGGCGTCACTCTGGGCGCTATATGTATAATCTTGCTTTCAATCATGGTATTCCTGATGATGAAACGGCAGCGACGGCAGCAGCAGGAGACTGTTCCTCTAAGTGATGGATCGAAGGGAACGCAGGAGGAGAGGAATGGCGATGAAAATACTACACGGACCCAGCGGTCGCAAGGGGACCAACAGGGCGTGTACGAATTACATCAATAAGCTATAGACAGCGATCTTGATTCAAGTCGTGGTGCGTTTTATCAGGTACAGAGTGAGGATCGAGGATAGAATAAAGATTAAACGTTAGGAGATTGACTTTGGCCCCAAGCCGGTGGATAAGGTGCCTAGGAAGCTCTAAGCCCCTAAACGCTTGCCCCTAAGAGCCGCCCCTTGATCAACGCCTACGGCCTGATCTAGGGCTATACTATACGGTACTGCGCAATCTGTAGGGCATTCTATCTACCATTCATCCCTGTTCGTCATTATCACTACCACCGACCATGTCGCTGCCACAACTCTAATTCGGCTGAACTAGGCGATTCTAAGCATCGAAATGTGGTGGCGTTAGGGGTGACCTTAGGGTGCTCCTACCAAGCATGCCTATTTAACTATCGTAAGAATCAACATTTCGGGTATTAGTTACGTGAATTCTTAGGGGTTGCTTTAAGGGCCTAGCCCCTAAAAGAGCCAGCGCAATTGGAGCTCTGGGGATGGTAGGCCTGGCTCGAGGCTAGCCCCGAGATAACTTTGTCAAAGGAAGGTCTGATAGTTAATTAAGATCTAGATATCTTTCATCGTTACTTTTACGCTTCTATGAGTTGCTCTTTCTAGCTAGAATCCACAAGAACTTCACATCAACCATATCTTCCACCGTGTCCTGCACAACCACCTCCAATCCTACCTCTCTCACCTTCTCCGCCGTCCCCTCAGTCCCCCAGCCACTCCAAAACATCCACCCTTTGTCTTCGTCCAACCAATTTTGCATCTCTTTCCCCGCCAACTCTTCCGCCGCGAAGTTCGCCAGCACCCACCCGCCCGGTTTCAGCCACGCCACGATCTTGTGCAGCATCTCGACTTGCTCAGCGCGCGGGAGGTGGATGATCGAGTACATGGCGACGACGGCGTCGAAGGTTGCCGGCGGGAAGTCGAGGGCGAGCATGTCGCCCTCGAGCAGCGTGAGGCGGTCATGAGCTGGGCCGGGAGGGTTGGGTAGCAGGCTGGTGCGGGCGAGTGCGAGTTGGGCGCTGGAGAGGTCGTTGGCAGTGACGGAGAAGTTGGGGTGCGAAAGCAACTTCTGGGTGACGGGGAGGCCGCAGCCGCAACCGAGCTCGAGCACGGAGACGGGGGTCAAAGGGCAGGAGGAGGTGGTGGTGGGTAGGCGGCTGAGCAGCTGGTTCAGGTAGTGGAGGCGCGGGGTTGAGTGCTGAGAGGTCCATTTATTGTATTTTGGGGCGATTGCGTCATAGGAGGCTTTCACGCGGGATTTGAGGTCAGCGGGGGGATTGTATAGAGGTTTAGAGTCGAGCGATGAAGTAGTTTGCTTGGCCATTGCAATGGGATAAGGGCTGTTGATAGGCGTGAGAAAGGTGTCGGTATAGCAAAATAGGTGTGCAGAATTGTCATCTCTAAAGATATGCTCAACTTGAGTATCTTATATTCTGTGTCAAATGTGAGTCATTGGGATATTTAGTGTTGAATATAAGTTAACAGTACATGCAATCCGAAATTATAGGTTGTTAACGACGGCGACAAGTAGGGTAGAGGGACACCAAAGGCCGGCCTCTATCCCTATCTCTATCTACTATACAGCAACAGACCGCGAGCCTACCTCAACCGTACAGCCCTATAGGGCTGACCCCTAGACGCCCCTAAAGCTGCTCCCCAAGGAACCAAGATTTGCGCTAAAACCTCTTTGTTCTAGGGGCTGGCAGTATCTTTAGGGGGGTACAGTGGAAGGGTAAACTCTTCTAGCAGGATATTGTATATGAGGTCTACCAGGCCTGAGCTGGTACCATAACACAGAGCGGAAGTCTATCATTTCTGAGATGTAATCCGGAGCGTTCTTTTCTTCATTCTTAGGAAAGATTGTCCTACTTCACTTATCTTCCCTTTGCGTCAGCTAATATATGATCCATCCTCCGCAGAAAAGTTCGTGCATCAAGACGAAAGCACCATACCTTTTCAGGTACCTACTTCGGTAAGAGAATGCACGCTACTCCTAACTTGGCTCACCGGTGAGCTCATAAGGGTACTTCGGTAAGAGAATGCACGCTATTCCCAATCTAGCTCACCGGTGAGCGCGTTAGGCTAGGGTACATAAATACTCGTGATACTCTGCGAATCCTATCCACCATATCAGTCGGATATTTCAGCCAAGCTATCTATTTCAGACGAAAGATTCTTTGGCTCATGGCTGATTCTGAAATCATGGATGAATCTATGGATATCTTGTCGCCTGGTGCTTTGCAGTCACTTGGCCTCGCTCCAGACTTTCTAGATGCATCACCGTTGGACATGACCGACATTAACGATACTGTCTATCAACATTCTCTGTTCTTACCCGACATTAACGATACTGTCTATCAATATTCTCTGTTATTACCCGACATCAATCCGGAGCCTTCAGAACTACAAGGACTAGGTGAAGTGGGCTCAGATTTTGCTATTTTACCGGAATTTGTAGCATCACTAGGACCTATTCAGGGTTTGCCGGATGTGCAAGAGGGACATTCAGCTACCTTGTGCAATACAAACCATACCGACAGCAACATAAGCGTTCCCGTTGGAGGGTAAGATAATGTATTGAGCCCACGCAAAAGGCTAGCTCCTAAGATTCTAGTATTCCCTACCGTAGATGGCCAAGGCAAAAGGCAAAGGAGAAGGTTCAGCGATGCGAAGCGGCAGGAGGTGGCACAGGTTCGCAAAGATGGCGCTTGCATGAGATGTCATCTGAGTAAGACTCCTGTGCGTAGGGACACTCGTATACCCCTATTTCTGCTCCAGTGAAGCTTATAAACCCCAGTGCTCCACGGGCCAACCATGCAAGACTTGTTTCTCACGATGGTTGTCCCTCAATAATCGGTCGAAGAAGTTGCAATGGATGAGCTGCGTACCTTATTCGTGGAAAGATGTGAACATCTTTATGCCTGGTTCGGTATCCTACTAGTCAACGCGTACTTTAGCTGACAATTCTAGATCCTCAGTTCAAGAGCACTGAAGCATGGCAGACATGCGTAATGCTCGCACAGGAGAGGACAGAGCTTCGCTGTAAAGAAGTGGTACACTGGGATGTTAGCGCTTTGTGTACAGACTTCGCAACATGGATGACCGCTGATAATGCCCAACCCGCAGCCACAAGTCGAGTGGGCGTCCTTTCGAGCATGCAATGTCAGAGACTGCTCTGCCGCTACTTAGATGACGACCTGTGCATTTATCTCCCTCTTCTGGTCAGGACGTCTTCGCTCCTTTATAATCGCCAAGATTCGCCACACCCTTGCTACACCAACGAGCACCTTTCTTCTGCAAGATCCCTACTTGGTAATGAATTGCTGAAAAACCTCGAGACCGCTTTGAAGCCTACAGCTTTGTCAAAAAATTCAAAACAGCAACTTGAAGTACTTTTCATAGTTGTCTTTGGCACGATCATAGCGGTCATATACACGTGCAACACAGACTCGGAAGGAGCTCGGGTTGAGCTGATTCAGATTTTGACCCATTACTTAGTCCTGATAGGAGAACGAGTTGGTCTCCTGCAATGCGACATGAAGAAGCTACAATTAACCCAAGACTGTCACAATCTATGGAATAAGACTGGTGGTTTTGGGTGGGATTACAATACTCAATCAGCTCCTAATGATATGGCTTTCAGTGCACTAGATGAAAACTCTCCAGCTTTCATGGAAAACCATTCGAACCCGGGGTCATCAACAGGTACTTATAATAGCACACTCCCATATGATCATCATCACGTGTCGGACCCTTTCTTGAGTCTTTGAACAATTGACGACCTTCTACCTCAGACTGGGTTAAGATATGACACCGCTGGACCTTCAAGAGGTGGCCTTTTGCCGGCTTACGATTGGCCCGGCCACATTGAAGCTGACCAGAGCGGTTTATCAAAAGCCATAGAGATGACGACCTGCCCGGTTTGCAATCAGTATCATCCCACCAGTGATCTGTGCCCTTATTGCTTCGGTCAGCCCCCAAGTGTGGCCGCCTCCAGTGAGGTGATATCGCAGAATAGCCGTGACCCAGCACAGCAGATTTTACAGTCCCAGATACTGTGTCCTGACTTTACGAAGCCAGAGGCCTTTCCCACATATGGCACCAAAGTATGGTCATCTGATGGCCTCGCTAGTAGCAATTTGCCCATATCTGAATCGGATCTCCTAGGTTCTCAGACTTCAAACTACTCTTTCAGAGCAAGAACATCCATCGCATCGGACGACCTATCTAATATCGAGGACATCTCAAAATTGAGCACTCCCGTGAAGGCCACAAAGCGCAAGCGAACAACTAAAGGCAAAATAGTGGCTGAAAATAAAAGGCATAAGATCCAGAATACAGCGGAAGGGCACAAAGAAAAACCATCAAGAGATACTACAGAGAACCATAAGCGAACATCAGAACAGCCGCCAGTGGACACCAGTAAGCTAAAATTCCCCCCCAGTGAATATTGTTGCAATTGCGAGCATAGACGGTGCCACTACTGCGCAGACCGACGAATGGTCAGGGGACGCCGCCACTTTCATTGCTGCAAGTGTCAAGACTATTCTCAGAGTAGCTCTCTCGTGTAATCTAACAATCAGATTCCGTACTTATTAAGCCACGATTATAATTAATAGTATGCTTACGTTAATGTTTGTGATAAGTATATCGGATGCTATAGTTAGTCTATCCTTACATTTTGGCAGAGGGCGAAGTAAGAGCTAGATGTCTGAGGCGCAACGATTTCATGACCTATAAAAGTTCCACGGTGGATAGAAATCATACCAATTGTTATGGTTCTAGCCCCAGCCTTGTCACTCAGCTCATCCGGCATTGAGGACATTACGAAGAGAGCCCAATATCTATCGATAATCGGTATGGGCAGTAGATTAGGAGATCCGTCGCAGTGTAATATATAGGCGTTCGGCTAGGCGAGGGCGATCTAAGAACTGAAGCAGACGAACAATGACGTGAGCTCGCAATGGTCTTCTTTTACGGTTAAACCAATGAGGATTTCTATTCATACCTGAAATAGCCTTCATGGTTGGATTGCCTAAGGGTCCATCTGAAGGCTGTCGAAACATCACTGTGAGCGGAAGTCAAGCTACACGGCTAGCGGAATGGAAGGGCGAAGCTGCGAAGGCAAGGTAAGCTACATCTGAAGAGTGGTAAGTTGATGGGGTAAATGAGGTCAAGAACTTTGTTAGGTAAGCTAATCGTGCGCTCTATCAAGATGGTTTTGACGCGGTGTAAAGAGCGTTTGCACCGGGCGAATCACGGGAGGCAAATAACGATCGACTCCGGCACCGTCGAAGACGCTAATAAGGCAGATGTACCTACGAGCGTGTCATTGCTTGTAGGCCGGAGTGTAGCTTCCTCACAATAAGAAGGGTCCTGCATCTCAACTCTAGTGAATCGAGTCAGAACGCTATAAAGCGCTCTCCCTTTAAGGAAAAGATGTGGGATCTTCTGAATATGGTATCCAACAGCAACACAACTCGTTGAACCAATCAAGCCATGTGGCTAGTGGACGTAGCTAAAGAGACGGAGACGGCAGTGTTGTTCATCCAAGTCTATCCGGGTTTTCATCAGCCTTCGAGGCGTTATTGCTAGGAATACAATACGCCGTGTTGATCTTCTTTACTTGATATATCCCGGCATATGTGTCCGTGCCAATCAATAAATCGCCCGCAAGCCGACAAGCTTCACCGGTCTTAACTGTGTCACATTTCATTGGATAATGGTCCTTCTACATCCATACTCCCTAAGTCAAGTTTTCGTTCTCCTGCAGCTTGCCTTCGACCAGTCTCCTCCACCGGATATGCTTTGCTAGCAGCCGAAGCATTCCTAGCGGACGATGTCTCAACGCTCTAAATGGATGGAGAGCTGGGTAGTTTACCAAGGCTCGAATATAGGTATCTTTCTAAGCCTTAAGGTGTAGGTAGTTGCTTTTCCGCCACCTTGAAAGGAAAGTCCGTTTTGTTCCTAAGGTGTTCTAGGTATGGGTCGAGGGAGATGTCAGCGCTCTTCCTGTACTGATTGATATTGCTCTCGCCATGCTCGTTTGAGATCTGATTGAACTGGACGGTATATGAGCGGGCTAGAAGGGTAGTAGCATTAGGGAAATCCCTTACCCATCGACCTCCTTTTGACGTGCAGCTCGAAGATCGCGTGAGTAAGATCTTTGCTTGTATGCCGGCCGCATTAGTTGTTTTTCATATAGGGCGCACTGGTAGCTCGTCAAGTAGGTCTCGGCGCTACGCGAAGAGAAGTCCCATTTTGGTTTCTAGATTATGTCATTTCCACAGTGCGAGATTTTGTTCTTCTGCAGCACATCCTTGATTAGCTTATTATGTTGATGTCTGAGGCATTGTCTGGATCACCCTCTCATCGAAGGTAGATCATGAGCAGTGATTGAGAGATTGGCTGTATATAATGCTGCGGCATATCTTCCATGCGTCGATAGGTCACCTTCTCTGGGTTATGAACGGTGCTTATTGTGAGCTCGTGTTGCAACAAGTCTCAAAGAGATTTCTGATAACTGCGACAAGTCCAAGTCGCGCATTCGAAGTGTGTAGCGTACTCCATTCGTCCTGCCTAGAAGTCTCATTTATAAGGGACTTCCTTGGTGTATATCAGGATGTTCCAGAACGGTTATTGAGATTCCAATTACCACATGTCGATTGCTTTAGTTTAGAACGCTTTAACGGCTTCCCATCAGTTTTGTATCTAGCGATGTTTGCTCATGGTTTTGCGTTATTGTGATGAACAGAATGAGCTATGTAGGGACGGCAGGGGACAAAGGAATGTATCCACTTGAGCGAGGAGCTGCGAGTTTCGTTTGCTGTAGAAGGACAAAAAACTGGAGAAAGTCACTTCTCCAATTGGATCAAAGTGAATCGCTGAAGGCAGATAGCATGGACACTTATACATGCCCATACCTATCCAAATAGCTCTCTCCTTTCATTTATCTTCTCGATCTTCTCTCGGTCCTCCTTATCGTACGACAACAACTACCGTCCATCAAGCCATGCAATACCGGACCCGGCTTGTCTCAAGTATAAGAGTCTCGTCCCGGTGTCACAGCATAACATTGGTGTGGTGGGTGACCACTCCAGCGCTCGGGACGACCCTTCTATAATTGAACGTATGTGTTGGACTAGAGGTAACTTAGCTTACAGAATATCACCGCGCTGATTTGAGAAGCCACAGCGCGCAGGGCATAGTAATTTGTGAAGAATTAGAACATTAGTAAAGATCCAACCCGATACAATCGATGTCAACAGCATTGGGCAGAGAAGCGGTGTCAGCTATGCGATATTCTCACATGATTATGACCTAACAGTAGAGCTCATCCTGCAGATGGCTGCACAACCTAGTTGTTTTGTACAATTTCAGTGTACCGCTTGCCGTCGAGGCCGGCTAGCCTTCTTCCTCATCTCAAGATCACCCTCCGTGAGCCATTCGCTAGCCTCAACCAACTGTACAACGTTTAAGCACTGCTTGCAGAGCATTGAACCGCAGGAGATGCATAGGAGAGTCCAAGGGACCTGGTTTTCCACCTTGTTTGCTCTGTACCAAGTGTCAGCGGCTACATTTACACGTCTGAGGGTGACTAGCAGTACTATTGACTTACCTGGCCATCTCTATCGCACCAGCACTCCATGGTACTGTCCAAATCTGCGAAAACACCGTGGGAGATCCAGGCTGTTGGCTGTTTTGAACTGATTTGGCTATTTACCTGGATCGAGGATGGCAGGAAGAGAGGCGAGGAGAAGGATGGAAGGTGTAGCGCAATGAATAAAAGCCGGTTCAAAGCACAGACAGTGGAGAGGACCCTCTGCAACTTGTTAGCTCGAGCCATCCGACTCCCGCAATTCAACCCATCGTGTTAGTGTAGTATAGCCTCATAGCCCACGGCCTACCCGTACCCATCTCATTGTGGCTGACGGAGCTACCGCCCATTGCGATGTAGCATAATGTGTATAATGGCTTGCAAAGTCCAAGCTGAACAATCCTTGAAAGACAATGCTCCATCTGGGGAACGTGTCTGCCGGGAACACCACTCCACTGGACATGAGGTTCTACAGTGATCCGTCGCCATGTCCATCACAGCCCCGAACTGGGGTGTTTGTTCGAAATATCGCGCTGCGGCACCCTCTAGGACGTCAAGGAGGCAGGAAGCGCTGTAGAGGAGAGAGTAGGTTCGGGGATGGAGGGACATATAGTAGAGCGATACTGTAGCGAGGATGATGCGGGAGTATCCTGCTTGTGTTAGCGTAAGGGTAATGGACGAAGATACACATCGTACCGATGAAATTCAGGATGAAGAGGAAGATATTCTTTCCTCCTGGTGGGGGAGCCCACGCGAAGTCTCTGCTGGCCTACCATGACTGCTCATGCCACCGGATTCAGTCGATCTATTACCCCTTTTGTACCAGTGCTCTGCTTCCATAGCTACTGCTCATGAGTTCAGCGTGGATAATTCAGCCCACAGGCATGAGATGGGCGAAGGCTAAGCACGGAGTGAGAGCTCTATTGCGCGTAAGAGCAGCCTTAATACGAGACAGGTTTTCGAATTCTGCTGCGAAGCTTTGTAAGCTCTTTGGATGCCTTACTCACTCTAGGAATGCTGTAGTAGGTACAACGCTAGCTATGGTGGTCTATGAAGGAGATGATTGTGGAACTGCCAAGCCCGAAGAGTAGCCGAGCGCCAAGACTGAGGCTAGAACCGTGACACTAAATTGCTGCCTAGATTCTAACAAGGCTGAGCGTTCTTCACTTTCTCTTTTATCAAGCGGAATGAAATAACGTGAAGGACACTCTTCATGGTTACGTAAATACCATCATCGTTCTCCAGAATTGGCCTGCTGCCATCAATTATCAGGTCTCAACCACAGTTAGACCACCAGTGAACTTGTGGTGGCGCTAGTGACCAAAACTCATTGAAGAGCCCGAACCTCGCTGGATGATATAACATCAAATACAAGATTGCTACCAGCGGAGATGGAAGATTATGTCTGCCGTCCACTCGCCGATGGTTGTATCCGCTTGGTAGAAGTCTTCTCTGATACCATCGATGCACCTCTCCAGTGTAGAATCTTTCAATGTAGCCTCAACGACGCCCCGTCACTAAACTACGAGGCGCTCTCGTATGTTTGGGGGCCTCAAGATCCTTTATACGATTTACTGTGCGGCGAGGTCCAGCCGCGCGTGTTGCCTAATCTGCTTGATGCACTTCTCCACCTACGCTTCCACCCCTCAATCAAGACCAATCCGAGAGTGCTCTGGATTGACCGCATTTGTATAAACCAAGATGATATTGAAGAGCGCGCCTCCCAAGTTCAACTCATGCACGCTATATACAGGAGATGTCAGCAGGCGCTCGTGTGGCTTGGCATGGATGACTCGAATACGGAGGAGGCTTTTGATTGCGCTCGTTTTATCTATAACAATGGCTTTGATTGGGACACCCCCTGGGAAAGCTTGGCGCGATTCAGATCTCCTGCTGTTTCTTTTACCGACCTCGGGAATTGTTATAATATTACTATTCCTATTCCTATTACTCGCTTAACTAGTTCCTCTATTTATCCTTATCTAGTCCATATTAACTATTCTAGTACCTTCTACCCCTATTTTAATAGCCATTGCGCTATAAGACCTTATATATATAAAGAGTACCTTCTATAGATCTAGGAAGATAGATAATATAGTATTTATCTATAGAACTAGTCCCTAGTATTATAATAGTTATAAGCCTAGATTTATATTTATTAGTTTACTTAATTACTTACTAAGTAACTAATTACTATATTAATTTTTCTAGCTTTATTTATTTTAAATTAATAATTTATTTTTTTATATTTATTAAATAATAAAATAAATCTACTAATAATTATAGAAAATATAATTATCCTTATAAATACTTTATATTAATATAGATAACTTATAATTATTAAAGTTAATATATAATAAATAAAGATTTAAAACTATATAAATTTCTTATAAAAGAATAAATTAATTTATCTAGTATTAATTCTTTTACTTAAGATTATTATTTTTAATAAGATAAATATAATAAAGAATATTACTTACTAAGACCTACTATAAATATATAAAGAAAAGAAGATAGTATATAATAAAAGAAAAAAAGCTCTTAATATAATATTCTACTCTATATAAAATTCTATCTTATTAAACTATATATTATATATCTTTAATAAGAGTAGTTCTTACTAAGCTCTTAAAGCTTTATAAGAGATAATTACTCTAATTTTTAATAATAAATTTATAGAAGTTAACTAATAATATAAAATTTTATATATTAAGTTAATAAGAGTAGAAAATAATAAAAAATAGTTTTAAAAATAAGAAAGAGTTTATACTAAGCTTTTTATACTAGAATATACTAATATTAAATTAGAATTAATATTAACTTACTTTATAAAAAGTCTTAAATAAATTTATTTATATTAGGTATTAGTAATATTTTACTCTCTATAAGATAAATAACTTAATAATTTACTAAATCCTAAATTTATAAATATTATTAAGATATATTAATAGACTTTATAAGATAATTTAGAGTCTTCTAAATCTTCTCTAATATTTATTACTATATTATAAGGATATATATTAAACTTAGATCTTCTAGATTCTATAACTAATTACTAGCTTTATCTATATTAAGAGAATATATTTTTAGAAAAATATATCCCTTTATTTATTACTATTATCTTATAGAAAATATCTAACTATCTAAATAAAAGCCTAATATAGAGATTTTAAAGAAGATTAAGGAAATATTAAAAAATCTAAAGCTTAAAAGTAATATTAAAAGATAAAAATAAAGATAAAAAGATATTAAAGAAAAGAAAAAATTAATATCCTTATCTACTAAGTATCTAACTTAGCTCTAGGTTAATTAGATATTTATAATAATTTAATATAGAGATAATATTACTAATATTATTCCTTTAAGTTATTCTATTAATAAGATTATTAACTATAAGATCTTTAATTATTAAATATTAGACTTTAGCTCTAATATCTATATTTATAATAATCTAAGTTACTTTAAAAAGACTTATATTACTATATTTAATAATTATTTTATATCTAAATCTATAATCTATTTAATTAAGATATATAGTATTATAAATATTATTATTAACTTATTTATTAATAAGATTAAAATAATAACTCTTAATTATATTATCCTTATATTAGGATTCTTTACTAATTTAATCTTATTTAATTAAGTAAAATATATAAGTATTTATTAGAATACTAGGAAGAATACTTTATATATAGAAGATAATAGATAATAAGATTACTTCTACTTACTATAATCTTATAATAAATATTAGATTATTAAATATAATAATTTTCTAATAATATTAATAATATATATAATAATTATTATATTAAAAATTACTTTTTTAGAAAATTTAGAAATTTACTTATAAAAGATAGATAATATTCCCCTATCTTTTTCTTTATAAATTTATATATAAAATACTACTAAAATTCTAGAGATAGCTTTTTCTACTTTTATTTTAACTTAACTAAAAATATTTAAAATCTTATTAAGCTATCTATATAATATTATAGATTATATAGATACTAAAACTATTATATAATTACTATCTACTATTAATAAACTTAAGTTAATATTATTATATACTTAAGATAAATTTTAAAGCTATAAAGTATATTAATTATTTAAAGTATATTAAGTTATTTTAAAAAATAATAACTCTAAGATACTAATAATATATCTACTATAATATATTACTTATAATCTTATTTATATAGATATTATCTTTAATAGTTATTATTATATTAATTATTTTATCTATATAATTATTAATTATTACTAGATTTAAATATATCTACTTAAATTTAAAGCTATAAAAAAATTTTATTATATAATCTATCTTACTAAGTATTATTATAATATATTAATCTCTTTTATATATATTAATAATAAGTAGATCTTAGGAAAGATCTTTAAAAATATCTATACTAAAAAGAGAATTATTTTAAAGTATATTACTCTTTATACTTTAATTTAAAATAGTAAAAATAAATACTCTAAGAAAGTAATTACTATTAAAGTATATTATATATAAATAACTTTAAAATTATTATATAATTTATAGCTAGAAATAGTATTTATAACTATTTATATTCTTAATTATACCTTAGTCTTTAAAATAAATATTACTTTCTTTAAGTTTTTATATAATAAAAAGCTAGATATCTCTTATATAAAAATATATAGCTATAGAATATATTTATTTAACTATAATATATTAAAGCTTTAAAAGATTTAACTAGATATATATCTAGAATACTTAATAGAATATAATTCTAGAAATATTTATTATATTTAAATCTCTTTTAAAAAGAATATTTTATATATATAGAATATTATATTTAATAAGAAGATATATTATTAACTAGATAATATTAATATTACTTAATTAATTTAAGAATATAATCTTTATTATACTATTTAAATTTTATAAAATATCTTAAATTCTCTTATTATTTATAATTAGAATAAATAGAAAATTAAGATTTTTATATCTTTTCTTATAATAATAATAATACTATTATAATAACTAGTAGTTAATAGAGTAGCTTAGTATTAATAGTAAGTTAATATAGATATTATATTAATACTACGCTAACGTAAATAAGTAGAATATATTATATTACTCTACCTTATTCTAATAAGTTTAAAGAGTATATATCTTATAGTAGTAGAATCTTTAATAATTAGTTCTCTAATATAATCTAATACCTACTATTATTACTTTATATCTTTAAGTAATTCTTAGTAATTCTATTATATAGTACTAATAATATATAATAAACTTATATTATAATTCTAATTACTTTAATCTTCAAGATTAAAAGCTTAGAATAAAGTAAGATAGTATCTATATAAAGTTCTACTTATAAGGGTATATAGAAGTTTATAAATAAATTATAAGTAAATTTATTAGAATTAATTATTAGTATAAATATATAATAATAAAGAATTTAATAGCTAGAGTTATAAGTAAGAGAGCTTTAAGTTATTATAATTAAGTAGACTATTAAAAAAATACTAAGAGATTCTAATAATAAGCTAAATAAGGGCTATATAAATAAACTAGGTAAATCTTTAAAAAAGAAAACTCTATTTAATAACTTAAATAATATATTTATATTAATATTAAAAATAATTCGCCTTAAAAAAATATATTTATATTATAAAGTATTAGAAGAGAAATATATCTATTAATTTATTAATATTAAGATTAAGTTTTTTTTAAGTTATAAGTATTTTATTATTAATAAAAATAAGATTCTTTATTATATATAATTACTTAAAGATAATATATTATTATAATAGTAAAGTTAATTTAAATTAAAGGATATTAATAAATATATCTTTAAATATTTCTATAATTTTCTATTAAATCTAGTAATAGATTTAATAAATTATAAGCTTCTTATATATAAGTATTAGAATAATATAAAATAAAATAAAAAATAAAAAGTTTTTATCTTTAAGGCTTACTTAGAAGAGTTAGAAATTTATTTAAAAATTTTATTAAAGATCTTTAAAATAAATATATTTCTTAATAAGTTATATTTAAATATAAAGGAAAAGATTCTAAGTATTAATAATATACTATCTATATAAAAAAATATCTTAGCTCTTATAATTATATAAGAGAGGACCCTTAAATAATTTTAGTAAGAATCTATTAAGCCTAATTATAAAGATAAATTCTTAGAGAAATATATCTTAAAATATTTTAATAGTAATAATAAGAAGTTATTATTAAAGTACTTTAAGAAGAATAAAAATAAAAATAAAGATAAAGATTACTAGAAATTTAAATTTATTATAAATTTCTTAAATAAGTTAGAAAATAAAGCTAATATCTACTTTATATATAAAGGAAAGGGATATTAAAAGAAGAATTATTTATAAAGAGATAATCTAAACTTTATTCTAATTAATTTAGTATAATTAAAAAATATAAATACCTTATTATTAAAGTAATAATAGGATAAGAAGAAAAAAAATTAATAGAAGCTCTTAATCCTCTATATCTTAAGAATTAGATAATAGCTTAGAATATATCTTATCTCTTTAAAAGGCTAATTAATCCTAGAGTTAAAATTAATCTAGTTACTTAATAGTTTATAATATAATATAATTTATAGCTAAAATATATAATCTTACTAATATTAATATAATTAAATAAATAAGATACTTATTATTATAAAGTATATTAGTTAAGCTATAAAACTATTAATAATTAAGACTAAAAAAAATATAGCTTCTTATTCTATATTATAGACTAGAAGAGTTCTAATTTAATTATTAGAATATCTATACTCTATAAATTAAATATTATAATTAATATATTAATATATTAATAATAATATTAAGTTAATACTAAATAATTATAAATTAATAAGTTAACTAAGTTTATATAAATTCTATAATAGAAATAAAAGGTATTTATTATAATTTATATTTATATTATAATAGTAGAGTAATCTTAAATTAATAAGTTTAATATAGTAAATATTTCTTATTAATTAAAAGAGTTTAAGAATATCTTTTTAAATAAAAAAATAAGAATCTTACCTAAATAAAAGTAAAGAGATTATATTATTAAGTTAAATAATAAGAAGCTACTATATAATTCTCTTTATAATTTATTAAGGGTAGAGTTAATAAAATTATATTATTATCTTAATAATACTCTTATAAAGAGATAAATAAGATATTTTATTTTATTTATAAAAATACCTATTTTTTTTATATTAAAAAAGAATAAAGAACTATATTTCTATATAGATTATTAGGGATTAAATATAATAACTATAAAAAATAGGTACTTATTACCTCTTATTACTAAGATATTAGATTATTTATATAATACTAAGAAATTCTTAAAATTAGACCTAAAGAATATATATTATTATATTTATATTAAGTATAGTAATAAATAGAAAATAGTATTTTATATATACTATAATTACTTTAAATATTTTATTATATTATTTAAACTTATAAATATTTCTACTACTTTTTAAGTATATATTAATTAAGTCTTAGCTAAGTTAATAGATATAATATATATAATATATTTAGATAATATACTAGTCTTTTTAAAAGAGTTAGTAAATTATTAATAATATATTAAATAAGTATTATAATAACTTTAATAATACTAATTATATATAAACTTAAAGAAATATATATTTAATACTATTAAAGTTAAATTCTTAGAATTTATTATATTAATTATAGATATAAAGATAGATTTATATAAAGTTATTATTATTAAGAAATAGTTAAGATTAAAGATTTATTAAGAAATCTAGATTTTTTAAGAATTTATAAACTTCTATTATTATTTTATTTATTAATACTTTATTATTATTATATCTTTTATTAATTTTTTAAAAGATAATAAAAAAAATTAAAAAATAAAGCTCTTTAAATAACTAGATAATATAAAGTAAATATTCTAATAATTATATTAAAAGTTTATAGAAATATTATTACTATAATATTTTAATTTAATATAGAAAATTAAAATTAAAATTAATATATTAACTTTTATAATTATAAGTATTTTATCTTAACTTAATAATATAAGTTATTAATAATCTATAGTCTTTTAATTATATAAAATAATATTAATAAAGTAAAATTATAAAATATATAACTAAGAATTATTAATAATAGTAGATATTTTTAAATAATATTATTATTATTTAAAAAAAAGTTTATATTTAATTAAAGTATTAATAAATTTTAATAATTTATAAAGATTTATAAAGTTAAAAAAGTTAATACTATAATAAATATATTAAATACTTAAGTTTATAGTATATAATTTTAAGATAATATATTATATAGAGAAAATTAACTCTATTAATTCTCTATTAAGATAACTTAATTATAAAGATACTTCTCTCTATAATATAACTCTTCTACTAATCTTATAAACTAAGTTATTACTATAATTAGAGAAGAAGTCTAAGTTATATATATATATTAATAATAATATATTATAGATAACTTTTATAATTATAAATATCTAAATAATAATATATTATAGATAACTTTTATAATTATAAATATTTAAATAATAATATTAAGAAGAATTATAAAGAAGCTTTTTAAAAAATTTTATAAGAAGTCTTAAAGATTATTAAAATAAGTTATTTATAAATTAGAAAATCTTAATAAATAAATTATAAAGTTTTAAAAAGGTAAAGATACTATTATAATATAATATTATATAGCTTATATAAATTAGTCTTTTAATAAAGAAGATCTCTTTATATATAAAGAATAACTATATATATTAAAAGATAGTACTTTATAATAAAAGCTAATTAGTAGATACTATAATAATTTCTTAGTAAAATATTTTAGTATTATAAAAATATTAGAGCTCTTATAATATTTATTAAAAAATAAAGATTCTTTAATATTACTCTTATAAAAAATTATAATCTCTACTCTTATTAAAAGAGCTATAGTAAGAGTTAACTATAAATTTTATAATAGAATTATTTTTAAATAAATATAATAATATTATTTATAATTTTATTTTAATAATAATTAATAAATTTATAAAAATAACTTATTATCTTATTATTAAGAAAATAATAATAATTAAAAAACTAGTAAAATTCTTTTTCTTTAAAATATTTTATAAGTTTAATATATTAATAGAAATAGTAAGTAATTAAGATATTATATTTACTAGTAATTTTTAGTTAAGTATTTATTATTATATTAAGATTAAGTATTATATAAATACTATCTTTTATTTATAAATAAATAATTAAATAAAAAGATAAAACTAAATATTAGAATACTTCTTATAAATATTTATAAATTTAAAGTAAATTAATTAAATTAAATTATTATTAATTATTAAATTTATATATAATAATAATTATTATAATAATATTAACTATTTACTATTCTTTATAATATATAATTATAACCCTAAAATTTATTAGAAAGCTAGGGATAGCTTTTTAAAAAGAGAGGTATTTATAGTAAAGAAATATATAAAGTAATTATAAAGTTATTAAAATAAAATAGAAGTATATTAATAATATATTATTAAAGTATAAATAAAATATTATAATAAAAACTATTTATTAAAAGAATATAAAGTAGATAAATTAATAATATTATTAACTAGAAATCTTAAATAGAGATAATCTAATAAAAAGTTATTTTATTAATTTATTAGCTTATTTAAAATAAAGAATAAAATTAAGATATAAATATACTATTTAATATTACCTATAAATTATTAAATCTATAATATCTTTTATATATTATTATTTAAGCTTTATTAATTATATAAGAATATAAAGTTAATAGAATTTATATAGCTCTTTAAATTTATTAATAATAAGAAATAATAGAAGATAGAAAAAATTATTAATAAGGTATAAAATAAGAAAGATATTTAATATAAAGTTAAGTGAATTAAGTAAAGTAATATTTATAATTAATAGGTATTAGAAGTAGAACTTAATACTATATTAATATTAAAGTATATTTATAATAAGTAGATATAATAATAGTAAAAGTTAAAAAAGAAATTAACTTAGATTATATAATATATTAAGCTATTCTATAAGCTATTTAATATAATAAAATTATATTATTATTATATTTAATTAAGATAAAAAAATAATTATAAAAATTTAAAATAATAAATAACTATAAATATAGTAGTATTATAGAGATAGAAGGATAATATAAATATATTAAGATATAAGTACTATATACTTACTAAGATATAAGCGTTATATATTTATTATAAAATATTAATATTAATAAAGAATAAAAGAATTAGTAATATTAAAAAAGTATATAAAGAATTTATAATATTATAGTTAATATATTAATATTATATATATAATAAGTAATTAATAAGTTATAGTTATAAAAGTACTTAATATTATAGATAGAAGACTTTTATTATTAAGAAGATAGCTTTAAAATATAAATATTATTAATACTAAACTCTAAATATTAAAATACTAAATACTAGAAAAAATAAAATATAATTAGGTCTATATATAAGTAGTTAGTATATATAGTAACTATATAGGAATAACTTATTATTAGGCTAGTATCCCTTTTTTTCCTTTTTTTTTCTTTTTTCTTTCTATTTTTTCTTCTTCTTTTTCTTCTCTTTTTTTTTTCCTTTTTCTCCTTATCTTCTCTATTCTCTCTAAAGTCTAATCTCTATAAATTTAATTATATTAATATTAGATTATAAGTAATATATATATAATATAATAATATATATAAGGGTGTTTTTATTCATCTTTTTTTTTCTTTTCTTCCTCTTCTTTCTTTTTATTCTTCTTCTCTTTTTTTTTTCTCTCTTCTTCTCTCTTTCCTCTATCTTCCTCTATAGGAAGTTAGTAATAAGTATAATATAGATATATAAATAAGATAGAAAAAGTAAAGATAGATTTAAGAATAAAAATATAAAAATAATTTAATTTATTTTCTATAATAAATTAATATAATAATATAAGATAGGAATATTATTTATTAATACCTCTACTCTTCTTAATAATAATACTAGTTATTAAGTTAGTTATCTACCTAATATCCCTAAAATTAAAGATTTATCTTTATATTATTAAGTAATCTTCTTATAAAGACTCTTAGTATATAAAATTACTTTAAATAATATAAGGGGATTAACTAACTTAATAATTAATACTACTATCTTTTTAATAAAAAGTAAAGGAATCTAAAAATATTAGTAAATTATAATTATAGATTATAGTAATAACTTACTTTTTAGTATTTTTAAGACTTATAATATATCTTTTTATATTATTAATAAGATAATATAATATTATAAATATATAATTTATAAGCTTAAAGATAGTTTATATATAATAAATTATCTATTATTATATATTAGTAATAGATAATATATAGAATAATAAAGTATTTATTATAAATAAAAGACTTTAAAATTATTAATATTAACTTAAAATAATATAATACTTTAATATAAAGAGTATTTATAAAATATATTTATTATTAAAGAGAAAAATAAAATAGAATTAATATTAATAATATATTTATTATAAATATATTATATAGTTATTATATAATAATCTATCTTTAATATAATTACTATTATAATAATAAATAATCTATAATCTATAAACGCGTTATATAATAGAATTATATAATAAATAATATTAAGATAGATTCTTAGATAAGAGACTCTTTTTCTTTCTTTTTCTATTAAGTTTTAAAGATTTTTAATAAGCTTTATATTAATAGAAATACCTTCTTCTAGAACTATATTAGTAGTATAACTATATGTAATAAAAGCTCTACGTTAGTAGACTAGTATCTAGAAGAGAGAATAACTATAATAACTAGTAGTTAATAAAGTAACTTAGTATTAATAATAAGCTAATATAGATATTATATTAATACTATACTAGCGTAGATAAATAGAATATATTATATTACTCTACTTTATTTTAATAAGCTTAAAGAATATATATCTTATAATAATAGGATTTTTAGTAATTAGTTCTTTAATATAATCTAATACCTACTACTACTACTTTATATCTTTAAGTAATTCTTAGTAATTTTATTATATAGTACTAGTAATATATAATAGACTTATATTATAACTATCTATTAATAAATAACTAGATAAGATTATAACTACTTAGATATAGATATATATATTATTACTACCTTTTAATATAGATAAATTTATCTTAGTACTATTATTATTATTATAAAATAAACTCTTTAAAGAAGTAATTAAAGAAAATATTAAAAAAGATATTAAAAAAAGAATTAGGGAAAGATAATAAAAATACTATTCTATAGAAGTGCTAGTACTCTATATTACTAAGATTACTACTAATCTTAATAATATCTTTATACTTCTTATTAGAATAAGAAATAAGTAATATATCTATACTATTACCCTTAATAATATTAATTACTATTCTAATTATTATTTTACTTTTACTATTAATTTCTTCTTAAAATTAAAAAATATATAATACTATAATAATCTTCTAAAGGAATTAAAAAATTAGAAGAGTATATTAAAATACCCTTATAATATTTAGTTTATTTAGACTATTAATAAGAAATATAAATATTTATATTTTAGATATATTTTTAAGACTTCTACTAAATTTATTAGAAAACTTATTCTATCTTTTATATAGATATTTAAGTATAAATTTAATAATACTAGCTATTTAATTAAATATAAGGTAAAGCTATATATTTAAGGAGATCTATAAAAGATAGAGTAAAATACTACTACTATTATACTAGTTATTTATATCTTTTAAGTATTTATAGTTATTATTATAAGCTTTAAATTAAAAGCTAAATAATATAATATAGTAAATACCTTTATTAATAGTATTATAGATAAAGAAATCTTTATTAAATACTTAAAAAATATTAAAATACTATTAGATCTTAAAGATCTATATTTTCTTTTATTTAAAGTATTATATAGACTTATATAATCTCTACTTTTATAGTTATAAAAGGTAATATAAATATTATTAAATCTTAAACTCTACTTTATATTAAAAGTAAACTATCTCTTTATTAATAACTAGTTTATTCTTTTCTTTTATATTAATAATTTTATTATATTTTATTATATTAAAAATAAAATAAAATTTTTAGAATTTAAAGCTTTATTATTTATAAAATATAAAATCTATAACTTTAATAATCTTAACTAGTTTCTAAGTATTTATATTATTTAAACTAAAAATAAGCTCTATTTATATTAAAATTTCTATATTAAGAAAATTATTAAAAAGTATAATACTATTATAACTTATTATAAGATATTACTTCTATTAAATAAACTAGTTTAGTATAATAATATTACTACTAAGAATTAGATTTTTACTTATTAATAATATATTAAATTACTTATCTTTATAACTACTATTATTAAACTAGATATTTTCTTTATTATTATTAAATTAATATAATTTCTTATTAATTCTTTACTTATATATTTATAAATAGTTAATTAAATTCTTTCTTATCTTTATAATATAAAATATCTAGTTATTAAATTTTCTTAGATAAAAAGTAACTTTATTTTTCTATTAAGCTTAGATATTATATTTATAAATAATTTAAAAATTTATAAATTCTTATTTAAATATTTTATTTAATTATTTAATAATTTAATTAACTAGAAAATATCTAAATAAACTACTATTACTATATTATTTACTAAGATAAAGCTACTAATATTATTTAAAATTATTAGATAGATTTTATAATAAAAGAGATTTTTTAAAAATATCTATTTTAATATTAAGTAAGAAATAATTATTAACTATAATAATTAATAAATATTAGAGCTTATATAAAATAAGATTTTAAGATTATTAATATATTTAAAATATATTAATATTTATAGCTATTATTTATAATAAGAAGTCTAAGAAAGAAAAATTACTACTATATAGATTCTTATTATAAAGATATTTATAGATAGTTTTATTAAAATACTAACTAATTAAAAATACTAAAACTTTATTTAACTACTTAATATAGTAGATATATCTAAGCTTATTATTTTAGCCTAATCGGAATACTACTTAAGCTAGGGGGGTATATTATAATATTGCTATTCCTATTCCTATCGCTCGCTTAGCTAGTTCCTCTATTTATCCTTGTCTAGTCTATATTAACTATTCTAGCACCTTCTACCCCTATTTCGATGGCCATTGCGCTGCAAGACCTTATGTATATAGAGAGTACCTTCTATAGATCTAGGAAGACAGGCAATGCAGTGTTTATCCATAGAACTGGTCCCTAGCATTGCGACAGGAATTATTTAAGCCTTTTGGCCAAACTTACCTACAGACCTTGGTTTGAACGTGCATGGACTTTCCAGGAGGTCATCCTGCCATCTACAGTCTTATTGGTTTGTGGCAAAAGCTCAATGGCCTTGGAATGTCTGGAGGCCGCCTGTGACCCCACATCTCGCCAAACTCGTGCATCAGTTAATGGATAAGCAAGACTCATATTCGCAACCAGGAATATCACGGACACGTTCTTAGAGGATGGGGGGCGACTTCCCGCTGATGATCTTGAACGACTCCTAAGTTTCCGTCGGGAAGCCAAAATGTCAGACCCTCGTGATTATGTTTTCTCCCTTCTGGGGCTGTTTTCTCCGTCCGTGTCCCGTTCGTTATCGCCAAGTTACTCTACATCAGTCAAGGATCTGTTCACAGCAGTAGCAAAGCACATTATACGTGCATCGGGAGAGTTAAGAATCCTTTGCTCAGTCGAGAGCCCGAAGCATGTTGACGGCGAAGCTTTCCCAAGCTGGGTTCCTGACTGGAGGGCGTCTTCCGAAAGCCTACGAAACGTTCTTCACGATCGAAACCTTAGGTCTCCGTATAGGGCAACAAGAGAGTCAGTACTGGATTACGATCCTTCTTCAAATGGTAATGGGCTGCACCTGTACGGAATTCTAATTGGGGCAGTGGATCAAGCGGGAACATATAACGATTTCCACTCCATCAGCGATTTCAACCTGAGAGATATGTACGATCCTACAAATCAGCCAATTACTGCAGCTCTAAGACAGGCGCAAATGCTTGACTTCGATTACATATTTGGAAGGATTGGCGTTAAGCATCCAGATCGAAAAAGCCTGGCAGATTTTTTTGATATTTCGGTAAAATCAAGAATTCGCAGGCGGAAGTGCAAGCGCTGTCCTATAGCACATACCATGCCAATCCTCCCCTTGAAAAATGCGAAAGAAGTCCCCGGGCTAGCCTGCTTT